>CM066031.1:1142882291-1143267020 GCA_033557465.1 Ichthyophis bannanicus | reverse complement strand
TGTGTGTGTGATGTTGGCCGTGCAATATGGCTCTTCCTAGGTCAATGGATTGCCAAACAATCAAGCAGGTCACTGGTGGTCTGTCATTGGTCATGTGACAACTAGTTATTTTAATAGTGAAGACACGTGTGGCAGTGTATGTTTAGTTTGTGTGTCATCTGACCTATATGTCACAATGTACACAATGGAGGTTCCATAACCCCCCACACACACGTGAGCCATGAGATAACAGGAGTATTTCACTTTGTAGGGTTCCCCCCCGTTTGCCAATAGGCCGTAATGAAATATGAATACTTAAGAAGCCTTGCTGGCCACCCCCCACGAACCATTTAAGCTTCCCTGAAGGCCCTTCCAGTCCTGGCCGGTTGGGCTGACTGCCCTGGGCCACACCCAAATGATGATCACCCCACTTTTATCTGACACTCACACAGGATGCTATAGAAGAGGTGGGGAATAAGAAGGCAGCCACAGTCCATCAGCACACCTGTGAAAACAAACTAGCATGTACATATACTTTGCAGCCAGGTGATAGACCATGTTATTTGTGTATCTGGTGACAGCATAGCCAAACCCCTGTCAGAGTTTACCTGGCGTAACAGCATCATGATGACATAACATCCCCCCCAAAACCCGGGGGGGGGGGGCCCAATCCATGTCCGTGTCACTCTCACACGTTTTTCTCAATGTTGATCCCTGTGTAAGCTGTATACCTCACCTGAGAGAGACATGTTGGACAGGGGAGGGGAAGTGCATTCACACTGTGGGATGCTGACACACACCGTCACAAGGGATAGGGTCAGCTGTGACACACAGGCTCCCTTGTCACCAGCGGAGAACCCATGGCATGACATATGCGTGTTGCCCATGGAACTGCCTGCTGACAGGTGCCAAACTATCAGTACATGACACACACACACAGCACTGTCGCTGAAGCAGCAGACCCTGTGCACAGTGATGTGTGTGTGTTGTGTGTGTGTGGGCAAACCCCCAGAAGGTGACCAGTCACTAATGCCCTCACCTTTCCTTTGCCTATCCACAGATCGAGGATCTCCGGAAGAAGGGCAGGGAGCTGCGCCTCCACCATGCTGCATACCTTCAGCGCCTCCAGGGTGAGAACTCACAAAAGGGTGATGATGTATAATAATGAGAATGTCACGTATTTGTAACTTATGTCCCATTATCAAGATGCCTTTGTGTTACCTGCCTATGTAGATGTGCTATATTTTCTGACAGAGAAACGTGCTGATGGCTGTCATGTTCCACAGATGGTGATGGCACCGAGGATGAGGCCACCACCTCTGCACACCTCTTCAGAAGGACACCAACACCACTTATGCAGAGGTGGTGGTCCTGGACACCACAGAGGGGGAGGAGGAGGAGGAGGAGGAGGAGGTGGACGAGGATGATGAGGTGGAGGTGGTGGAGGCGCAAACACCTGCAGCACCTGAAGAAAGGACACAGTAGGGCCAAGAAGGACATTCTGAAGGGGTGTCTGTGGGGAGGCAGGGTTGAGGGTTGCTGCCGGGGATGTGTGGCGGGGGCGCATGTTCGGGTGGGATCAGGGGTGGAGGATTTCCCAGAAGGGGTTTGGGAAAGTGATGTTGAAGACAGGGCATCACAGGGCACTGTGGCCTCCCCCCAGCCACTGCAGTTGCCTCCACCATCCAGGGCCACAGACAGGCCCTATGCAGATGCCACCACACAGACAGCATTGACAATGTGTGTGTGTGGTGGCATATGCGTGGACCACCTGTCTGTGGCCTTGGATGGGATGGAGCAACGCATACATGAGATGTGTCCACTCTCAGCAGTGGCTGGCGTGAGTGATTGAGAGGGTGGTTGCCGAGGTGGTACGTCTGCCATGTCGGCAAGCACCCCCTCAATGGCGTCACTGGCGTCAGTGATTGTGCTAGTGACGTCACCCACATGTGCCCTGTGGCTGCCCTGTCCTTCCATCAGTGGGCATGCTGGGGGAAGGTGGGTGTCACCTGTGTGTCTGTTTTATGTGTGGTGTGTGTTTTATATTTGCGTGTGGGCGTTTGCGGGAGGGGAGGATGTTTTGGGGAGGGGGGGAGGTTGATGTTATTTTTCCCCCTTCCCACGTCTGTAAAGTTTATCCCATTTCTGTTTTCCATCATAAAATATAGTTTTGTAAAAACCTGTATTGCTCACGTGTTTTGACCTAGGCAAAGTGTGCGGATGTCATCATGTGATATGTTTGGGTGCACATATGTTTCTGTGGTGCAAACATGTGTGTGAAACCAACAGCACCCCCCAAATAAGGTGTAGATGTTCATAATTAGGGGTCTACAGTAACCATTGCAACGTAGCAGCTGTCTCACTGATGTACATGGCACAGGAATGGTCCTATGTGGAACAAAGGTCTTCACATATCTGAGTCCCAAACATAGGCAGACCACCCATATCTGCCTCTCTCACAGACGTACCTATGGTGTGTTGGGAGGCAGGAGATTATTGATGTGGTCAAGGGAAAAAGCCACATATATGCCACCAATGAGTGTTCTATGATGGGTTTTCACACGGCGATGAGTATGTGACGTAAACACGCCATTGGGAACATAGTCCACCCTGTGACCACATGGATGTCTGTGCACACTGTGCCGCTGCATCCCCAAGGATGTTGGGAAACAAGGTGCACGTGACACATCACATGTCTGTGCAGCATGACAATCGTAGCTGACTCTGTTGAGGTATTTGCAGCAGGGAACCTGTGTGTGGGTCATCTACTGTACCCATCACTAGATGACCTGGGCGCAGCTCAGTTAGGGTTTTCACAAACACCCCCCGCCTCCCTGATACACATGGGACAACATGGACACTCATTGGACACACACTGTATGTATAGTAATAACAGCTGTTTATTGTCACAGAGTAAGTCTCATAATTAGCTTTCCATATACACGGGATATTTCTAATGTGTGTGCGTTACAAATTAAAGTGTTACCTGACACCCACACAACCTATGATCTGCATATGTAAGCTATTGACATGACACACATAACAAACACCTCAAAAACATGTTGTACTGGATACATAATTGCTCTAACTGAGGCATTGTAAGATCAACAAAAACTAGGATTATACCATGTTATTGCATATATCATGTTTCATTGTTGGCGACGTGGTCGGCCACGCCTGACACGTCGGGCACCCTCCCCCCTCCCCCGGCCACGACCCTCTTCCTCGAACCCGTGCTTGGTGGTGGTGCAGGAGCAAGTCGGCGCATGACATCCAGCATGCCCTCAAGGGCCTCACATATCCGGGTGACGGGCATGTTTTGGACCGCCTCATGTAATTGAATGGATCTCACCACACACCTGCCTTGTGTTTTGCTCCACTGCAAGGCGTATCCCGCTCCAGAACACGTCGACTGCCTGTGCATGGGATACAGCGTGTTATATTCCATACATCTCCACTAACTCCAACGCCATACACAAACATTTAATGTACATGCCACACGATTGGTGATGTGATAGGGCAGACTCAATCACAGAGATGGAGAGGGCCAATATACATAATGTCCACAGTAGTATATGGCAGGCAGACAAACCCACAGGGCACATCACACGACGTAGATGTGGTATGCCCTCACAACGATTTACAGGCTGTGGTGAAACACCCATATACTACAGCTGTGGCAACAGGATTGGCCAATGACAGCTCTCACATAACCATCGTGTAGGGGAGCTTGCGCATGCACACCCACAACTACATCAGCTGGACACCAACGGAGATGAACACAGGAAGGTCGAGATATGACATCACAATTGATGACACATGTGGAGGGAAAAATACATTCTCTGACAGGGACATGTGTATGTTAATGAAGCAATGGGATGTCTGGTAGGCACAGGGATGACACACCTTACCTGTACATGTGCACCTCTGCTGCACATATGTGACTCCTGAGTGATACATGTGCACCCTCACTGTAACACAGAGGAGGGTCCTTGGTCCAGATAATGTCGGCCATGTAACAAATGTGTAGTTATATAGTTATTTATGTATTTTGACATGTTTTCTATACCGCCGTTTCCTTTAATCACAGCGGTTACCAAGACACAAGAGGGGAGAACAGAGACAGGGGGGCATACACTGACTAAACGTAACAGTGAAGGTAAAATTGGGTGACACAACATCAAGGAACTGTTACAGTAAAACACGTTACATGCAGGCTATAATAATAGAGACTGTTAGATGTCTGTGCCATAGTACTCAGTGAAGAGTTACAAATGTCAGTTTGTTTTCTGAACCTCCTTTAAATCATCCAGGGATCGCACATCGGAGGGAGAGAGTTCCATATAAGTGGGGCCGATAAGCAAATTGCCTTTGTGTAGTACATTTACACGCTTTTCTGTTTGGACACAGCATGGGAAGCACCAGGGGGGGACATCAGGGCTCTACAAAGACATGGCTATGTTTCCCGCTACCCGCAAATGCAGACATTGAGGAATGGTCATATAGCTTAACATATGCTCATTAACACAGCAAGACTATGGCTAAGTTGTCATCCTGCTGTGTACAAGACATTTGGGTATCTGCAGAGCGGCAGATGTAGCTTTCCCAATGTCTGTATCAATTTATGTTGTCATAGAGTGCTGGGCCGTCAGACACATTCCTCATATGTCTGCATCCATGTGTATCAACCTGAAACATACACTATTCTATTGGGGGTAGAATGCTATCATTTCAGGTACCCTACAACCTTTGGGTATCACACATCTAAGGTACTCACCAACCAGAACATGTAACGTGTGGAGGTAATGTTTGAACAGCCACCACACACACACCAACTGTGGACTACTGGTGTGTGTGTTGTGGTTGTGACAGTCTATTGCCACCCACCTTCAGCATCACGGTGTGATGATGCACCATAGGCCCTCATCTCTGCCATCATCAACTCCGGGAGAGGTGTAGGTGTTGGTTCTGCTGGCATGGGTGGTTGGCTGGTCTCTATTGCTGCTTCACGCAATGGTGTCATGGCTCGCACGTGTTGCTCCAGGGACTCATCGCCAGCACTTGTGCTGCCCCCAGAGACAGCAGCCTCTGCCTCCATCAGACTCATAGGGGATGCAATGTAGACCTCCCCCTCCTCCTATTCCAACACCGCCTCATCCTGCTCCTGATCCTCCTCTGCCCCATCCTCCTCCTCTTCCTCCGCACCCATTTGACTGTAGTCACATGCTTTGGGAGGAATCAGAGAGAGCACACATATGTTTCAGCAAACCACATATGTATATATGTGTGATACATAACACACAGACAGGATGTTTTGCATCCGTTCCTGTGTGCTGCATTCCAGACAACTGACACACTCCCATCCTTGTGTGTCACCACCATGTGTCTGGGTAGGGACACATGTGTGTGCTGTGCCCATGCACAGGTTGCAGATCGCCCCTTCCCCTTCTCCTGTTCATGGTCACATTGCACATGTTTGCCCATAGCATCCCATTCCTCTGTTATGTAACATATTTCCGCACATGCGTGTTACTGCCCCCACCCTAACACCTGCTTTATGCAAATCACTGCATGTGTGTGTTGGTTTTGTGATATGGTCATATTTGTATGTGATATGATTGTCTCAGTGCTACATGTGACTCGCAGTGACCCATAGTGCAGCGTATGGCCAACTAGGCATCACCTTTGGCCCACTGGGGTGCACATGCAGCACTGTATTGCTGTCATGTCATACAAACATGCCTTTGAAATGACCAACACAGTCATGCATTGTATGGAAATCACAGTTGTTTTTGTGTCTGGTGACTCATGTGTGTGTGTGCTTCATTATGCCATATTCTCGTGGGATGGGTTTGAGGAGGTAGGTTTGGATGTGAACCCCAGACATGTCAACGGAAATGGTGAGGTAAGGATATTGCACACACATATCACAACAGGATGGCAACATGATGTGGGGTTTGTGGACACATATGGGAGTGTATTTGCATAGGACAGCCCTGTACGGAATATGGAGATTGTACATGAGAAAGAAATGATTAGTTAGTGTAACATACCTGCATGTGGATGTGCGCTATCCAGGGCCTCTGGCAGTCCACGAAGGTAGATGTCTCCCAGCCGTGCTGCAAGTTTCTTGTTCCAGGGGCGAGAGTGTGGGTGTGAGGGGGGGTTCCGCCACCTGTGCCCATAGCATGTTGTCTTACAGCAACCATGTGCTGACGGACACCTCTCTTGATGTCAGAAAACCTCTTTTTTAAAGCTGTCTACATCACGTGTGGGGCCCCCTGCCCCACACAGTGCAGTACGCAGATCCTCCCACACTGCCATTCCTGTTTGCAACAGATGTGCTTGTGCTCATTCTGCCAAATAATACATCGTAGTTGTCAAGGACATGGGAGAGTAATATATGGTTTTCCACTGTCACTGAACTTTACAGCTCTCCTCCTTTGTGTTTGCTGGCACAGGGACCCTTTTTCTTCTTTTGGCCATTTTGGCTGTAATGTGACGGCTGTCCGCTCAGCAGATGGCCCTGCCTGTTCGTGGCTAGGCTGTGCAGTCTGTGCCCTGTGTGACTCATCACCAACTGGCTGCCCCACATCCTCCGCCTCCTCACACTGGCCCTCTCTGTCACTGTCCCTCTCCATCTACACCTTGAACACAGGCACCTCTCAAACAACCCCCGTTCACCAACACACAGCAGGACACAGCACCCACAACAGATAACAAAAACACTACAATACAGGACCCAATACAGGACACAGAAACACAGGTGCTGTGTCAAGTAATGAGCACATGTACACAGATACTACAGTGATTTTTTAATTTATCCTCTCCCTCTATCCTGTGCCGTACCCCTAACCTCAGCCTCTCTCTCTCAGACTCTGCTTCAATCTCTATATCCCGCCTTCCTCTGACGTCTTGCCACCACAGCCTCACTCCCTATTGCACACTGTACCTTTATGTCTCACACCTTCCTCTGGACTACCTCTAACCTATCCTCTGGCTCTGGCTCACTCTTTACCTCTGTGTCTGTTTGTGAAACTCCTCTAACATCCCTCAACCGTGTGCCACGTGTTGAGGCCTATTTATACGGTATTTGCACGTTTGATTTCTGCCCTGCGCATTTGTGCAGGCGTGTATTTGGTGGGACACGCTCGTGCGTCCGCGCTCGTGCGCCGTGAGTGTGACGTCATACGCATGGGCGTTTTGCAGGCGTCAACACACACATGCGCCGAGGGAAATAGTGCTACGTATGTGTATGGTCACGCATACGCATTACGTGGAGTCCCGCATGGGCGTCTGGGTGCTTTTTTTCCGCATGCGCAAGGCGATGCGCATCTGCGTGTCACCACGCACATGCCGACACCCATGCGTAGAGTCGCGCATGCGCGTGACTCTAGACCTTCGTCTGTGAGCAGATGCGCATTGCGCATGTGGACGTCACGGCAAGGAAAAGGAAATATAGGTGAGGGAGAACAGCTTGTCGACGTTGAGGGTTGTAGGCCGGAGAAGAGTAGAAGTGTGTTTGGTGAGAGACAGTAAGGGAGTCCGAACAGGTGTATGTGTAGATTGTTTGGCTGGTGTTTGTATTGAGGATTGTATTGTCTTGTGTGTGTATGGTCTGGTGTGTCTTGTAGTTTGTACAGTGCTTAGATAGTTTATTGGTGTGTGACATAGTTTATTTGTTTCTTAGTTTGGTGGGAGGAGTTTATGGCGCATGTGCTATGCTGCTGCATGTGTCCTGTGCAGTGGGCAGATGCTTGGGTTGCCGAACACGGGAGATGGTGTCGATGGGGCTTTGGGGCACAGGGCATGGGTATAGTCCCGCAGCAACTCAGACCTGCAGCTGTGGTGGCGGTCCAAGCCTGTGTTGTTCGTTCACGGCGCAGGATGTGTGCCGAGGTGCAGGCTCGGCAGCCACGCCTCTACAGGGCCCCGTCCCCAGCTCTATGACATGCGAGAGGACCAGGTCATCTCCCTTTACCGACTGAGCACAAGGGCTATTAGGGGTCTCTATGAGGATCTTAGACCTGACCTCGAGCCCCTGACTGATCGGTCCAATGCCATACCTGGTTTTAGTCAAGCTCCTTGCTGCCTTACATTTCTTTGCCTCCGGCTGTTTTCAGACATCTGTGGCCGCAGTGGGTGGCATGAGCCGGCCCACCTTCTCACGATGTCTCCACCAGGTACTGCGTGCCCATGGTCACCGGATGGGGGATTACATAGCCATAACCCCACACTAGGCAACAATGGTGGACCCTGAACTAGGCCTTTGAGGCATTAGCCGGGATACCACACGTGATGGGAGCTATTGATTGCACACATGTTGCCCTGGTCCCGCCTAGAGACAGGGAGGTAGCGTACCGCAACCGCAAACACTACCATTCCCTGAATGTTCAGGTTGTATGTGATGCAAATCAGCATATTCTGAATGTGGTCCCTAGGTTTTGCAGGGTCCACCCATGACTCCTATATCCTGCATCACTCGGCAATATTCACACAATTTGAGGAGGGACGTTTTTGGCGAATGTATCTTGCTGGGTGAGTATGTCAGGGTCTTTATTTCTGTATGTCATTATACATGTTTCTATTTGTGATCACAGTAGAGGTTTTATATAGTTTGACACATGCACTTTGCATATGATTGATGTTAGTCACAGGACTGGTGTTGTATACATTATTACATGTTTTTTGTACGTCTGTACGACTAGAAACATTAACCCTACATCATGATTATCCTCACAGTCTATGACCGTTATATGCACATGTTGTACATGTGCTGCCACCTCAGTGCAGACATCTATGTTGTTGATGATGACCTCATAGTGCATGTTGGTAGCATATGCAAACATGGGGTGGTTGGTGGGGTGGTTTTGTCCACAACATACACCTGTGATGATGTTTTAATTGCTGGATAATGTTTCTCCGTCATTTAACATGTCTGGTTCTGGATAACCCTAATAGTACACACATGTCATGTGCGTGTCAGTTTGACACACGCACTCTGTGATGGAGTTGTCACCCAGGGGCTCAATATCTGACATGAGTAGGTGTATATTAATATCTGATAGATGATGTTGAGGTTTCCAGCAGGGAAACACGTGTGCATATATTTGGCCAGACATATTGCCTATGTCACAGCAGACTTGCAACAATATGTAGTGCTTACAGTAGCCTCTGACACTGTAGTTGAGGGTACGTTTGTGCCATCTTGTCTGGCCATTCTCATTTCACATCACATTGTGTAAAATGTACAGTTACAGCAAGGGGACTACGTGGGTGCATACACAGCGGTATGGGAACCAGCTACAGCGGACGGTTATGTGCCTATGCATATGTTTTGGGGGCAAACTAATGACGGGCACAGTGTGCATGTTGGACGACCGCACCTTCAGAGGGATGTGTACAGGATGGGGACTGGGAAGACTATGGCTATGACAGGCATTGGCGCGCAACAATACACAGTTTATTTTGCCTGACAAAATAAACATCATATGTTGCCATTCAATAAACAGGATGTCTACAGGTGATATGCTTTTCATTCTTACCTACCACCATGGCATACATGGTGTGTATGTGTGCCACACGCAAATGGCTGTGTGTTTTCCCTTGGTTATTGATGAGACATACCCTGTGATTATGGGAGCATTGGATTGCTATTGTGGTGTCACCATTGTGGGTTTGCAGATGTGGACAGTAACTGCATCACCATATGCATGTAGCACACACACACACACACATTATTTAAGGGTGACTATGGTCGTTTGTGATATTTGATATGTGTTTACGGGCTGGATAAGCCATGTTTAGCTTGTATGTCATCATATGTATATCTGATAGAGCTGCATAGTTTGCAGCTGTATATTGTTGTCACACTGTCTTGTTGGTTTCTTTCTCATGTCGACACAGCTTGTCAGGACTGTGTCACATGGACCCCTACATTTACATGCAACATTTCTTTCTGCAGGTGATGCAGGATATGGTTGTCGCCCCTGGCTGCTGACTCCTGTTCGTCAGCCACGGACACGTGCAGAGCAGAGGTACAATGAGGCCCATGCCTCCAGCCGCTCTGTCATAGAGCGCACCTTTGGCGTTTTGAAGAGTCGCTTCAGGTGTCTGGATAGGACAGGCGGGGCCTTACAAAATAAGCCAAGACAAGTTGCCGAGATAATCATAGCCTGTTGCATCCTGCACAACATTGCTCTCAGGCACGATATCCCTGCAGAAATTAATGAGGATCTTGAGGAGGATCCATTGTGCCCCCCTGTACGTGCCAGTGGTGACACACGGGAGGGCTCAGCGTTCAGGCGGAGGTTGATTGCAGAGCTGTTCACATGTACGTATTAAGTCGCTTACGACACACATGTGCTATACAATGTGTGTAATGTTTATTGTGTTATGTGTTAATGTTAACATGGAATCTGGATGACACACTGCAGTACCAGTTGACTCTGAATGCCAACATCACATATGTCCATGGGTGTGCCACAAATAATGTGGGATTTGCACAACAGCAGTTGGTGGCAGATGATGTGGGGGTTTGTTGGTATCTGTGTGGTTTGTTTGGAGGGTGCAATTCACAGGTAGTGTATGCTTCTGATATAAACAGCTGTTGTCAGACCAGAAGGTGTTATCTTACATGATATGTGTGCCACACAGTGTCAGCCATATGTTGATATGTTCATGTTGGACGGTCACTCCCTGTTTGTTGACTGTTGTCCATTGTGGAGCGCTACGATTAGACACATTTGTGATGTTTATGTTGGTATTAGGCTCCTGTGACATACCTATGTTTGTGTGCTCTTCATGTGTGTAGCAACATGTCACATAAAGCACAATAAACATAGTTGATGCTAGTATGGGGAGATGATATTAACAGTTTGGGTGGTATGTGGATGTCAAACATGACGTGTGTCAAAATGTATTGTTGATCAGGTAGCCATGACATGGATGTGGTTAGGGATGGGGACCTTCTGCATTGTGCAGCCAGGGGGTTGTGATAAAACACTTTTAACTTGGTGAGTCTACCTTCACTGCAGTGATGGGTATCTACACACATGGTGAGATGTATCAGCCAGATACAGCAAAGGGTGTTTTACAATAGCCAGTTGGATCACAGCATGTGGTGTTGCTTGTGTTATAGCAGGTATTTAATGGATTGGATGGCATATCTTGCTGATGCTCTTGCAACATCATCCATCATGCGTTAGCTACAGGCTGTGTATGTGTGTAGGTCACGTGAACACAGACCATATGAGCAAATATCTTGCAGACACAAGCAAGGCATGATTATGTTGACTTACATACACAGACATAGGTGCCAGCTATTTATCAGAGGTGCACATGTAGGGTATGCATGTTTCAACGTTCAGACTAACACACATTGGGATGGCATGCGCAGCCCTCAGGGGTTTGTCACATGCAGACATGGGGTGGTCCATTTTAACACATGCAACACATTATGCATGTTATTTGTGCACATCATCAGAACATAACTGTTAATATTACAGACGGTATGAGATGTACAAACCAGGATATGTTTATGATACGGGAATACATGAGGTGGGAGCGCAGATATCCAATGCTTTTCCCTATTGTAAGTGGATTAACATACAACTTTGGCACAACATTAAACAGGTAGAGGAGTCTTTTGTCACAATATGGTGATAAAAGGTTTATAGTGCACTCTGCGACTGAGACAACAGAATGGTGTGCGCATACCCCTGAATTGCTCTGTGTGTACACGGACAGCGAGGTAAGGGAGGGGTCGGACACACTACACACACCTCAGGATCTCGTTAGACATCTCCGTGATGCCTCTGACATGTATGTGATCTGTACATTGTGATAGGGAGCAGTCATTAATTGAGGGCTCTTGTGGGGTGTGATAGCTGGGGACATGACGGTGCAGTGTGTGATTCATGGCTATAACATGACATTTGTTTTGCTTATCTTGTGTCTCCATGTGCAGAGGACATACGTGGTTTGGATGGTGTTGGTCTGGTGCTTTGCCATGTGTCTCTACATCAGCAATTAATCATTTTGTTTTGGTAGGTGGTTGTACATAGACATTGTGTGTGACCGCACTAATTGAAATCATATGTTCCTATTGATCTGTCATATTGCACAGATGATTTGTTTTCCAATATTCTACGTTTAGCATCAGTAAACCATCTCTTGCTGGTGTCACTCATATTCCCTTGTGTCTTGGTTAAGCATGTCCTCTACCACACTTTCACTGTGACATGTGAAACAGACCTGCATGTGTGTGTAGGTTGTTGTATTGTGATGTTTGGCTGCACGTTTTCTGTCCCCAAACAATGTACTCTCAGACAACACCATGATATCATTGCATGGTCACTGGGCCGTTATAATCTACAGATCTACACCTGTGCACATGCAGGCCATGTGTTACAGATGTCAATTAGACATTTCCATACTGTGGGTGTGTGTATTTGTCGTTTGCCTGTGTGATGTTGCATTGCTCCGACATCATACATTATCATGTGCTGTTAGGGGTGTGTGCCTCTGGGTGTCTGTTGTGACTATGCTACCTCTTACATAGTGGTGTAAACGTTGTCAACATTATGGACATGTGTTGTGTGCATTGAGAAAACATGTTTCTTTTGTTGTCATTAAGCACTGGTCTGTTTTCATTTGTGTTTACAGATATGCACATAATCTGGACCGTCATCAACGTTGGCTTGCCATGGTGAATCTCGAGCTTTTGCTGACATTGTCTACCTTCAGGTGTTCCTGATATTGTTGTGTAGTGGCTCAAGCGATTGATGAGCTACACCTGATGCACACACACGGTATGTGTATTTGGTTTCTTTTGGGGTTCATTACATCTGTCTTTCACTGTTGATGATATAATGTTGTTCTGATGGGCATGTAACATTTTCTCTAGACTCACATGAACAGCTGCATATGGTGTGTAGCTGCAACACACCTGTGTGACAGGCGCATGGACATTAACATATCCATGTGACAACCATGTCTGTGTTGAGGCATAATGATGTTGGCCACATGGTTATGTTTCATATTGCTATCATGTCCTGTTTGACTTTGCATTCCTTTCTTCAGCATTTGCACAGCTGTGACGTTATGACATTTGTTTTTCTTTTCAAAGGTGTCTGACGATTACATACCTCTCCTCTCCTGACACAGGACAGTGGACATACCGGGCACATCTCTTACACTGCAACTGTTGTCAACAACACCCACCTGTTTGAGGACAGACCACCATGCAACTCTTTGCTATGACATTTTGCCATTGGATGTTTTACCTCTGAGAGTGCAACACATGACTGGGATAGACATTATTGATTTTTGACTACTGCTTTCACCCTGACAGAGGTGTCGATAGCACTGCTGATGCAATTGATTGGCAGGACGTGCTCCTCATTGTGGGGGACACACATGGACTTCGAAGGACTATGGTATATTGATCACAGACCCCTGACTATGCATGTCTTGAGCCTCAAAGACACTTTTAACATGGGTGTTTGGATTTTAGATACAATTCTGACGTTTTACGATGATCCCCCCTTGTGCAGCAGCAACTGACATGGACATTGTAGGTGTTACATTTTGTCACAGTTGGGTGTCTCATGTTTTGTACCATGGCTGTGACATGGCACCGATGATATTCTAATGTTTTTCTTACAACACAAGCATACAGCCCATGTATTTGTCATGTGGCCAACGATGGAGTGCTCCTATTGTCTACGTCAACCTATTTGCCACCTGGACATGATCCCCATTTAAACTCCACAATGTTTTCAAACACAAGACCATCTTGGGATGATGTTTTCAGTGACCCATGGGTGTTTACATGCATGTGTGGCATCACTGTATCATGTTGCCATGTGGCTGGTGCTTGTGCATCTCACTGACTATGTTTCTGTGACCACCACATGTGGACCTATGGCTTCTGTGTGGATTTAGGTGATATGTTTGTCCATTATTTCCTTATTTATATGCTGCTTCGTGTGTTTGCGTACTGTGCATACATGACAGTCTGCATGTCTGTACACACCTTGCATTTCCCGTCTTCACGGTCATGACTATGGCTTGTGTTAGCGACACTCACATTGCCACATTATGTTTGCAGTGTGGCAGTGTGGGTGTCAATACTACTTGTTTACTGGGAAATTCCATGTATCCTGGTATATGTGACGATGCACTGTTTCCCCACACCAACACTGCATGTTGACCTCCTTGATGGTGTAATATGTGCATATTTCTGCTGGTTGTTGAGTTGGTATTATGTCTGTGGTCATGTGCATGTGGTATTTGTTAGCAGATGCTTATTGTGATTTACATGATTGTTTGTGTCCATAGTGGTGTAGCTTGTACTCCCATATCGGGCATTGGGATGTGAGTATCATCATTACTTTTCTGTCATGTTTTTGAACATTAAAGTCCTTTGCACCAAATATCTTTTTGGAGTTAGTCTGACCCCTGTTTTGACAGTTGGGTATTTTCTGAGGGACAGATGAGGTGTATTGGGTCTTCAGCATGCATCATCTCATCTGTACATGCACTCATATGTGGGTGACACATTTGCGACATGCAGCAGCAAGGGGGCGCTTGGGGTCTGGTGTCAGGTGCAGAGTATGCACCTGATGCACATTATATCTGGTGTGGATAATTTGTTGTCAACCAAGTTACCTTTCTGTAGGAGGTGGCTTTGTGACATGCTAAAGGTTTTGAGCACTTTCCGAGGTGATGCGGCCAGCCCTGATATTATGATGGCACTGTCTACACTATTTGTGATGTGCAAACCAAATAAAGTTCTGTATTTACCCAATATGTGTTTCGTGTGGTGTTTGCATTTCAGGTCTGTCATCATGCTCAATGTGTGACTTTGTATCAGTCATGACTCCTTGTGAGCCCATGGATCCATCATTTTCCTTTCAATGTCACAGGGTGTAGATGATGTTTTTGTTGTTGCTAGGTGATGGTGGGTTACATGACCTGCCATGGGCCACATGGGGTGCTTCTGTGACTTGTTCACTGTTTGTTTGGTGTGCAAGCCATGTTTCACTTCACTATGTTAGTCCTCCGGTATTTGCACATACATCCCCTTTATGTGTTTGTTTGCTGGACATGTACATGGGTCACCTATGCTCACATCCTTGTACAGTGCCAACTGTGTTAGTGACAGCCACATGGCACATCACTGTCTATGTACGCTTGACATCCACACACGCCCTTTGGGATCTTTGTGTTAGAGTGTGCTCATTGATTGCTTTTTGTTATTGGCTATGGTCATGTGTTTGACGTGTGCTCAATGCATGTTTTTTCCGCACATGTTTTGTTTTTAACATCTCTAATGGCCTCACTCGGCCATGAGGTACCAACAGGTTCCTCAGCTCTACACACACCCTTTACTGTCTTCACTGTAGAAAAGGGTGCATCCTGTGTGTTGCCTAGCCATGACATTTGTTGTGTAATAACGACCTCACACTTTAGGGTCTTTACATCCTGTTGCATGTGGCCCTTTCTTTTTGATGAGATTCAGGTGTTTGGTGTGCTACACCTTATTGCATGTTGAGCTGTCTCCTGTTCTTCTCCTGATTATTCACCTGATCCAGGGAACATCCTCTGATGGCGTTGTGTTTAATTATATCCCTGTTTTTCATGCTGTATTCAGTGCAGGACATTTCATTGTGTTTGTGCAGGTGTTGTTGTTGCAAGATACAGAGTGCAAATTCTTTCTGTACATGGTGTATCTGCATGTGCATTTACTACAGATTAGTTGTTTTTGTGTTTGTTTGTCATGGCAGCCAGCAGGCGTTTTGTGTACTGGCATGCGTTATTTTGGTTATGTAGACTTTGTTGTGCCTCACATGGGCGGTGTGTGTTACCATTTTAGGCGTCTACATTTGTAGTACTGGTCGTTTGTGTGGTTCCTGTCTGCAGTGTTGTATGTTATTGCTTGTCCTGCATATGTGCTTTTCATTAGTGTGATAGTCATATGTGTGTACATCAGTGGCATGCCCACATTGTACCATTAACTGAGTTGTGCGACATCCTTCCATCCATCCTTTTCTCTGCCAGCTATGTGCCATCCTACCCTGATGTGCATGCTGCTAAACCACGTCATCGACTAACACACATTCGTGCATTGCATCTCAACCTGCTTGCCTCTCCTGTGTGTGCTCTGCCTAGCACTTGTACTCCACCGTCATCCTGATATTTCACATATTCTTCCATTTCAGACTCCCCTACTACACACATCTGCACATCCTCTGTCTCACACTGTCAGTGTAGCAGGGTACATTACCATCAATCTGTGCATGGATATAGCTGCCCATGATATGTTTTTCACATTTTATGGGTGTCACATGGCCTGCAGCTGCTTTCGGCAGCCCATCAACTTATGTAGGTCCTTCATTTAATTTGATATTGTCTGTCTTCTCTGCTCTGTGCAGTGTTTGTGTTATGTGTGTGTTTAGCACATTCCTCTGTTTGCATTCAGCTTGGGGGATGTTACTGTTATTGGCTCAGCTTTCTGCTTTTACCTATACGTCCTTATGGCATCTTCTGGCACACCTTTGATTGACACAGCTTATGATGTACCTACGATAGTGGCCTGGGAGTGGACAGCCTTTCAACATGGCCTATGGACATAGATTACAGTTCACCTTTGCTGACAGGGTATGTTTGTGATGTTACATCTGCTGCACCATAAAAGGTGCAATAATATATGGCACAAGGGTGTAATTGTCTCACTATGCCAGGAGTGGTTGCTGTACACTTGATCACAGAGTGGGAACATACCTCACCCACCCTTATTAATTAACTGGAGCAGACCATGACCCCTGCAACATCATTGCTGTATTCACCAGTTTTCTACATACATGACATAGGCGTGTGTGTTTTTTCATCAGACCTTGGCTGTCATGGAGCTGTGTTACTCTGTGGATTTCCATCTCCAGAGGTAATGGGGCAGTTTAATGGATGATATTGACTTTGATTCTGTGTTGATATGCGTCACTTGGGACTGTCTGCAGCCCCTCCTTGGTGTGTAACTAATGACTGACCCAGGTCTGCCATTGCTGATCTCGGAGCAAAGGGCTGCAGACAGGCCCAGGCTGAGGATTGCAATATGAGATTAACTCTGACACCCTGTGGATATCAGACACCAGGGGCTGTCTGCAGTCCCTCACTGATAAATCACATATGCACGAACTGTGTCAGCACAACTACTTATGTTTTCCATACGTTACAATGTACAGTGCTAACAGCAGAAAGAGTGCTGTGACCTTTCCCCGCCTCATAGGGCACCCTATGTGGCGCCCCCTCGGCCACTATTTCACCAACATTGTTGGGTGGCGTGGTGGACACTGCATTTGGAGATGTGTCCTGTGGGGTGACTTCAAGGGCACGTTATGTTACAGTGCTCTGAGAGTACATTTGCTGGAAACCACTTATTCCACAGATATGCGATAACACCCTAATGGGGCTATCTTACCCCTTACAGGTGCTGTCTCTGCCAGACATGTTCATTTGCCATTGTGTGGGATTGCACCCCTGATCCCTGCACCATTGTACACTGATTGTGTTTGGGTGCTTGCAAATCAGCACAACACCATTTACCTCTCCCAAATTATTATTCCTCATAAAACATTGCCACACACCCTTCTGACCAGCACCACAGCCCCCTATGCCTCAGCCAGCTGTCTTTAGTGTGCACTGCGGGTGTTCACAGCCTTGCTCCTTACACCATTGGTCAGTGTTCTGACCATCATGCTGTTGCTCGGTTCCTCTGCTTTCCCATCATTGCGCGACTTATGCCTCCCAGTCATCAGAGGCCTCCAATACCATTAGTGCGCCGCTTTACGTACAGCAGCGCACGCACCTCTGGCGGCCATAATTTCTGTGACTCCAATAGAAAACAAACACCGACAACTGCCTTCAGTGTACACGGGGGGGGGGGGGATTGAACCCCTGCTCCCAGCACCATTGGTCAGTGTTTTAACCAATGTGCTGTGGCTCCGTTCCTGTGCTTGTGCCTATCGGCGCACCGCTTTGTGCCTATCAGCGCGACGCCTTCTGCCGCCCAAGATGACCGGTGCGCCGCCTTCTGCCGCACAAGAGGACCTGTGCGCCGCCTTAGGCCGCCCAAAAAGAACTGTGCGCTTCCTTATGCCGCTGAAAGAGAACTGTGCACCGCCTTATGCCGTTCAAAATTTATTTGCCTCCTAAAATAATTTTAATCATTACAGTTGCTGTCTCAGCTGGCCTTTGTCGTTGTGCACAATGGGGGATTGAACCCATGGCCCCTGCACTATTGGTCAGTGTCTTCACCGTTGTACTACGGCTCGGGTGTTTTCTATACCCGGCAGTGCGCCACTTTGCCTTTTGGCGCGCTAATGTCGACCCCGCACATTACCGTGACGCGCACACGTCCGGTTGCTTACTCCCGGTTTTTTTCTTTTGGCAGCCTGATCCGCCCACTCCTTATATGGCACAGGTACACTACCGCGGCCCCGCACGATAAGAATGTTTAGTAAACATACCCCATAGTGTTAGGTCAATTAGGATTGTTAGTAATATGCAGGTGTAAGATATTTTTAGAATCATGTTTTTTGGCTGTCTCATTATTATGTGTGTGGTTAGTTTGAGTAAGGTATATGATTGAAAAGTATATAGTAAATGTAAGAAGAGCAGCCAACAATGAACAAGTAAGATATTCAATTTTAGAAACAATATTTATTGTTACAACAATTGAACCAACATTAAGTTAGATATATATTCAATTTTGGTAACAATATATATCACTAGGCAGGTTATGGAAATTCCAGATAGAGCATTTGCATCAATGAATATTCCTTGATAAGGCAATAAAATCAAACAGTGAGAAGTTGTAAGTGAGTCAAAGGTGTTTGAGGGTTATGAGCAAATTTACTGTCAACAGTAATGGTAATAATTGAAGGAATTCTACTGCCAACAGTAATAAAGTGTGTAAAAGATTACTGACAACAGCAAATATTGGATGAATGTTACTGACACCAGTAATAAGAGCTACTGACAACAGTAATAATATGTAGGAATGCTAATGGTAACAGTAAAGAAAGTTTGTGTAAGTTACTGACAACAGTAATAATTGAAAGGTGTGTTACTGATACCATTAAATATGGGAGAGCTACTAACAATAGTAACTAATATATCCTTACACCGCAAATAACAGTTAGCATTGAAACCTAACTGATTAAACACAGTTGAGTAGATTGATAACAAAGGGTATGGTGAGCTTCAGGTAAATAGGCTGTGAAAGAAAAGTCATTTAAATAGTGTTTGAGGAAAGTATACTTGCTGCAAACCACTATGCACGGAGGAGGAGGTACGCGAGTTCAACTCTGGGGGAGCTCAGCTGTACTTGGGTGTAGTTGCTGGAGTTGTTATTGAATATGTTTCTTCGTTGTTTCTGTGCACAATTGCAGAGCCTTTAAGCGCCTTAGCCTAAGGGCCGTGTCAAAGGGCCCTCTTGCGCGGCCCTCAGGCGCGGGACCGCAAGGCGCGGGTGCGCCAGTCAGATCATTTATTTGAGTCTCGGGGTCTGCCTGGATTGGGCAGCACATGTCAGCTGGTCGGCTGGGGGAGCGGTGATATCGGCGGTAGCTCTGATCCCTCCTGGGAGAGCTGCAGAAGGCTGAAGAGGCTTCGGTCTGAGTCCCGCTTACTTTTTAAACCCCGGAGCAGCCTGGATTGGGCAGCACGTGTCAGCTGGTCGGCTGGGGGAGTGGTGATATCGGCGGTAGCTCTGATCCCTCCTGGGAGAGCTGCAGAAGGCTGAAGAGGAGAGAGGGAAAAGGTAGATCGGAACAATAGAATGAATGCATTTACAGGTCAGCAGAAGAAGGGCTCTTTCTTTTATTATTATAATGCATTTGCTTGTATCCATATACAAGATAATAGAAAAAGAATAGCATCAGGTACAAAAACATCGATTGTGAGCCCTTCAGGGACAAGGAAAAAATATATATACAGTACCTGAATGTACACCGCTTTCACTGGTAGAAAAGAGTTATATAAGCCTAGTTAGATAAATAAATAAATCTTAAGAAACACATAACATAAAAGAAAATCCATCTCAGAAGAAACATATTATACAATAAGAGCGCTAAAGTCCACATCAAGGAGAACACCTTAAGCCTGCATTACCCAGAAAATAAACAATGGACCCCTTTTAAACTATCCCATCTTACTACTATCATTTATCAATAAAAAAACTCTCCAAATGTGATATATCTGTAAAAACATATTTAGAACCAAAATACAATATTATGCATTTATAAGGAACTTCAAAGAAGGTCTCACCAATTGCAAGAACTTTAGATTTTAATTGTAAGAATGCTTTCCTTCGAAGCTGTTGATCTAGCCACATCAGGAAAAATATTAATGAGATATCCACAAAAAGGGATATCCTTCTTAGGAAAATAAAATTTCAATATGGCTGACTTCTCAGCTTCTGATCTTAGGGGTATGTTTACTGAAGTGCGTTAAGGTAATAGGCGTCAATGGCAGCTTAAGGTAAGGGCGTTAATGCATGCGTTAAGGCGTTAATGGTGCGTTAAAGTAAGGGCATTAATCCTCCAAAGCTGCTGGGCAGGTAGGAGACGTTCCTGCGTAAAGTGCCCTATGGGCCATTTAACACACGTTGCCTTGGCCATTTAATGCACAATAACAGGACATCGCACGTTAAGATGCCAAGCATGCATCTTAAGGCACATTAAGGTGCCAAACATACTTTAAGGTGGAAAGCATGCACCTTATAGCACGAAAATGGCTGTAACCCAAATGCTGGATAGAGCATGAAGGAAAGTCAATGTAAAGGTGATGGAAGGAAGGACAGGTGGGAGCTGATGGACCTGCCATATCGGTGGGTACCCTACATGGCAACTAGTAAGGCGGACGAGCATGTAGGAGGCAGCTGTAGCGATGCACAGGATGGTGCCAATGTAATGTGCTGTAATGTCAGTGTATGGCATAGAATGGTGAAGACGTGTCCTCCAGTGGAGCCAGAAGCGGCAGAATGTTTGCAGCAACAGGAGGACAGAGTAGTAGTGGTGACGTGCAGATCAGTCACACGAGAGGCGAGCGCGAAGAGCCAAAATGTGGAAAAGAGTACCAGTTTAGGTCATGTTATAGCAGCTTGCACAAGAAGACATGACTGTACACAGCCGACAGAGGCAGATCGATGGGCTGAAGGAAGGATGGCAGCTGAGGAGAGGGTGGTATGGGCTGCCAGCACCGATGTGCAGAGCCCTGACTGTTACCGGCATGAAAATGATCTGAGTAGCACAGTCACAAAAAGAACATGTAGGAATCAAATCTCTGTCCCCTGCTTATTGAGATTTTGCACTAACGAGTAGGCTACAGCTCCATACCACTCTATGCAGCAATGGCTGAATACAAAGAGACTGCAGGTCACTGCCTAACATATCTGCTGTGTGTGCCGGTATTGGGTAGCCCCACCAGTATTCATGATGCAGTGCACATGCAGATCAGCAGTCTAAAGCTGATCACCAAATGGAGAATGCACTTATTCATCACCTCAGCCCAATAAGATGCATTGTCAGTGTGTGATACAAGCACAGAACAGCTACAAACCATGCTACTGAGCAGTTTCTGAGGTCACTCTGAAGGAGAGGATGGGCACCCAGCATCTGGTCCCGAGAACTTGCAGTGCTAGAGATGTTCTCTGCTGCAGATCCCCATTGCTGCCAGTGTATGGCTGGTATTGTCTGCAGTGTGATATGCTAGTCACCTTGCTTCCTATAGAAATGTAGCATGCTTTATGTGTTAGTTCTTACCTGAGTCCTGTTGGTCCTACCATTATGACAAGGAGTAGGCCTGGAACACCTCAGTTCCCAACCACACAGGTCTAACAATCACCCATAGCAAGCACAGTCAGGCTGCACCTGCTTCTCACCACTGGGTTTTCCAGCCATACATATACCAACTGCTGACAGTCTGCTAGTCAATTCACATTGGATGTGCACAAAGCAACCATGTGCACCCAGGCTTGGGATAAATGGCATGGGCACATAGCATTTGGTTCAGTGATCAGGCCCCCCTGGATAAGAAGTGCACCTGCATTATTGGAACTAGACACTATATAGCACTATGTGGATACATAGCCGTGCCATGCTCAGTCAGAGTGAGAGTGCCCTCCCAGCTGTGGACACCTAGTCCATGCACGTGGCAGATGGGTACTATGATGTCTCAGCCATTGATCCTACCTCTGATGTAGACACATCCTGGCCAATCTGACCTGTTTCAGGCCATACCCAGAAAACTTTGTTCCTCATAATGCACATTTGCAGACTAATGCTGGAAACTGCTTAGGCAATGCGAGGCTCAGTGTATGTTGAAAGCCAAAAAACAATGGACACACACATACATACACTCACTCACTCATTCATATTGAGGCACTGTGCAAAAACGGGGATGGTTGGCATTCCTGCCTGCCACCTTGGTCCCAATTCCAGCTCGAGCATTGTTAATATGTGCTCTTTGTGCAAGAGCTAATAAAGTGCGCTGATGTTAATGCCCGCTCAGTGTGCTGGTGCTATCAGCCTGACTCTCCATCCATCTGTGGATAGTGGAGCCTGTCTATGTGGCTGATGGGTGTTTATACCCTTGCTAGCCGATTCATTAGAGGTTGCATAGCTTGGTATTGTACCTGCACTGTGGGTTAAAATTTAGCCACAGGGACATGCAATGCCTGATCCACAGCCTGGACCCAAACCTCTGACTCTTCACTCAGATACACACCAACTGTGTGTATTGAGCCACAGCTGCAATACTCCATGAAGCTGACATGCTTCACATCAGACAGACCTTCACACATATTGCAGTGAACATGGAGCATAAGACTAGGGCATGGCCTTGTTCTCCTGCAGGTGGGTGCTACTGTCCCCTCTGCCAACACCCCCACACCATGCTGACATGCCCATGTGCTCTCCGTGAGTTGTGCACAGCCTCAGCCCATCCAACATGCGGTTTGGCAAATGCCTAGGGCACAAGGTCTGTATAGGGGGGGGGGAGGGTAGAACCCTACATGGATGGCCACACAGCTATCACCCCAATCATCTGCCTCTGCAGGGACCCCATCACCCATCATCTCAGGGGGAGGATGACAGCCACTGCTATGGTAGTTTCTTGGGCACCTGCATATTGCAGCTACCTGGAGGGCTACAGCTGCTGGCACTATCTGCTTCTTCCCCCACAGCTGGGTTCAGCGGCAACAGGGAAAGCCATCCAGGATCTCTGCCTGAAGTTCTAGGACCATTGGACCGCCACACGTGGCACATTTCCTTTCCACAGCAGTAGAATGTCTGTGTGCCACTGTCACTGTGGGATCTTGACAGACATCACAGATGGTAATGTGGATGGCAGGATACCCCTTTGTGGAGAGGCTAAAATGGTTGGGGCTCTTTAACCTGGGGAAGAGACGGCTGAGGGGACATATGATAGAGGTTTATAAATTATTGACGGCAGTGGAATGGGTAAACATAGGTTGATTGTTTATGCCATCAGAATGTAAAAAGACTAGAGGACATGCAATGTAGCTATAGTGTAACCCATTTATGACTACTAGATGGAAATATTTTTTCCGTCAATGCTTTATCAAAACCTGCAATTCATTACCAGAGGATGTAGTAAAAGTTGTTAGTGTAGCTGAGTTTAAAAAATGTTTGCAAGGTTCCTTGGGAAAGGTCCATAAACCATTAATAAAGAGGACCCTGGATATGCACTGCTTGCTGCATTACACACATTGTGGATCCTGTGTGTCTTTCGAGGAAACTGCTAAGTACTTGTGACCTAGATTGGCCACTGTTGGACACAGGCTGCTGTGCATGATGGACCTTGGTATGACACGGTATGGCATATTTTCTAATCTTCTTATGTGCCACCTAGGCAGCTGCCTGGTCTGTCCTGTGCACCAGCAGCCCCTACTGCATGATCCATGTGCCGCCTCCTTTGCCCCATTTGCACCATCAACATAGTGCCTTTTCATACTTGGGCACTATGCTATTGCTCCTAATGGATCACTACTATCACTCTCTTAGGCTCCACTGTCGATGCATCACATTTCAGATGTTAAAATAGGCTCTCTCTTCTGAAAATATACCTTTTCCATGTGTTTTTACTTTGCGTTAGGGTTCCCAGCATTAAGGCGCTTTAGGACACATTTGCGCAAGGCATGTTAAGGGTACACAGGTTGTTAATGCCCTCTCTCCACCCTGTTAACACCCACTCTCCGCCCATAAGGCCCTTTATGCTGCTGGAGCCTCTAACTCAAGTTAAAGCAGTGTTTTAGATGTGTTAAGGGTGCAAGTGTGCCGTTAACATGTATTAACAACACCCTGGCCTCCTTAACACTCTTTAGTAAATATACCCCCCCCCCCCCCCATAGCTAAGAAGTGTTAACTCTGTATGATGTGCTTTTCTGACAATCTGTATGTAAACAAAATTTGTACCTGCCTTGATTCGGCAGTTTCACAATAGTAATCCTACCCGCTTCTGATCGCTGGAAGGAGCAGGCTACAAATGCTTGCTAAATAAATAAATAAATAAAATACCCCTAAGAGTGACTATAAGAGTCACCCTTTTATACACCTTATCTAGAGAAGACTAAAAATTGAGTAAATTCTAAATCATCCACATTTACTTGCTCACTGGCTACCTCTTCCATGGGTATCAGAAGAGTAGTTTGAGGATATATAATGTAATGAAACTATCATCATTTCTTCAAATTCAGAAAACATCAAAATTCCCCTCATATATTTCTTCAAAAGCTCCAGTGGAGAGAGCAGGCGAACTAGAGGAAAGTTCAAAAACCTCAAAATTTTAGCTCTAGCATCATTTTCCAACATTTCTATCTTTCTATGCAATGATAAACTATCCTTAACAAAAGTATTACAAACTGACTAAACACCAGCCACCATGCTCTCTATTTTAATGGCCCTACCCTCCAAACTGGAGAGCCATGCCTCAAACTGTTGCTAAACTTGTGTAGTCCCTTGTGAAAAGGTACACAATTGAGTCATTGTCCCCTTCAACATCCCCTCCATCCAGGAGATGATTATCCAAACATCTTTCAAGGAAACAGCCACCCTAGCCACAGCCACTGGGACCAATTCTGCCGATAAAGGCATGGAGAGAGGAGTCAGGAGGGATGTAAGAGGCAATATACATTCAACAGACTCACGTTGTAAATGGGTAGATGTAGAAGGAGGTACAACAACAGAGTCAGTCACCAAACTTCCAGATCTATCTGTAATCAGAACACTCTTGAGAGTGGGTTGGGGGGGGGGGGAGGTACACAACAACAAACCTATGGAGGCTTCTGAAGGTGAATAACCTTCCTTAGTCATTGGAAAGGATGATTTAGCAGTAGCAGTACTCGAGACATGCATATCCATCGGTCCTTGAACAGCTACAGCCTCCGTTGGTTTAACCTTTGCTTTAAGCTTCCCATTATCAATGGACCTGGGAACGTAGACTCCTTGGACTCCTCCAGCACTCCTAAGGGGCTCCCAAGGGGCCTGACAAGCCCCTTGGTTCATGCTCCTTAGGACTGCTTGCAGTCACGTGCCCATGACTTCGTCCCATGGCTCTATCTGGATATTAACTTCGATCACTTGGGGGAGGAGTTCTGATGTACCATCAGCACAGGTGATGCTAAAATGCTGCTGAACAGCTCTACTCTATGAAAAGCAAGTCTCTGATGTCTCACTGACCCTCAGCTCAGCCAACTTTTAACCCCAATCACTGGAGGGAGGAGCTCTGATGTACTGGCAGCATAGGTGATGTTGAAACACCGCTGAACAGCTCTACTTCAGGAAAAGCAAGCCTCCAATGTCTCCAGCAGGAGAAGTTTATATTGGATACAGAAACAGAAGGGAAGCCAATGAAGTGATTTGAGAAGAGGGGCTATATGAGTATATTGGGGCTGGCGGAAGATTAGCTATGCAGCAGAGTACTGAACAGACTGAAAGGGAAACAAATGACTCAGAGGGAGACCAGCAAAGAGGAGTTTACAATAGACGAGGTGGGATGTGACTAAAGAGTAGATCAATGTTTTGTAGTGTGTTCAGAAAAGGGCACATTTTTGTTAATGTTATAGTGTTGATGGTGCGTCGCGGTTAGCGCAATTGGTTTGGTCACATGCTAACCTCAAATGTTACTATTAGTGTGGGTGCACCTAGCGCTACCTCAAGGTGTGATGGTAAGTGCACCTGCAAGCCAGTTAGTGCAGTGCAGCATGTTAGCAATATGCTAATGGAAGGGGGTGGGTGCACCATGTTATCTTTAGGGCACATGCGACACATGTGCCCTAAAGATAATACAGGCCTCCCTGATAGTTTTTCACCACAAAAGTACACTACCAGCATATTAAACATGTCCGAGCATGCACCAAATGCAGCCCACTCCTCCTTGTGCCCAAATAGAATGGATAGAAGACATGCCTCCTGATCCTTCTTTCTTCTTTCCATGTCTAAAAGATCTTCCTGATTAGCATCACTGTCAGAACCAGCTTCTCCTGCTCATTTATTAATTGCCTTATCATAGAACACTCAAAATGATTTACCCCCCCCCCCAGCTCTATCCCCATTCTAATTTATTCCACTAAGTAATAGATTGGAGAAAAACCCCAAGGCATAGAGGGGTGACAGGATGATTTTAGGTCAGCTATTTGGGCATTGAGGTTTAAGTGCCTAAGATTCAGAGGCTTACCCTGAAAACCTGCACTAGCCATCTGAGCTCTTCCCCAATCCTGGGAGAGCCTCCAGATTTCCCCACTTTTTGTACAGCTAAATCTAGCCATGTGTTAAATTGTAGTCCATTATATGGTGAAGCACATATGGATAACTGGCTCCGTTGATTGACTGTACTTTTCTTGCACAGCCCATTAACTTGAGACAGTTGGGTAAATTTAATTCCATTAAGGGATTTCCAGGACTCAGCTAGTATCTATGCTTACAAATATCTGAAAAGGGTAAAGAATAAAAATCAATTTTAGTAAGAGATGTCACTTCACTCCCAGTATCTCCAACATCCAGGTCCACAGTTTCAATAGCTCAAAAGGCCAGAGATCTTGAAGTAGCAAAACCCTCAGTGATAGGTACCTTACATTGTTGTCTCAAAACCTCTGGAGGTAGTTTATTAGTAGTATAACAAGAATTGTTGAACTCAAAGGAAGAAGAGTTAAACATTGATTATTGTTATGAAATTTTATTGCTGAAATCTTCTACCTGGAAAATGTGTGCAATATATTGTCCACCAGAATTACTGAAATGTAAGTACTTGCCATTTATTGAGGTTTTAATCTCTTTGCAGAGTAATTTATCTAACACTATCATGCTTGGTGATTTTAATTTGCATCTAAATGATCATTCAATAGACTCAGTTGGTTATGAGTGCTTATATTTGAAGGGTAATTTTGTAAATTCCCACAGACATTATGTGCCTGAGTTTGTACTGGAAGCCTATTTTATAAAGTGAAGTATTTATGCATTTTACTTTATAAAATAGGGACATAAGTGAGAGAGAGATTTGCACAAACTAGACACAAACACTTTTGCTGGCTGATTTGGATTGAGTGTACATTATTAAGACTTTGGGGTATGTTTACTAAACTGCGGTAATGTCACCTGCGTTAGGTTCTGCGGTAAAGGTACAGATGTCCATATAAAGGCGTGGGTGGTGCATCTCTACAGCAAGCTGTATCACCTAACGCACGTTTTAAGCACCTTAGACTAACGCTTGAAGGCGTTTTTTTTTTCTTGTTGAATATGACTCACCAGTAGGCTATGAGCACCCAAAAAAAAAAAGTGTTGGAAAATGATTAGATGACCTGAAGGAATGTTGAGAGTGGAACTGCTACTGCTGGGAAGGATTCTCTACTTGTAAGTACTTCCCTGCTGAGAAATTGTCTCAAAGTCTTGTGTAAAAGGGAGTTTGGAGTTAAAATGACAACATCTGTGCCTGTTTAAAAATCTATGGGGTATGTTTACTAAACCGTCTTAATGTTACTGGCGCTAGTTGCAGCGATAATGTGAAGAATGCCATATAAGGAGTGGGCGTTCCGGCGGCAAGGGAGCAAGAATCTGTATCGCCCAATAGTGGGCGCCATGGCACGTTAACACGCGTTAGCCCTAAGTTCATGCCAGCGCAGTGTTAGAAGCTATAAAAATGTAGCCCACTGGCTACTGCAATGACTACAGAGGTCATGGGTTCGATCATGCAGTGGTGTTATGTAAAAAGGCTGTCTGAGGCATTTCCTTTTAATCTAAATCAGTGCTGTCTGAGGCACTGCCTTTTTTAATTTAAATCAGTGCTGCCAGCAAAAACACCCTCACAGTGCCGTAACCTAAGGTGACACATAAGGCGCTTTATAATGTGCACCTTATGGTTACTGCACTGTGAGGGTGCTTTTTGCTGGCAGCACTGATTTAAATGAAAAGGAAAAGCCTCAGACAGCCTTATTAAATAACACCACTGTGGGACCAAACCCATGACCTCTGCCTCCACAATCATTGAATTAACCATTGGGCTACATCTCTATAGCTACTAACACACCACTGGCTGGCTACAGAAAGACTGAAGGTCACCACACAAACTGTCTGCTGTGGTTACCAGGATAGGGTAAATACACCCGTGTCCATGATGCACTGCATATTGTCATGAAGAAGACCCTTCTGAGCCTATGGAGTTGGTGAGAGAAGAGGATTCCATTGCAGAAACTGACAGGCAGTCTGAGCACATGGCTCAGTGTTTTCAGAGAGAATGTAAACAAAGAGAGTCACGAGCTGGAAAGACACTCCCACGCTGTGACATAGTCCCTAGTTCAGGAGATAATGAGATACACCTGTTTAAGGGAGGGGCACAGTTTAGCCTGGAGAAACAGGATGATAAAAAGTGGTCATTAGCTTGGACTAAAGGGGAGCAGAAAGAAGGAAGATGTCAAGAGGTGAGAACCAAGGGAGCCATAGTCCTAACACCAGAAAGAAGCAGCACAGGACAGGTGACGTCTGGTAAAGGCAAGAAGGATAAGATATTTCCTGGAAGGCAGGCTTGGGAAAACTCACATGCTCCAGAGAGAGAAACCTGCTGGCATGACAATACTTGTACCTCTAAGGCTGAAGCTACGAGGCTGAGAGACAAACAAACACAAGCTGTGTTTGGGAATCAGTCTGACTTTGCAGAGCTGAGAATTCCTTTCCCTCCAAAGCCGAAAGGTAGGCTTCACAACTTACATAGATTTGAACCTAGTTATAAAGTATTTCCCTGCAGTTGCCAGAATGTAGCAGACTCTCTAAAAAGAAACTTCAGTATATACGGTAATTCACAGTCCTATCCTTTAGAGTGCTACCGAGAGAAACCACGTGAGGATAGTGAAGACGTCTGTTTTAAAGTTCAGGATAGTAGCTCACTGACACACCCTGTTATTGCTGACACAGAAGAAATGCAGATTGACTCTGATAGCAGTGAAATAGTGGATAACCAGATGGACTGCACGTTATGTTTTGCTGACCACGTTGAGTCTCTGTGCTGAACACTGGTTTGAGAAAGCTGGTAAAGCAACAGAAAGAATGAGCAACATTTCCTTTTGCTGAAGGAAGCTGTTATTGTTTGTTTGTACCGCGCACTGCATGTTGTGAGCCTGAAGCTGATAAGACTAATTTACCTGAGTTCTTGTACATATCCCTCAAGCCAATTGTATGGCAGTTTGTCCTAAGTTATTTACCTGCACAGAAATCCATTGGGAAGGGGAAAAATAAATTCTTGTCATTGCCTGAAACACTCGACTACAACTCTTCTGTTCTCAAAGGGCAAAAGGGACTACCATTCCCAGAGGGCCTTGCAGGACCAATGCAGGGTCATACTCTCTGAGTCAGGAATACAAAGGCAGACCAATTCTCAGCACCCTAGGCGCTGGGCTGGCCACTGAGAGGATGACAATATGCAGATCAGCAGCCTACATCTGATCACCAGATAGGGTATGCGCCTCTATAGCACCCTGGCCTGGTAGGGGGAACTGACCGTGTGTGTTACTGGCACAGAGTAGCTACAGACCGTGACATTGTGTGGTTCCTGTGCTCGACCTGAGGGTGAGGTGGGGCGCCCAGCACCAGCACCAGCACCAGCACCAGGTCCACAGCACCTGACTTGGTTGAGATAGGCTGTGCTGCAGGTCCCCATCAGTGGCAGTGTGTGCTAGGTCATTCTTGCAGACACACCTGGGATACACCTGTAGTTCCCAGTCACGTCTAGCCCCTTGTGGACTCTGATGCACCCAGAATAGTGCATGTCCTGTGTGGGTGCCATGGTCATATGTTATAAGTGAAGGGTGGTGTTTGGACCCCAAAGCAGACTATTTAGTACCACCCAACCTGCTCTCTGTGGGTGGGGAACAGGATCTCCCACCAACAGATCCATATTCTATATCTCTGCAATGGTGGCAGTAGAGGAGACCATCAACCCCAGTCCTGCTGGGAATGGGCACCCTACAGGGCAGTCAATGCAGATCTGTATGCATCACATAGGGCAATAGGCCTCAAAAAGCTCAGCTGCCCCCCCTTATCTGACATTCACCAGCAGAGAACACAGTCAGTCCCCACCCACTGCACCCTGCAAAGTACTCCAGCCATACACATGCTAACTGCAGACTGTCTGCTAGCTAGTACATAGTGCATGTTCCTGGAGGAACTGTGTGCACCCAAAAATGGGATGTGAGCACACACACCAAGCAGGCATGTCAGTGATTGACCCCCAGAAAAGAGAACCCATAGATATCACTTGAGAGAAATACTGTATAGCAATATGGGGGAACCTAGCTATGCCATGGCCACTGCTCAGTCAGGGTGAGAGTGACATCCCAGCATGACATGCTGTGGCCACCCTGTCCATGCAGGTGGTGGTTGGGCACTACAATGTCCCAGCCATTGCCCCATGCCCTGTGCAGATGCATCCTGCCCAGGCCACCCTGTCCGGGCCATACCCACAGTACCTTGCTCCTCATTATGCACATTGGCAGGCTAACACTGGAAACAGTTCAAGCAGTGTGGGCTCCGTAAGGTGTAGGCAGCCACAACACTCTGGATAGACATACACACACTCCCACACCTATGCCAGCATTGTGCAAATATAGAGGTTTGTGGCAGCCCTAGCTGCCACACCAGTCCTGGGCACAGTGCAGGCATTGCTATGGTACTCAATACTGTTGGGGTCACTTCCCGGGGTGGTAAACACTGTCAGAAGCCAAAACTGAAACACACTACAGAGATATCAGAAACATTGCTATGATGCATCTCTGTCAACAAATCATGTTTAATTTAGGATTTGTTATCTTACATTAATCATAGCAACTTTTTTATATATGTGTAACATGTTCCCAGAAGAAAAAACTGAAACACAATCCACAGAAATCAGAAAGGTTGCTATGATGAATCTCTGTCAACAAATTGTGTTTAACATAGGATCTGTCAACAAATTGTGTTTAACTTAGGATGTGTTATCTGACATTATTCATAGCAACCTTTTGATATATGTGGAACGTGTTTCCACGTTTAAGACGGCATTGCTAAGGTATGCAGGTGCTAGTATTGGTAGATGCTGCTCCGCGCAGAGCCCAACAGCCTGACTTTCCATGAGCCGCTGGATAGTGGAGCCTGTGGGTGTGGGTGTTTGTGCCCCTGTTAGCCGCTGCTCTAGGGCAGAGGTTCCCAACTGCGGTCCTGGTGGGCCAAACACGGTTCAGGTTTTCATGCTGTCCCTAATGAATATGCATGGATATATTTGCATACAATGGGGGCAGTGCATGTAAATACATCTCATGTATATTTATTGGGGACATCCTGACAACCTGAATGGTGTTTGGCCCTCCAGGACTGGAGTTGAGAAACTCTGCTCTAGGGATTGCACATGTTTATGGTGTATGTGCTCTGTAGGGTAAAATATAGGAATTTATGGCGTGTTTCTTTTAGCTGCAATAAAGGTTCCGTCTTTATTACCACGGTTTAGTACTGGGTAAAATGTAGGGACATGGTCCGCAGGAATCACAGCTGGGGACTTGAACCTGTGACCTTCTGCCTCTGAATATACTGTCTGTCTGTACTGCACCAAACTGTTGTCTCAGAGGCATATCATTCCTTGGGGATACCATGCCTGTTTGTCAGACAGACCTTGCCTGTTGTAGTGCATGGCACCCACCTAAATGGGGCTTGGCCTTGGTGTGCTGTGGACAGATGCCACTGCCCCCTCCACCACCATGCTGACATGCCCTTGTGCCAGTGGTGCTGGTGGTGCGCAGTCCCAGGCCATCCAGTGTGCCGGTAGGCGGCTGCCTATGGTGCGTGATATGGGGTAGGGGTGCCTGCATAGACATCCACGCTTCCCCCCGGCACCACCTGCCAATGTTATGTGTCCTTTGGGGTACTTGCTGGGTACTGTCCCCTGGGACACTGTGGGAGACACACTCGTGGACATTATTGACCTCGGTCAGTTGCTGGCTTGCTGATTTGCAGTTTCTATGTTCCTATGTGCCACCTAGGCATCTGCCAAGTCCACCCTGTGCCCCAGCTGCCCCACTGCATGTCCCATCTTCAGCCCCCTGTACCCCATTTGCAGCCTTACCGTCATGCCCTTTGCACTTGGCCACTATGCTGCTGCTGCACATGTATCACTACTATCACTTTTCTTGGTCTCCCTGGCTTTGATGTACATTGCTGACGTAAATGTTTTCTCTCTCCTGGAAATGTGCCTCTAGCACGAGGTTTTCACTGGCGCTAATTTTCAGACCTTCATTTCATGGCGTTAGTGTGCATGGAGCCTCTCCCCGCCCACTCTCTGCCCATTGACCCCTTATCCCCGCCCCTGAGGATCCTTACTCTGCCCTCTGGGGAGCCTTACTCCACCCTCTGCGCACCTTAACGCCGTCGGAGATGTGACGTTCTCACACGGTAATGCACCATTATCACGTGATAACGTCACGTATCACATGATAATGTCACAGCTGCGCCGTTAGCACTGTTTAGTAAACATACCCCTATGTTTATTTCCATAGAGGCATGTTTACTAAGATTCACACTGGTAGCATGCTTTTAGCCCTAAAAATGAGCACAACAGTGGCTCTGGACCTGAGCCAAGAAATGGAGGTGTGTCTGGTATGTCCTCATGTAGCTAGTGCAGGTTGCACACTGCTCACACTGTTGGTGCGATCAACCCGAGTACATTTAACGCCACTTATTGAGGTGGCAGTAAGTGCATGCATGCTGTGCAACATTGCCAGTGCACATGTGCCAGAGATGCCCTGCTGTGATGTGCATGCTCCGCCCCTCAACTGCCTAGTTTTTGTCCTAGCCCACACAATTCGGGTAGCGTTGGAGTTTTAGCACAGCCACATGTTTGGCAAAGAGTAATCTTTACCATGGCACCCTTGGTACATGTTGACCCCCACACTATCCAGTAGCATAGTTTAGTAAATCTATCTCATAGTCAGTCAGAACATAACTTAAGACGTGACCTTTTAGTTTTATTAAAATCAGTTAGGATATAGCTTAATAGGCAAACTTTCAGTTACATTCAATTTGGAAGGAGTGCTAAGGGAGGACCTGCCACTTCTGGGAAGAGATCTTCACCTGTGATCTTCACCTGCTGGGAAAGTATTTCAAAATTTTGGAGAAAAGGGAGTTTGGGCTAAACTAATCAAATCTGTATCTTTTCAAAATTTTATGTTTATTTATATAGGGGCATGTTTGCTATAGCGAATGTCGGTAGCTTTAGTTTGAGCTGCAAAATTAGTGTGTCGATCTCCCTGCTGTTTAGAAAGTTGCCAAAATACAGCTCCATGCTAATTGGAACATGGGTGCACGTACTGTCATCCCTTGAGGTGATGTCAAATGCACCCTCACTAATGGAAGCATTCACAGTTAGCCCATAATGCCCATGCTAATCGTGATGCACTGTGTTAAAAACCCATATCATCTGTACCGCCTTTGATCTTCCCCCTCTTGCCTCTCACCCACATTGATGTTTGTTCCCTCCCCTTCCCTACTCTCCTCTCAGTGTGTTATTCTCTCTCTCTCCTGTCTAACTATTGGCATTCTGCTTCCTTTTCCTTTTCCAAGCAGCATTTAATTGTATTGTAAACTGCTCAGATACTTGTGTGTTGAGCAGTACATTAAAAACTGAATAAAGATAAAGACTGTCAATACCCACGTTCTGCCCCTAACCTGTCTAGCCCCCATCCAATCATGCACTACCCATAACCCCTCTTCTCAAATCACTTCATTGGCTTCCCTTCCATTACCGCATCCATTTCCAGCTTCTCCTTTTAACTTTTAAATGCATTCATTCTGCTGCTCCACCCTATCTCTCTCCTCTCCTCTCCTCTCTCTCCTCCTCACAAACTTCATTCTTCTAGCTTGCTCCTTTCCCTGCCCTTTTCCTTTTCTGCTAATTCCAGACTTTGGTCATTTCACCTTGCAGCTCCTTACACATGGAACTCTCTTACTGATAATGTTTGTCAAGCTTCATCACTTCCCCTCTTCAAATCTTTGCTAAAGGTTCATCTCTTTAACACTAGAAGCCCCCAAAGGAATTTTACCTAGAAACCCCAAAGTGTGTCAATTGACGCATTATCACGATGACTGCATTTAGTATGAAATGCACATGTGAATTAATGTGAATTTACTTATTTGTTAAATAAATTAAGTATGTGACATCATTACATAATGTCATCGTGTGTTTATTTTTTGTAATGTTGGAGTAAAACTGTTAACAGTGATTGAGATGCGCCACCTAGTGGGAACATGAATTTATACCTTGAAGCCCCAAAGTACGTCAATTGACTCATTCAAGACAATTGAGTGCGTCAATTGATGTACTTTGGGGCTTCAAGGTATACATTCATTTTCCCGCTAGGTGGTGCATCTATCATTAATTTTCGATGCACATATTTGAACATCTTGACCTTGCTAACAAAGTCATGGAACATGACAGACATGGTTCTAGCAGTGGTGCTGGTATTCGAAGATGCATTTGTGTCAATTGACGCACTTTGGGGCTTCTAGTGTTAAGGCTGCCTTTGGTCCCTGATCCCCATTCCTTGTGTCTCCTTTGTCATTTTGTCTCCCTTTCCTACTCTATCCTCTTTCCTTCCGTGTCTTGTTTATCTTGATTAGATTGTAAACTCTAAGGAACAGGGCCTATCTTTTCTGTGTTTGTACAGCGCTGCGTATGCAGATTAATGCTCCATAAATGTTTATTAATAATAATAAGAATAATAATAAGAATAAGAATACTCAGTTAATGTAGGGCCCTGCACTATTAGCATGGTGAACTTACTACATGGCAAACCCTGCACTAATGGTTAGTACATGTTAGTAAACATGCTCCATAAGTCAGATAGGACATAGCTTAATAGGCAAACTTTCTGTTAGTGTTAATTCCCACCCATCACACCAAAACTCCCACTCACCCCTGGCTCAATCTTTGATTTAGAGGCTGCTAAGCCAATTAAGAGGACAGTAGGAAAAATGTTCACCTCCAGGTTTAAATTATCCTTCATTAATCTCATGGTCTGATCATTATCTAGTAACTTTCTCTTTTTTACTATATTTGACAGAAGCTCTAAGTAACTTTCAGATCAAAAGATTCAGGCAGGTTGGACACCTGGAAACCGAAGCATTCTGCCCAGAATATTTCCTGTGATCTAATGATTCTACTATGCCGATACTAAAGCAAAAGGCCTTAGAATGGATTACATCTGTTAGGAATGCATTAGATAAGCTGGCTTCTTTAAATGAAGTCACTTTTAGAAGGTATAAACATCACCCACAGTATGTAGCTCCTTTACAGGAGATTTCTTAGATCAGCAGAATGGAGATGGCAGAAGAATCGATATTTGGCATCTTGGTCTGACTATATAAAAAGCTTCTAGTTGATTACAAAGTCAAAGTCCATGTTGGAAAAAAAAAGATTATGCATGTAATTTAATTAACAAATAAGGAAATTATCACTGGCAATTGTTCCAACTAGTCAATAGACTTTCTTGAGCCCTTCCAGTAAGCAAGGTGATAAAGGCATTTGTCTTGACAAATATGCATCTTTCCTAATTGGTAAGATTCAAAGTATTCAGCTTTTAATCTGCAGTCTTCTGTGGCTGAAGGATGGCAAGTGACAATACATCCCCACTGGCAGAGGGCCAGGTTATGCGGGAGCCCTGTGATAATCCTTCAGAATGGAGTTTTCTCCTCCTGGTGGTATGAGCCAATCTCATGGGGAATTCAAGAGTGTAAGCTCTACTGTGATGACCTTAAAAGTCACTTTGGGAGGGCAGGGTGAGCCCTAAGAAGATGGTCACCTGAGTTTGCCACTCTGACATCTCACCCTGATAAAATACCTGAGCATAAGCTCCCACAGCAGCGATCTTGACAACAGAGGTACGGTGAGATGCATTTACTGCAGCATAGAAGAGTACTGGTATCTCGCTGTGCTCCACTTTGTTTGGTAGCAGTGCCCCTCGAGGAATGTGGCCTTTGTAAGCCTGAAACACCGGGGGAAGGAGCACTGACTATTGCACAGGACTGTGGTTGGGCAGCCTGTCCAAGACTCGTCATAGCCAGATGAGTATCTGCTTGCCTCCTGAATGAGAGTCTCTGGGCCTCTTTGATTAAAATGGTGAAGGCCTCTTTGTGGCAGTGGAGGTTTCCTCACTTTTAAACATGTATTAGTTGAAAATTTGATATGCTGTATGGAGTGATTGCTGAGATAGAGAGAAAGAGCTCATTGAAGTTGCTGGACTGGAGATGGAGTACTGCATATATTCGTAGTCCATCCCGTCTGAGTTGCCAAGAGATTCTGGTGACATTGGAGTATATTGGAGCAGGGGGTGACCGGGTGCAAGGATGTTTAGGTGGACCACTTTTGTCATAATGGTGGTGGAGAGCTACCCTATTGAGATTTGAATGCTTCTTCATCTGATGCTCTCTGCACTGGGTGCAAAAAGGCAGCCTTCTTGGATCTTGCAGAGGCCCATATGTAGCCCTTGGCACCCTTTTTCATCTGTCTTGTTCCCTGTTTGATAGCAAGCATAAGACTTACTTTGAAGATGGAAGGTAGAGCTAGTTACACTGAAGCCCTCGCTAAATTTAGCAGAACTACCAAAGAAGCTACAACTGATTTGCACTAATTGGGAGAGGAGGCTTCTCAGATCCATGAATCTTGCTGCTCCTGTCAATAAAATGGATTGTGCAAAGTTGATACAGTACATGAGTTTACAACTACTAAGTGGAGACTTTTCAAAAGCAGTTGGAGAGATAAAACAGGAGATCAAATCCTTTGAAGAAAGAGCTACAGAAAGCAAAATTCATATAGGAGAACAGATTGATGTCATAGCTATGTTCCAATCTAAAATACAGAAATTAGAGACTTTGTACCAGGAGATCACCTGAAGACGAGAGAGTGTCAGGGTGATCCTGAAAACAGGCAACGTCAATGCAACTTTAATATATTTGGTTGGCTTCAGCTCAAAGAACACACTGAAGAAGTATGTGGTACACCTGGTATATCCAGATCTCTTTCCATATATGTTGGAAAAACATCAGAGTTTCTGCTTGCTTACTGAACTCTTCCAATTTTCTTCAAACTGATCTAGAAATCCTATTGGATCTCAGAGATGGAGGACTATTTGGATTTAGTAGACAAGTTTTCTGAAACATCAGGATATACTCCATGGAGTCAACAAGGGGGCAGAAGCTCCAAATGGAAATAATCAACCCCCAAGTGCCAGAAGACATCAGGTATGTGACATCTACAGTGGCATGCTGCCGATGCTGCAGAGGATAAAGAAATGGACACTGTAAAGCCTCCCTGAGAAAATGACATGGTGTGTCTCACTGAGTTTTTAACACTCCTGGTTGGACTAGTACCTTCTATTGTCTAATGAGTCTTATCTAGTTCTGTCGCCTTGTTTTTGCTTTGTCTTTAGTGTCTCTTCTTTGCTTTCTCTTTCTCTCTCTCTCTCTCTCTGAGAATTAGCCATCACTCCAGAAAGGTCGTCTACTTGAAGGCGTTACTCTGTTTTTTCTGATTTGTCTGATTGTAGGAATGGGGTGGGGATGGTCTGGATTGAGGTTCTCTACAGGTTGTGGGGTTATTGATGACCTTGGGTGGGGGGAGGAGTGGGTCTGTGGGTAGGGGGAGGAAGGGGAGGGAGGGGGAGGTCTCCAGTCCTTTCTTCAGTATTTGGTTTGGATTTTGGGTCCCTATAGGTGGTCATGACCCAAATATACAGTATGATGGGAATATGGGATTATGGCTAAGTTTATTACATGGAACATATGGGATCTAAATTCCCAATTAAGTGAAAGAGAGTGACTGACCAATTACATAAGCTGAAAGCTGGACTAATAATTTTGCAGGAAACTCATCTTTTGCTGATGAATATTTGAAACTGAGAGGAAAGGATAGGGCACAGGTCTACTTCTCCAATTTTAAGGTACATAAGCAAGGGGCAGCTATACTTATTGCTGAAAGTATAAACTTCATTTTAAATTGCCAAGTGGTTGATCCCCAGAGTAGCTGTTATCTTGGTGGGCTTGCTTTGGGGAGTTAAGGTGACACTAGCTAACATCTATGCTCCCAATGTGCAAGTAAGGTTTTGTTATCAAGATTTCTTTGATCTTCTTTGAGCATATATGGAGGGCATAGTATATCTAGCCTGGGTTTTTAACTGTACCCTGCTCCCAATGGATAGGTCAGAAAGTCAATCTAGATGACACCACGGAGCCACAAAGACATATGGATCATTTGGGTTGCTGGATATTTGGCAATCCAAATTTTGACAAAAGCCTAATGTCAAAAATGGGAAGGCATGTCCTACAAATAAATCAAACCAGTGATAGCCATAACATAGAGCAAATTTTTCTCCCTCAAAAAGAAAACTTTTTTATCAGATGGTCTCTGTGTGAGGATTTAACCACTACAGTAGAACTAGTTCATTTTAATCACATTTGCAGTAAAATCCACAACAATTTGACTGTATATTAAAGTGTACTTATCTGCGCCAACACATTCCAGCACGAGATGAAACATATGAATGTGGTCGTCAGTGACACAGCACTGTGTTTCAGGTCAAAGTAAAATTGACAGGGACCCTGTATCAGGTTTAAATTCCTCATAAAGTTGCTCGTGAATGAATGAAAACCAGCACGGGAGATAAACTTCTTAAACAGAAAGGCATCCGATGTCATCACTGTGAGCTAATTGCTTACTGCAAGGCTGGCGGGAAGGCGGAGAACAATGATGTAATCACCATTCAAGCACAGCCGACAGCTACACTAGACTAAGCCAATCTAATTCCAAATTTAGTCCATGCGGGGCTACCGTACTGAGTCAAAAAATTCATTGTTCTTCATGTGACTGCAATAATGCCTGCCGATCACCTCCTTTAATGGAGGGTGGAATTCACTCCAACATCTACCAGGAAAGTTGAGAAAATGAATGATCAAATTGAACTGCATGTTGAACCATCAGAGATGAAACGTTTTTGTCCTTATCCGGGAGGCATGTTCTGCTAATCTTTTCTTAAAGGGGCGAATTGTGCAGCCCACATATTTGAGACCAAATATGGACAAAGGATTAAATACACAACATAGGAGGTATCACAAGTAGTATAATGCTTGAGATGCCACTTCTTGTTAGATACCACTTCGGTTCAAATCTCCCCCTTCAGAGTCCCTGGGCAGAATGAACACCTCCCACAAGGGTAGTGTCCCTTATGTTCCTCAGACCTCTAGATCCTAGGGATAGTATGGACAACTGATCACGTAGATTTTTACTACGCGTGTACGCTACAAATAAGGGCTTTTGAAAACATACATGTATACTAAGAATCTGCCAATGTTTGTGCAAAATCCTTGTCACTTGAGTCAAACGATGGCTAAATGATAGAATACCAACAAGCTTATCCTTCCATGATATGGACTGATATGGTTCAGCAAATGATGGCAAAAGCCATTCTCTATGATTGTAGAGCGCTCTTCTGTATGCAGTCTGAATGATCGACCAATGGTAGCCATTGTCCAAAAGCAGTTGACACAACTCATGAGCATGTGTTTTAAAATCTTCAACAGAGGAACAAGTAGGTTGAATGCGTAGAAATTGGCCATAGGGTAAGGCATATTTCAACGTATGAGGGTGGAAACTACGAAAACTAAGGAGAATATTTTTTTGCACAGTTTTATGAAAAAGTGAAGTAGATAAATCCACCCCATGGCACAAAACAGTGACATCTAAATATTCAATAGAAGCCTGATGATGTTTGGCACTAAATTTGATGTTATTATCACAGGTGTTAAGCAAAACAATACATTTTTCAAGTTTAGGTAGTGAAGCAGTCCATATGAAGAAAATGTCATCAAGAAAATGTTGCCAGATAATAACATTGGAGAACCAAACCGAAGGGTAAATATACTTGTCTTCAAAATAGACCATGTACAAAGTAACCTCAGAAGGTGCTAGAATGCTCCTATGGCTCCCATGGCTATACCACAAGTTTGTAAATATAAAGCATCATCATAGAAAAAATAATTTTTAACCAAAACTACTAACTCCAAAAGAGTGAGTATAAACTGTTTAGGCAAATGTGCTGGCAACGACATCTGAGCTGTGACTATGATTGATAAAGCATCTTTTTGAGTGATGTTGTTATACAGCGCCACCACATCTAAAATAACAAGGGTTTTTGTGTGTGCGGTAAAATTATAGAGTGCAATGAACTTAAAAAATGAGAGGTGCTGGTTGTAAAAATTTGTCACAAAACTTCGACAATGCTTCAAGCATGTTGCGTATTTAACACGAAAAGCCCCAAAGTGTGTCAATTGACACAAATGCATCTTCGAAGTTGTATACCAGCACCACTGCTAGAACCATGTCAGTCATGTTCCATGACTTTTTTAGCAAGGTCAAGATGTTCAAATATGTGCATCAAAAATTAATGACAGATGCACCACCTAGCGGGAAAATGAATGTATACCTAGAAGCCCCAAAGTACGTCAAATGATGCACTCAGTTGTCCTGGATGTGTCAATTGACGTACTTTGGGGCTTCTAGGTATAAATTCATGTTCCCACTAGGTGGCACATCTCGAACACTGTTTACAGTTTTACTCCGACATTACAAACAATAAACACATGATGACGTTATGTAATGACGTCACATACTGCACGTATTTAACAAATAAGTAACTTCACATTAATTCACATCTGCATTTCATGCTAAACGCAGTTGTCGTGATAATGTGTCAATTGACGCACTTTGGGGTTTCTAGGTAAAATTCCTTTTGGGGCTTCTAGTGTTAATTCTTTGTCCATGCGGTCTCAAATATGTGGGCCGCACAATTCACCTCTTTAAGAAAAGATTAGCCCATCATAAAATCGAGCAAAAAACTACCCGCTTTCGGGAGGGATGGGAGCCCTGCCACTGAGCGTAGCCCCACAATCTTCCAAGTGAGAGGTTCATTAAATTGAAGAATAGATTGTATACAGCGCCATACCTGTTCCCAATAGAGCTGCAGTATGGGGCATTCATAAACAATGTGAGCTAAGGTGCCGATGGCTGTATGGCATGTCCAACAGCGGTTACTAATGGTGGTATTCCATTTGGACATCTTATCTGGAGTATATAAACATCGGTGTGTAAAGAAAAAGAGCGTTTGGGTAATAGAGGCGGAGCGAGATACCCTGACTACCTTGCTCCAGACCTTCCGCCATTGCTGGGTAGTTAGGGTAACCTGCAATTCCCGTTCCCATACCTGTTGGATCTTGGGTGTCCCCATGTCAGCACTTTGGCATAGTATTTTATAAAAGTTGGACACCACTCCCGTCGTACCCCCGATCAAGCGGCCTATCTCTGATAACCCTGACTCAGTAGTGTCTGGCCGCGGTGCGACCCGGGCGCTCTCAAGGCAATGTTTGAGCTGCAACCATTGGAAATAATGCTTAGGGAGTAGACCAAACTCCCTTTGTAACTCACTGAAATCTTTCCAGCGACTACCCGCAAACAGCTGGCTGGCCCTCCAGATCCCCCGAGAGTGCCAGTGGCTCCAGGCAATCGTTTTATTCTGGATTTTGAAAAGTGGGTTGTGCCATAACGGGAGCGTGCTTGAGGGGCATGCCTGTGGGCCCATAGTATGAATAAAGGTATTAAACGCCGCAAGGGTATCAACGATCATTCGTGGAGGATGTATATTCGACTGAAAGCACATACCGGGTAGGTTCACTAATGGTATCGGGGCGCAGAGCGCTTCCTCTATTCCCAGCCAGATTGGACGACCATCGGCGGGGGTCTCCAGCCATCGAGAGCCCTGTTTTAATAGGAAAGCTCTATGGTACATTAAAAAATCTGGGAATCTGACCCCTCCCAAACTTTTATCCTGTTTCAGCTTTTGTTTGGCTAGCCTCGGCGGTTTGCCTTGCCATAAATAACGACTAAGGAGACCCTCTATCTCCCTATATATTTGTAGGGGCAATAGACACATTTCTAGAATATAGTTCACTTTAGGAACAATCATCATTTTCACGGTCTCAACCCGACCCCACCACGATAAAGCGAGAGGGGACCATTTGTTAGTCAGCGCACGGACTTTTGAGACTATTTCCTTGGCATTAAAGCTAATAGTATCTTCCAAGGGATAGCAATAGTGGACCCCTAAGTACTTCACCATACGGGGTTGCCAGACAAAGGGGAAAGCTTTCAGATCATCCCGGTGGGCCCAATGGTTCAGTGGAAAAGCCACTGACTTAGTCCAATTGATTTTGTAGCCCGATAGATGCGAGTAACAGTCAATCTTTGCCAATACAGTTGGAACCGAGGTTGGGGAGACGAAGAGCATTAGGTCATCTGCGTATGCAGAGAGTTTAATCTCCCTGTTACTAAGAGGGATTCCGTGGATGTCCACAGACTGTCGAATCAGAAGGGCTAAAGGTTCGAGCGCTAAATTGAATAACAGGGGGGATAAGGGACATCCCTGGCGCGTGCCCCGCTGAAGATTAAACGGGCGGGACTTGATGTTATTGACACAGATTGTGGCCGTGGGCTGAGTATACATGACTGCTAGGTACCGGAGAAAACCATCCCCAAAGCCATACCATTGAAGAGTCACAAATAGAAAAGCCCATTCCGGACGATCAAAAGCCTTCTCGGCGTCGAGGGAGAGGCCAACTAGGGGTTGATCTAAGCGTGCAGAGCCAGCAAGCACATGACATAAGGTTCTGGCGTTATCGGCGGTAGATCTGCCGACTATAAAGCCGCATTGTTCTGGGTGAATCAAGGTGGACATTCTCTCTGACAGCCGATTGGCTAAAACCGTCGCAAATATTTTATAGTCCACATTGAGAAGTGAGATTGGGCGGTAATTAGCTGTCAATAAAGGATCCCTCCCCTCCTTTTCAAACACTACTACGTTTGCCGCCGAGAAGGCTCCGATATGAGAGTTATCCGTGACAAGAGCAGTATAATAAAGTCGTAATTGGGGGACTAGATCCACACAAAAGGTTTTATAAAACTCAGCCGGAAGGCCGTCGGGGCCCGCCGCCCGACCTGCGGCCACTCGCTTTATCGCCTGCTTAATCTCAATATCCGAAAAGGGTTCATCCAGGGCCTCCCTATCCTCATCGGATAGCGTCGGGCGCTGTATACCGGACACCAGATGTTCAAAGTCCGCTTGAGCATGAGCGCCTTCAGACTGATATAATTGGGCATAAAAATCCCGGAAAAGTTCCACTATTTCTATATCCTTCGTTATTACACCCCGCCCCTGTGGATCTCGGAGAGCCGCGACTCTTTTGGCTTCTCTCTGGCCTTTCAGGGTATTGGCAAGTAGCCTTCCAGCCCGATTACTTTCCCGATAGTAAGTCCCTCGCTGCGCCTTAATGCTTTGCGAGGCTGCGGTAGAAAGAATCGAATTATATTGAAATCGTAGCCGTTGCAACCTGATCAGCACATAGGGATCCGTTCTGGTAGTAAGAACCCGCTCCCCTGCTTTAATTTGTTGTTCTAGGACTAGCAACTGCTGCTTACGTTGTTTCCCCAATCGAATGTGAAAACTAGTGATAGTCGCTCTTATGGCAGCTTTAAATCCTTCCCACCAGGCCCATCCCGTCGTGGCTTGAGGTATATTAAAGTGAAAGTAGTCCTGTATGGCCAGCCGAATCTCAGCTTGAAATTCCTGATTATCTAACATGGTCCTGTCAAAGAACCAATCTCCTGGTTTCCCACCGGGTAGACTATCTCGTAATGTAAAAGAAATAGCAGCGTGATCTGAAATATGTAGGGGATGGATCACCATCGCCTCCACTTGAGATACTAATGTTTTTGAAGCAAGGAAAAAATCTATCCTCGACTGAGACTGGTGAGGAGGTGAAAAAAAGGTGAACTCTAGCTCAGTGGGGTGCAGTAGCCTCCAGAGATCCACTAACGCAAGTTCCTGAATCATGGAAGCAAGCATAAGTTGACTCTTGAGTGTACCAGCAGTTCGAGGCGGTTGCCTATCAATAAATGGGTCAATGACCTGATTAAAGTCCCCTCCGATAATCAGAGGAGTACTAGCCGAAGCTTGGGCCACCTGGGCAATAGCAGCAAAGAACGCGGGGTTGTCTATGTTGGGAGCATACAAGCAGATACATGTCACTTCAATATTCCCAATCCGAATTAAAGCCCGAGACCATCTACCCTCCCCATCGGAGCTAGTGTCGATAACAATGGCATTCAGAGACTTCCTTATCAAGATAGCTACCCCACATTTTTTTTGAAACAGCAGGAGAGTAGGCGGCCACCATGTAAGGTTTAACACCAAGTTTCAGGGTTTCATTTGTATTTAGGTGCGTTTCTTGCAGCAACACCAGGTCAGCTTTCTCATGACATAAATAGGTATGGATTTTTTTCCTCTTGATCGGGTTATTGATCCCTTTTACATTTAATGACAAAACCTTACATAGGGCCATAGACACATAAGTACGTATTCAGAGAAAATCGCACAAATGTAATAAGTCTTCCACAATGAATAGCAAGATTATATCGTATCTGTACAGCTACCTTGTATAAGTATGGTATAGTGGCCCATGTACCCCATCGAGACAGATAATCACCAAGGAGCCCTAGAGGAGAAGCTACACCCCAATAAACCATGGTGAACTTGCGCCAGCGGGGTGGGTCCGAGAGAGCCATATCTGAAACACATGAACCTGCACCACTGTTGAGGGCACTAAGGCCCACCGAAGCGCGATTAGGCTAGGCAGCGTATCAAATGCAAATAAACAGCCAACAAAGATAGTCAAATCCCGGGCTATGGCAACCCTGAATTTGGCAGCAAACAATGTCAAGACAGCGTTATGCACAGTCACTTAGAATTGACTAACTGTCCCTCATCGCATCTGCTCGGCCTCTTTAGCCTCTAGGTACGCTGCCAAGATCTCGGGGTCATCAAATGTCCTGGTCTGATTGTGCAGCATTACGCGGAGCTTGGCCGGGTACATCAGGCCATATCGGGCTTGCAACTGCTGCAGCCTTGGGCGATATTCCAAGAAGCGCTTTCTACGTTCCACCATAGGCTTGGCCAAGTCTGGGAAAAAGGAAATCCGGTGGCTCTCAAATTCTATGGGGCCTCTTGTGCGTGCCGCGCTGAGAATCTGCTCTACCTGCTGGTAACGGAGAAGCCGGAAGATAATAGGCCTCGGAGACTTACGATTGAGTGCAAGGCTTGCAGGTACCCGGTGAGCCCGATCAATTTCCAAGTCCCTTTCAAAAGTGATTTTCAGCAGTGAGGGAAGCAGCTTGCAAAGAAAGGCCTTCATGTCAGTGTTCTCCGCTCCCTCAGGAATGCCGACAATTCGAACGTTATTTCTACGGGCTCGGTTGTTCCCTTCCTCGACCTCTCTCTGAAGGGCACGCAGCTGCCGCTCTACTTTATCCAGCTTTGCGAGGCGAGCAGCATGCGAGTCAAGGATTCCCTCCACTTTATCTTGCCGCAATGAGATTTCTTCAAATTTGCTTTGCATTATGGCCAGGTCCTCCCGTACCGCCCGAAGCGATTCTCCATTTGTTTGCACTAGATCTTTCACCCCACGAATCTCAGCCAGTATTTCCTGCAGCCCTTCAGGCCCTTCCCGAGCCGCGGCCATTTTCTGGGGAGAAGGAGGCTCTGTCTTTGAGCGTTTGCCATGGGTAGTAGTCGGATTTCCAAAATCCAGGCGTGTCGGTTTGGATGCCGCCATCCTTCTAAGTTTCCGCGGTAGACCCGGAGTATTAATTCGGGAGTTTTGTGCGGTTTACAGTCAGGATTCCTAGTAGGCCTCTCAGGAGCCTCTGCGCTATGCGACTGTCCCACTGGACATCAGGCTCCGCCCCCCCATGCTGGGCATTTTTATTATTTTTAAGGAGCAATGGCTCTTTAAGGCCAAGTGCAGTTTGGTCCTTGGAGTTTTAGCTCCTTGTGAGAACAAATTATATAAGCCAAGAGTGGAGGGTAATAAGGCTTTATTTCCCCTTTAACGCAAGGGTTCACTAAGACATAAGAAAATAAAGATAGTCCTTCTTTATAAAGGGTTCCACCAAATAAGCAGGCAAACAACTGTTATAAGCTTCAAAATTGAATGCAGGGTTTAACTGAGGATTCTTTCATTCCAAAGTAAATTAAACAAGCAGGCAAACTATTATAAGCTTCAAAATTGATTGCAGGCTTTCTTTTATATTTACAGTTCTACTAAGGACTCAAGACTAGTAGTAGCACAAAAAGTACAATCCATGGATTCATCCTGAGGAATGGGAATAGTATTCTCAAACTCTATTTCCATGGACTCTGCGTCACTGGCTTCTCCCTCTGAATAAGTGCTTTCCCTTACGGCTACAAGTTTAGAGGGTCTGTCTCTGCTTTTTTGCTTCCAGTAAGACTCTTCTGTTAAGCCCTTAGGTATTGTTTTGAAAAGCTCTGCTTTGTTCCCTCTTCTCATATACTGAGTGTCTGCTTTATCAGAGTTTCTAGGAGCAAGGCTTTCTTTTAAAAGTAAAGAGCCACCATACCCTGGCTTCCTGCAGCTGCTACACCTGGAGCTCTATCTCTGACGTACTTCTCTCTGGAGACAGGTTTTCTTGTGCAGTGCTTTGCCCTCCTGAAGCCCAGGAAAACCTGGTGAGGGTTCCCAACCTCTGTGCTTCTGGATAAAGGTAGCTTTGCTATAGGAACCTCTCCTCCTTGTACCTTGTAATCCTGGTCCAGCGAACTCAGGTGAATGTAGGCTTCTCTTAAAGCATGGCTCCTTGGTTTTCTGTGCTCTTCTTTCAGCTGTTGCTGCTCTTGTTGTGTTGCTTGATCCAGCTACGTTACTTGGGCTGGGAGTGTCACTCCTTCCAGCCAAACTACTTCTCCTGGCAGCCTCTCTCTGGACTCCATCCCTCTGTGCTCTGCCCCTCTGGATTCTATCCCCCTGGATAGTCTCCATCTGGATTCTGTCCCTCTGGGCTTGCTCCGTGTGGACTCTCTCCTTCTCCACACTCCTTCTCCTTCCTTCTGGCTGAACTGCTGCCGGCTGAGTTCCCTCTGAATGGATTCCTCCTGACTGGATTCCCCCTCCACACCACTTCCTTCTGGCTGTCTTTCCTTTATAAAGGCATTTTACCTTTGAAACTCCCGGGCTTGCCTTCAGGTGCAGCTGGTTAACACTCATACAATCAGTGGCTGGGCACGTTGACTCAGCCTCTGTAGGATTACTCCTGCCCCCTCTAGCTGTGCTGCGAGGTAATTGCATCTTCTGCACATCCACAGCTCTATGAAAGACAGGGTTTTTTTCTAAACTTGCACCTTCCGTGGCTCCAGCCTCATGACAGTACTCTTTAATATACAGTCAAATTGTTGTGGGTTTTACTCAAATGTAATTAAAATGGATTAGTTTTGTTGTAGTGCTTAAATCCTCACACAGACACCGTCCGACAAAAAAATTTCTTTTCGTGGGAGAAAACATTGCTATAGGATTTGGCTATTACTGGTTTGGATATTTGGCATTGGATTCACCCTGGAGAGTGAGATTACATCTGTTTGTTCAGCAGTTTATCACCCTAATTCTAGGACTGACTTTTGGTTTGCATCTTGGGATGCTAAGATGGGATCAGCAACTGCTCTATTGACATGATAGTTCTGCCTGTTGGTGACAGCTGCCAATCCAGACCTGGGCCCAGTCAGATGACCCATTTATAGACTTTTGTTGATGGACCCTGCTTTTGAGGGTCAATTGAAGAAAGCCTGGGAATAATTTTTGTTCTTTATTAGATCTACTGATAGAACCCCTGGGTTGTTGTGGGACACTGAAAAAGTGGTGCTAAGGGGCCACATCACATCTATTGCAAAGGCCTTTAAAACACTTCAACTGGCAGGAAGAAGTAGGAATGCAGTCTTCACATATGGGTGATGTCGGCACCGACGAAGCCCGTGCAGGAACGCTCCCCAGCACCCAATAGGAAAGCTTTTGGGAGCAGCCCACTGCACCTGCCTAGATGCTTTCCCACCTTTCCAGCTCTCCCTCCTCAGTTCTTCATTTTCCGAGGAGCCAACAAGAAGCAATTCCTGTCACCACAGAAAATGTGTGTTTTTTCATATTTTTTGTGGTTCGCCTCTGCCTTTCCGTTGACGCAAGTACCGACCTCCATCGGTGCTTTCTTTCTTTCTTTTGAAATATAAAAAAATCTGTGATGAGTGTGGAGAGGTATGATGGGACAATTTCTTTGATTAGTTTAAAAGTTACATAGCAACCTAGTACTGTATATGATGGCAGATAAAGACCATCATGGTCCATCTAGTCTGCCCAGCAAGGTGGCAAGAGTAGGTGCACCTGCCGATCCGAGCAGGTCACCCCTCTCAAGCAGGTGACTAGTATTTTGTAGATGATACGGCTTTGTACAGGGAGCCAGTGGAGGGTATACAATATGGGGGTAATGTGATAAAGATGTTGCTGTTCATGGTTGTCCTAGCTACAGCATGTTGGGCTAATTGGAGGTGTCTTAGTGTTTGTTTAGTGTTTGTAGGATTGTGTTGGCAAAGTCAAAGTGCGGTGTGATAATTGCATTTATAACTGATTTAAAGTGGTATTGGTGCAGCAATGGGTGAAGCTGCTTCAACAATTTGAGTTTGAAGAAAATCTTCCTTGTTGTTTGTCTGATATGTGAAGTCATATTGAAGGTGCGATTGATGGTTACACCAAGATACTTTGCCTCGCTTTTGACTAAAATGTTGGTATCTTGGATCTTGTGGTTCATTAGCCATGTTAATAATTCCATAAAGCAATCTGTGACTTGTAAAGAGAGGTTGTGGATGTTAAACTGGAAATACAACATTATGTCGTCTGTATATATATGATAATTTAACTGGAATTTTTTAAAGATGGAGCAGATGGGTTGAAGATAAATGTTAAAGAGGAGGGCTGATAGGGCAGAACCCTGGGGTAGGCCTTGTTCCTGTTTGTAAGGTTCAGATGTTTGCTGATCAATTTTGATTTCTTGTGTTCTACCAGATAGGTAAGATGTGAACCATTTTAGAACTGTATCCTTCATGCCTATATGCTGTACTCTATAGAGCATGATGTGATGATTGATGCTGTCAAAAGCTGCAGTGATGTCAATGAAGATAAGGAGAAATGCCTGTTTGGCATCACTGATGCCACAAGTGAGTTTGTTGATTAGTACCATGAGTAGTGTTTCTACTCCATGATATGACAAAAGCCATATTGGTGTTCGTTCAAGGGGGCAAATGAGTCAATGTGGTCTTGGAGTTGAATTTGGACTATTTTTTCAATAATTTTAGCTAGGAAAGGAAGGCTGGAAATAGGTCTATATGACATAGGGGATGTTTTATCCAAGGAGTTGCTTTTTAGTATAGGGCGAATTAGTGCGTGTTTCAAGTCAGCAGGGAGGCGACCATTGAATAGTGAGAGGTTGATAATGGGGAGAATGAATGACAATAGTTCCATTTGTGTTGCCTTCTCAATGCTCTCAAAGTGTTCCAGGACCATCTTCGTTGCCACAGAATCCTAGTCCAGATGGACAATCAAGTAGCCATGTTCTATGTGAACAAGCAGGGTAGAACAGGCTCTTGGACCCTCTGCAGTGAGACTCTACATATCTGGTCCTTTGCCATACATTATTGCATTCACCTACAAGCGGTGTATCTTCCGGGCAAACATAAAGTCTCAGCGGACAGACTGAGTCGAATCCTTCTCCCACACAAGTGATCTCTTCATGTAGACAAAGTCTCTCATATTTTTAAATCTAGAGGACTCCAGAGATAGGCCTTTTTGAAAGTCCTCAGAATGCCAAACTTCTCCGCTTCTGCAACAGACTCCTGCACCTACACTGGGGTCAGGGTTTCCTATATGCCTTTCCTCCCATACCCCTAATTCCCAAAACTCTCTTCAAACACCAGAGAGAAAAGGGTTCCATGATACTCATAGCCCCACGCTGGCCACACCAACTGTGGTACCCTCTACTTTTACGTCTATCTCAGGCTCAACCCATAGATCTTTGGTCTGCTCCAGATCTCCTCTCTCAAGAGGAAGGGGCGCTGCCCCATCCCAATCCGCAGTCTCTCCATCTCACAGCATGGCTGTTGTAGACATAGCCGTCCAAGATATTAACCTCCCCAGGAGGTTAAGGACATCCTCTTAGCTTCTAGGAAGCCATCCACCATATGGTCCTATGTTTTCAAGTGGCAAAGATTTTCTTTCTGGTGCTCTCAGAAGAATCTCAATCCCTTCTCAGTTCAGTACCTGCTAGAGTACCTCCTTCACCTATTATCTTCTGGACTCAAAACCAATTCAGTGAGAGTACACTTAAGTGCAATTGTGGCCTCTCATCTGCCCTTAGATGGCCAGCACATCTCTTCTCAGCCGCTCATAGCATGCTTCATGAGGGATCTTCTATTAACCAAACCTCCCATTAAGCCGCCTCCAGTGGCATGGGACCTTTATGTTTTCCAAGCCGCCCTTTGAACCTCTAGCCACTACTCTACTTAGGTTTCTCACATGGAAGGTTATCTTCATTATTGCCCTCACTTCAGCAAGGTGCATTAGTGAGCTCCAGGCTTTGGTGGATAACCCTCCTTATACACGGTTCCACCATGATAAGTTTGTTCTTAGGATCATCCTCACTTCATGCTGAAGGTGGTCTCACCCTTCTATTTAAACCAGTCAGTCTACCTTCCTGTCTTTTTCATTAGACCTCATTCCTCTAGGGCAGAGGCAACCCTCCACACTCTGGATTGCAAACATGCCTTAGCTTTTTATCTCCAAAGAACTTGAGAGCACCGAAAAGCTTCCAAGCTTTTCATGTCCTTTGACTCGAGTCACTTTGGCTTGACAGTATCCAAACAAACTCTCTCCAAATGGACAGCGACTGCATCACTTTTGCCTATGAGAAAGCAGAACTTTCTCTCGAGGGTCACGTCACTGCCCAAAATGTTCGAGCCATGGCTGCCTCTATGGCAAATTTACACTCTGTAGCTATTGACAAGATATGCAAAGCAGTAATTTGGTCTTTGGTCCACACTTTTGCTGCTCACTATTGCCTGGACAAGGACTCCCACTGGGATGCCTTGTTTGGCCAAGCTGTTCTCTAGCATCTCTTTCAGACTTAGTGCAATTCCTACCTTCCATCCCATGTTTCGATATCAGACATCCATGGAGGATACATGACCTCTCGAGGCATACCTGTGTGATCCAAAGCTGACCCTGAGGTCATCTCTCTGGCATATCCTAGCTAGGGAGTCCCATATATGAATACTACATTCCTGCTTGTTCCTGGAGATAGTATAGTTACTCACCTGTAACAGGTGATCTCGGGAACAGCAGGAATTTAGTTTTCACAATCCACCCTCCTTCCTTAGGAGTTGTAGGTCTTCTTCTCTTTCTCTCCTTTTATCTCAGCTACAAACTCAACTGAGGAGGGAGAACTGGAAAGGTGGGAAGGCAGCTATGTAGGCGCAGTGGGATGCTCCCAAAAACTTTCCTATTGAACATTGATGAGCGTTCCCACGCGGGCTCCATCAGTGCTGACATCACCCATATTTGAAGACTAAATTCCTGCTGTTTCCGGAGATCACGTGTTACAGGTGAGTAACTACGCTTTATATGCAGAATTAGTAAGACTAGAAAAGAGTCATAAAAGCAAAGGGGATGAGAGGATATTAGCCAGGCTAATACAAGTGAAGAAGGATTAAATGCTATGAATAAAAAATTGCTAAGATGATGCAACGCACTAGATGCCATTTTTAAGAAAACTGTGATGATTCGGATGAAAAAAAAAAATCAGTTTAAGACAGAGAGAGGGCATGTTACCTTTCAGTCCAAAGAGATGGTGGTTTGTTTTGCTGATTATTATAAGTGATTCTATATTTCATAGCTCACCACTCCTATAAATGAAATTGAACAGTGGGTGAGGGGGGGGGGGTCTTCCAAAGCTCTCTATTGATGTATCCACTTTTGGAAAGGCCTTTTAGTGAGATCATAAGAACATAAGATATGCCATACTGGGTCAGACCAAGGTCCATCAAGCCCAGTATCCTGTTTCCAACAGTGGCTAATCTAGGTCATACGTACCTAGCAGTTTCCCCAAAAGACACAGGTTCCATAATGCTTGTACTGGGTCAAGCATTGATATCCTGGGTCCTTTCTTAATAATGGTTTATGGACCTTTCCTCCAGGAACTTGTCCAAATCATTTTTAAACCCAGCTACACTAACAGCCTTTACTACATCCTCCGGTAACAAATTCCAGAGTTTGATTACACGTTGAGTGAAAAAATATTTTCTTTTATTAGTCTTAAATAGTTTACCCTGTAGCTTCATTGCATGTCCCCTAGTCTTTCTATATTCTGATAACGTAAGCAATTGATCTACGTTTACCCGTTCCACTCCGTTCATTAATTTATAGACTTCTATCATATCTCCCCTCAGCCGTCTCTTTTCCAGGTTAAAGAGTCGAGTTGGCTTGGGCCATTGACTCTCTGAAAAATAAAAAGGCAGTGGACCCTGACTATCTCCTGGCTGAATTAAGAATATAAGATTATAAGAACATAAGATATGCTAAACTGGGTCAGACCAAGGTCCATCAAGCCCAATATCCTGTTTTCAACAGTGGCCATTCCAGGTCTCATGTACTGTCAATTCCTAAAGGTATACACATTGCATGCTGCAGTCCCAGTGGTAAGCAGTGGATTTCCCCAGTCCTCTGTAATACTGGTTCATGGACTTTTCTTCCAGGAATTCATCCAAATCTGTTTTGAACCCATCTAGACTAATAGCATTTACTATATCCTCAGGTAGTGAATTCCAGAGTTTCATTATGCACTGAGTGAAAAAAATATTTTCTCTGATACTCTTAAATGTGCCACATTGTACTGTAGCTTCATTGCATGTCTTCTAGTCTTTTTTTACTTTTTGAAGGAGTAAACAATTGATCTACTTTTACCCGTTCCACTCCATTCATTATTTTATAGACCTCTGTCATACTGTATCTCACCTAGGCCATCTCTTTTCCAAGTTGAAGAGCCCTAAACTTTTAAGCTTTCCATCATAGGGATATCCTTCCATCCTCTTTACCATTTTGGTCACTCTTCTCTGCACCTTTTCTAATTCTGCTATATCCTTTTTAAGATATGGCAACCAGAATTGTACACAATATTCAAGGTGCAGTTGCACCATGGAGTGATACAGAAACATTATAATATCCTTGGTTTTATTTTCTATTCCTTTCCTTATGATTCCTAGCATTCTATCTATTTTCTTGGCTTCAGCTGCACACTGGGCAGAGGGTTTCAACGTACTATCCATGATGATGCTCAGTTCCTTTTTTCTGAGTGGTGATTCCTAATGTGGAACCTTACATCATGTAACTGTAGTTTGGGTTGTTCTTCCCTAAGTGCATAACTTTACACTTGTCCATATTACATTTCATCTGCCAGTTTTACATGGTCCTCTTGCAATTTCACAATCCTCTTGAGTTTTATCAACTTTGAATAATTTTGTGTCATCTGCAAATTTGATCACCTCACACGTTATTCCCATTTCCAGATCATTTATAAATATGTTAAAAAGCAGCAAGCCAAGCACAGATCCCTGGGGTCTCCACTATTCATCTTTCTCCATTGAGAAAATTATCTATTTATCCCTATTCTTTGTTTTTTTATCTTTTAACTAGTTTTTAATCCACAATAGTACACTGCCTCCTATCCCATGACTTTTTAATTTTCACAAGAGTCTCTCATGAGGGACCTCGTCAAAAGCTTTCTGAAAATCCAGATACACTATAAGCCCGATTCTGCCAGGGGGATGTCCGGCCAGTCTGGATGGCCAAAATATGTGTGAGGCTGATTTGGACCCAATTATGCAACCAAGGGAGCTAGACATTCCTGCGGTTGCAGTATCAAGGCCCCTTAGATGGGCCAGCGTGCCTCCAATGCTGCTGCCGGAGACATCCTGTGATCTGCCCAGACAGGCCAACCTACTCTCCTGCTGGTGTGCCTGTGCAGCGGCATCCTGTCACCATGGCACCGGCATTTCCAGCAGGGGCAACATATGGCCCAGCACTGGAAAATACCTCTCTCACCACCGCCTGGCCAATGGACGGATACCTGAAGCCCTGTATCAGGATCCAGGGGTCCCCCCGCCATGGTATGCTGGAATAGGGGGGCTGGGGACTGAGATCACTGTGACGTCCGGTGCTTATTCCACTGTCAGGGTGGAATAAACCAGGCATGCTGGCAGCCAATGGATGTAAGGGCCCTGACATGAATAGGCCCTGTACGTCCAGCCTCAGAGTACTGCCTTTGCTCTGCCTCCAGCCCGCACCCCTCCAGCGCTCCCTGCGCAACAGCCCTGTACATGTGGGGAGCAGGAGAGGTAGCATATGGTCCCAGCCTTGTTCAGGGGTTGTATGTACTAGCCAAACATACAACCCCACTATACCTCTCTCAGAATGCTGGCCTATATCAACCAGCTAACCTTTATCTATCTGTTTATTCACATCTTTGAAAAATATAACAGATATAGTAAGTGAGACAAGACTTTCCTTAGCTAATTTTATGTTGGCTTTCTGCTATTAAGCCATGACTATCCACATGTTCAATAATTTTGTTCTTTATAATGGTTTCTACCATTTTGCTCCATACAGACAACAAGCTTACCAGTCTGCAGTTTCCCAGATCACCCCTGGAACCTTTTTAAAAATTGGCATTACATTGGCCACTTTCTAATCCTCAGATGCCAACAGATGATTTTAAGGATAGTTCACAGATGACTAAAAGTAGATCTACAATCTCATATTTCAGTTCTTTCAGCACCCTGGGATTTTTGCCATCTGGTCTAGATGATTTGTTGCTCTTTAGTTTATAAAATAGCATCTTCCTGATTTATCAAGATTTGTTTCAATTCCTCTGATTTATCACCTTTGAATATCATTTCTGGCATGGATAAGTGTCCTACATCTTCTTCAGTAAAGACTGAAGCAAATAATTCATTCATTCAGTCTCTCTGGTATGGCCTTGTCCTTTCTTAGCGCCCCTTTTACCTCTCTATCATCTAATGGTCCAACTGACTGTCTCACAGGTGTTTGAATGTATTTGAAAAAGCTTTTATTAGGCACTTTTGCTTCCACAACAAGCAGTCATTTCTATCATCTAGAAACTTTATCTCTCTAGCATGACCTGTTGCAACATTGACCCAGTCAATATGGGAGTAATTGAAATCTCCCATTATTACTATGTTGTAAACTTTGCAAGCTTCCCTAATTTCTTTTAACATTTCATCATCTGTCTGTTCATTCTGGCCAGGCGGGCGATAGAACACTGCCATTCTCTTCCTCTTTTTACATGGAATTTTTATCCATAAAAATTCTACAGTGTATTTTATTTCCTACAAACCTTTATCCTACAACCTTTATTTCCTACAAACCTTTAACATATAGTGCTATCATTGTGATATAGTTGGTAGCCTGGTATTACAGTGTCTCTTTGGTTATCCTCCTTCCATGAGATCTCTGAGATGCCAATTACTGTATATCTAACCTTTCATTCAGTGCTATGTATTTTCTAACTCTTCCATCTTTTTTTTTATTAATATATTTTAATTTTCCATAACCAACCACAAACAACATCCAACATCTACAGTGTCAACAGCACCCCCCCCCCCCCACACCTCTCTCTGACCCTTTGGTGGTAAGTTTTTAACTGCCCTTCCCTGAGGGGATGCCCAGTGAGGCAACCTACCCCCCCCCCACCCCACACCACCAGTGAAGGCTGCAGTTCTCACGGAACAGCTATCACAGCAGAATCAACCAGATGGTGCCACCTGTTACCACACGGGCCCCTTTGATGCATAGTATGTTCTTAGGATTTTTCATATTTACAGTATAAAACACATGAGGTTCCACCACAAGTGCCAAACTAATTTAAGAGGATCTTTTTAGTGCAAAATCACAAGTTTTAGGCAACAGCTATCATAAAATTAAAACCCACCCCCTACCAAGGAACATAAAATAACTGTGCCATGTCAAGGGGCATGAAACTTCAAGATTCTCTGTATCTTGTCCCAGACAGGAACCCAAAATACCTAAATGTTGGGCATTCAAATACTACATGTGCTAGAGATCTGATCGCTTTATTACAGGATCAACATTTAATGCCAATGCTCAAGTCCCACTTGGTCAATTGGACTGGGGTGATGCAAGCCCGATGACTTAAAAAGTATAAAGACTGTTAAGGACAGCAGATTTCAATAGTCTAGGCAAGGAGCCCCAGAAGAGAAGCCACGCTTCAGGCAGGGTGGGCTGCCTAGATCCTTTTCCCAAATTTTTTCAAGGCCTATTACATGTGAGGGTGCCCGGTTCCTAAAGATAGCATACAGTGAGGATGCCGATCCCTTGCCACTCAATACAGCATCATAGAAACATAGAAACATGACAGCAGAAAAAGACCACATGGCCTGTCTAGTCTGCCCTTCCATATCAACCACTAAAAGAGTCCCCATTTTTCCTTTAGAGAGCCTCTATGTTTGTCCCATGCTTTTTTAAATTTATTTATTTATTTCTTTGAACAGTTTTTTTATACTGCTCCTTCCAGCGATCAGGGTGATTTACATGGAACAATAACTTGAAGATACATGGAACATGGAACATCTTTAATAACATAGAATTTAGATACCACCACCACTGGGAGACTATTCCATGGATCGGACCAAGGACAGATCCCTGTGGTACTCCACTGGTAACCTCCTTCTCCTCAGAGTGAACTCCATTTACCTGTACCCTTTGTCGCCTCCCACTCATCCAATTTATAACCCAAGAAGTAACTTTAGGGTCCATCCCAAGGATGCTCAGTTTGTTTATAAGTTGCCTGTGCGGAACAGTGTCAAATGCTTTACTGAAATCTAAATACACCAAATATAGGGCTCGTCCCCTGGTCACCCAGTCAAAGAAAACAATCAGGTTTGTCTGACAAAATCTGCCCCTGGTGAACCCATGCTGCGTCAGATCTAGTAATCCATTGGACTCCAGAAACCTCGCTAAGTTCCCTGTCAGCAGCATTTCCAATAATTTACTCACCACTGAGGTTAAACTAACAGGCCTATAGTTTTCAATCACATCCTTACTTCCACTTTTGGGTAAAGGGACCACATGTGCTTCTCTCCAGTCCACTTTGTTGAGCCCCCAGTCCAGGGAGAGAGTTTTAAGCTCTAACTTGGACTTGGGCACACAATGTCTCACTTGCAGCCACTGAAAATAGCTAGAAGAAGATAGACCAAACTTCGATTGAAGCTCTGCAAAAGACTCCATGTCGATCCCTTTAAAAGCTGACCTACAGTCCAGATACCATACATCTGCCAACCATTCCAGGTGAAAATCTCATGCTGGACCTTGAGCAGAGGGTTATGCCAGATTGGGAGCAAGACTGAAGGGGGGATGTCTTTATGTAAAATGGAGTTCAGTTTTTGAAATGTGTCCCGAGTAAAAGTCTGGATTACCTCTGAAAGGGATTTAGCATTTAGCTGCAGGGTCCCTTTAGTTTTGCACTTCAGCTTTCACAGCTGTATAACTTACCCTGCCTCTCTCAACTAACTGGCCTTTGTGTGGTAGCCAGGTTAGCTGTTACTTTAAATTAAATATCTCTCCCTGCTCTGTCCCCAGAACGTGCTGCATTTTAAACTTTTTTTCCTGCTCAAGCCTACCTGAGGGACTATCCCCCTCCCCCCTGCTGAGGTATTGTGTAGCCCTTCTTCCTGTCTCCTCCTCCCACGTGTGCATAGTCTATTCTGTTTACCTCTTTCTGCTCTGGAAAGAGCAGTGCCCTCACAGTGCTCTGCTAGAGAGGTGGATATTTAACTCCTGTGATGACTTTGCTGTGAGTTCTAGCTGTCTATTTATTTATTTATTTGTTGTCTTTATTGGTGTGCTACTTCACCTCCCTGTTCCCTTTAGTTTTGCACTTCAGCTTTCTCAGCTGTATAAATTACTTTGCCTCTCTCAACTAACTGGCCTTTGTGTGGTAGCCAGGTTAACTATTTCTTTAAATTAAATATCTCTCCGTGCTCTGTCTCCAGAACGTGCTGCATTTTAAACTTTTTTTCCTGCTCAAGCCTACCTGAGGAATTAACCCCCTCCCCTCTGCTGAGGGTACAGAACAGGGTACCTTGTAACAGCCCTCTTTCTTTGCTTCGGTCTTTACTGAGGAAGATGTAGGGATGTTACCTAAGACTGAAGTGGTATTTAAAGGTGATACTGCAGAGGAATCGAGAGAAATATCTCTACACCGGGAAGATGTATTACAATTATTTGATAAAATGAATAGTAGCAAACCACCTGGACCGGATGGTATAATCCAAGAGTGTTGAAAGAACTGAAATATGAGATTGCAGACCTGCTATTAGTAATCTGTGAACTTTCATTAAAATCATCTGTAATACCTGAAGATTGGAGGATTGCCAATGTAACGCCAATTTTTAAAAAGGGTTCCAGGGGTGATGCTGGAAATTACAGACCGGTGAGCCTGACGTCAGTACCGGGGAAAATGGTAGAAACCATCATAAAGAACAAAATTACACAGCATGTAGATAGTCATGGCCTAATGGGAGACAGCCAACATGGCTTTAGACAAGGAAGATCTTGTCTTACTAATCTGATATGTTTTTTTGAAGGTGTGAATAAACAGGTAGACAAAGGTGAGTCAGTTGATATAGTGTATCTGGACTTTCAGAAAGCCTTTGACAAGGTCCCTCATCAGAGACTTTTGGTAAAACTAAAAAGTCATGGGATAGGGGGCAGTATACTATTGTGGATCGGGAACTGGTTAAAAGATAGAAAGCAGAGGGTAGGGCTAAATGGCCAATTTTCCCAATGGAAAAAGGTGAATAGTGAAGTACCCCAGGGATCTGTACTGGGTCTGCTACTTTTTAACATATTCATAAATGACCTGGAAAAGGGAATAACTAGTGAAGTTATCAAATTTGCAGACAACACAAAACTGTTTAAAGTTGTTAAAACCCAAGAGGATTGTGGAAAACTGCAGGAGGATCTGGATAAATTGGAAGACTGGGCATCCAAATGGCAGATGAAATTTAATGTGGACAAGTGCAAAGTTATGCACCTAGGAAAGAACAACCCACACTATGTTTACACAATGCAAGGTTCCACATTGGGAACCACCACCCAGGAAAAAGATTTAGGAGTCATCGTGGATAGCATGTTAAAACCCTCCGCCCAGTGTGCAGTGGCGGCCAAGAAAGCAAATAGCATGCTAGGTATCATAAGGAAAGGAATGGAAAATAAAACAAAGATTATTATAATGCCTCTGTATCGTTCCATGGTACGACCGCACCTTGAATATTGTGTGCAATTATGGTCACCGTATCTTAAAAAGGATATAGCGTTATTAGAAAAGGTTTAGAGAAGAGCCACCAAAATGGTAAAGGGGATGGAAGGATACTCCTATGAAGAGAGGCTACAAAGGTTAGGGCTCTTCAACCTGGAAAAGAGACAGCTGAGGGGAGATATGATAGAGGTCTATAAATTAATGAATGGAGTGGAACGGGAAAACATAGATCGATTGTTTACGCTATCAGAATATAGAAAAACTAGGGGACATGTAATGAAGCTACAGAGTAAACTATTTAAGACAAATAAGAGAAAATATTTTTTCACTCAACGTGTAATCAAACTCTGGGATTTGTTACCGGAGGATGTAGTAAAGGCTGTTAGTGTGGCTGGGTTTAAAAAAGGTTTGGACAAGTTCCTGGAGGAAAGGTCCATAAACCATTATTAAAAAGGGACCCAGGATATCAATTCTTGACCCAATACAAGCATTGTGGAACCTGTGTCTCTTGGGGATACTGCTAGGTACGTATGACCTAGATTGGCCACTGTTGGAAACAGGATACTGGGCTTGATGGACCTTGGTCTGACCCAGTATGGCATATCTTATGTTCTTATGTCTCCTCCAAAGAGGCGCAATATCGCACTCCTAAATATATTTTACCACGTGCGGTTCCCTGACAAAGGAAAAGGGAGAACATAAGAACATATTCGACTATATTGTTATTCTTAACAAGGAGGTGGTTTTGGTCACCCTGAAGGGCCTCTATCCTGGACTTCATCGCTCGCATCTTAAGGGTGTTTACTAGAAGCCAACCTACCCTGTTCTGTTCCACATATTACTGGGATTGCTGTGAATACATATGCTGTGCCACCTCTGCACTAAGGATACCTATTATACTGATACCGCAGTGATTGCAATCTAAGCAAAACACAAGACTCCATCCTAGTGAACAAGAGTCTCTCACCCACTCTGATCTGGTCCTCCAGCACGCGCAGCTTTGATTTTTCTTGGTGGGAAGTATTGATAGTATAGCGGGGGATCGCTGCCCACATGGATGCTTTAAAAGCCTCCCACCATGCCCAGCCAGACGTTGCCTCTGGCAGATTGACTGCATAATACTCTTTTATCACCTGCCACATCATTATACAAAAAGACTCTTCTGCCAGAAGTGCCCTTCTGAAAGCCCTTGCTGGTGTGGAAAAGACATCTCCTGTCAGATGCAGGGATAATCCTATAGCTGCATGATCCGAGATATGAGTGGCGGGTATCTCCGCTGCTGTGACCCAAGCAATCAAGGATGTGAAGACTAGGAAAAAATCAATCTGGGAGGAGGAGCAATGTGGCAGTGAGAATAAAAAGTGTAATCCCACTCTGTGGGGAGCAATAACCGCCAGATGTCCACAAATCCAACGGCGTGCATAATAGAGTGTACTACCAAAGAGACCCTAGGTCGTCCACCCTGTCTACATGGCTGGTGATCCAACAAGGGGTATAACAGTAAATTAAAGTCTCCCCCATCATAATCTGATGGGGCGTTGCCTCATGGGCCTCCTCCACTGTCACCTGGAAAAATCAATCTGGGAGGAGGACCAATGTGGCAGTGAGAAAAAAAAGTGTAATCCCACTCTGTGAGGAGCAATAACAGCCAGATGTCCACAAATCCATGGGCCTCCTCCAATATCACCTGGAAAAATCAGTCTGGGAGGAGGACCAATGTGGCAGTGAGAAAAAACAGTGTAACCCCACTCTGTGGGGAGCAATAACCGCCAGATGTCCACAAATCCAACGGCGTGCATAATAGAGTGTACTACCAAAGGGACCCTAGGTCGTCCACCCTGTCTACATGGCTGGCGATCCAACAAGGGGTCTAACACTAAATTAAAGTCTCCCCCATCATAATCTGATGGGGCGTTGCCTCATGGGCCTCCTCCAATGTCACCTGGAAGAAACTAGTGCTGTCGCAATTAGGAGCATAGAAATTAAATATCACTAAAACGTGATCTCCCAGCTGGAGCAGAACCTTAGTCCATTTGCCCTCCAAATCTGCTCGCATTTGTTGCACCTCAGGTACAAGGGCCTTGTGAACCAAAATGGCCACCCCATTTTTTTTATGGTAAGCTGGAGATTTACCCACTAGCATAAATTGTCCGGTCCCCAATTTTTTTGTTTCTGCAATAGTGAGATGGGTTTCTTGTAATAGTATCACATTGGCTTTCTCCTTCCAGAAATACGTATGTCAAGATTTTTTTCCATTTCATCAGGCTTTTGATGCCCTTAACATTCAATGAAAGACATTTAAAGTGACCCAATGGAAAAGTTTAAAATAAGATCAGATGTAGATACAGCATCCTGAGAGTTGCGTTTGCACAAAACTTGTTGAGTTAGGTTCACCAAAGAGTCAAACTTTCCTAAACATAGATATTACCATTGGGTGAACCAGCACTATTGCAAAACTACCCCATGAGAATCCATCCACTCACAGTGCATATCTCCCCCCACCTCCCACCCCCTACAAGAAACTACTAAACATTACATATCTCCTCACTACATATCAAGAATACTCCCCCCCCCACACCCTCAATCAGGTGGCTACCACTCTGTAGTGACCGACTCAGAATGTTTAAATGCCTGGGCCTACCAGATTAGATATTTGTCATTTATGGAGCATGGTTGCTGGGCATGGATGGGGCAGCATTATAGCTTACAGCTACAAGGCTCTATACTCGCATTAGTGTGGCCCGTTGCAACATAACCTGGAATCTCCCAGCACTCTCACCGTATAATGCCACAGGCCTTATACAGTAACATTTCTCCCCATTCTAACATGCAGCACTCTGCAAAATAGTCCCGGAACCTATGTGCTTAAAAATGCTGCTGGGTAATTGGCTACTCCCTCTCCCTCCCATTCTGCTGCACAGCTAAGCGGGAACAACCAAACCACTAGGGCAGGAAATAGTACATGGAGGAAAACTTCAGGCCTCCATTGTATCTTCATCAGCCCTTCTCTGCCTTGAACTGACTGCCGAGTTGCTCCAAGTGGAGGCCAGATACTACACTTAGTGCCCACCTTTCTGCCAATCCACATCCTCAGAGGACCAGCTACCTATTAATTTCAGCCCCCCCCCCCTTACCTCTCCAAGCCTCAGTCAAAGTTCGGGGCATTATTCCTGCTTTGCCTAGTTCCATTTTGCAGAGCACATAATGCTATATTTAATTATGGCCCATTCTTAACCATATAGCGAATCATTTCCCACCATCTAGCATGGCAGGTTTAACAGCCCCAACTGCCACCCACCTCCCCACCCACCCTCTACCCTATTCCCCCAAGCAAATGAACATTCAACCATACAATTCTCACTCATACCATCAAACACTCTTCTATCCCGCCAAGGAGCAATTCCCGCAAAACTGAAAGGTTCCAAAGTTCAGAAGCAGGCCAAGGGCCCAGCGCGGGAGGCCTTGAGAGGCCCTGCACCCCCATGTCCCTTCATTTTACTGCTGGCTGTGTGGCAGGTGCAGGCCTGTGACCCACGGTGTCTGACATAGGCAGGCCAGCATGGCTAGCTTGACCTGTAAATGAGGCCTGTGGAGAGGCATATAGGATTGCACATCCCCCAATATGCTGCTATTGTAAGAAAGAACTCAGTAGAAATATTGAATTAGCTTAGATAAGCAGAATTGCAGAATTAATAAATGGAAAAATACAGAAAAGATGTGTTTTAAAGTTACTGATAAGAAAGAGTACATTTGCAGAGAAATATTGAGGAGTGCTGACAGATGAGTTACAGAACCTTGCTCTTCTGCACGCACAAATGGTCCCATAGCCTTGAAAGTGTGAAAGTAACAAGTTGATGAACTGACCATTGTAATTGGGACTAGAGGGGGGGCAGGCAGGTGTCATGCCTACAGAAGCCCACAGAAGGAACATAATTGGAGAAACTTATCAGTACCGGGACCAATAGAAGGGCTACGGGAGGTACGGGAGCGTACCGGGACCAATGAAATGTTTTTCTATACCTAGAATGGAACAGAAGTCTATAAAAGTTGTTGTAATGCTTGAAAACTTTGCTCAGCCATTTTGAAATTGCCTTGCTTGAGACTTGTGCACAAATAAATGATTTGGACCTTCTGAACAGACTCCTGGTATCATTGGTTTATCTGCGCTTTGCTGCTACATATTCCTTGGTGCGTTGGCCGGGAAGTTGTGGAATCAAAGTGTATATAGGGCAATATACCACGACTTTCCGCCTCTATAGGCTTGGTCCTGCCGGGATCGCGCCCTTCCGACGAGGGCCGCTCCCTGGCGCCACCGGTCCCTTGTATCGGAGGGAGCTGGTCGGACCTCGGCGGGTGCCGGGCCCGGTTGGAGCCAACGCCTCGAACCCGAGTGAGGGGAGTCCGAGGTCCAACTCATGCGCCTGCTTGGGAAGTTTGAGGACCGGATCCGGTGAGTATAGTTTTGATTTTGGGTCTAGACAGAAATAGAAAGAGCAGTACTGCCATTGGAACTTGGAATCTGGAATTTGTAATCTCGAGATATTGGGAATTGGTAAGAGAGCATGATCAACTCTCAAGGAAGAGCCGAGTAGCCTGGCATGGGAATTCGCTAGGTGAAACCCTCATCCTTTTTGTAATTTGGGAAAAAGACTAGTCAGAACAGATAGAAACGAATGCATTCTGGGATACGTTGCTAGCATGATTGTGTGAACGAAGTGTGAATGAGAGGTCTGGCAGCACGGACCAAGTGAAGGCGGACCCCTGATTAGCGCATTTCCTGACCGGGCGACCGCGTTCAGGTCGCGAAAAGGGGGAAGCGATTGTCGTCTTGTCTTGTTATCTGTATTCCCTATACGTTTCCAGGGCCGTGAGGACCCCTTACCCACGGTCCGCCCACCTTTTCCCTTCTGTCTGTTGTTGCGCGCACACATCGAAATGGGAGGGGCGGAGTCTACTAGGAACACTCCATTAGAATGTATGATCGCACATTTTAAAGAGGGATATTCAGGAGATTATGGTATTAAAATGACAGCAGCCCGTTTGCAGATTTTGTGTACTAGGGAGTGGCCCGATCTAGACCCCATCTGGCCCCGAGAGGGAACGTTCACCGTAGAGATTATCCAGTCAATACATCGTAGAGTGCGGGTAGCGCACCCTGATCAGTACCCCTATATAGATTCCTGGTTAAGTATTTGTGAAGATCCGCCCTCCTGGGCGCAGCGCTGTTATGAGGAACAGTGCAGAATAATGTTAGCTAAAACAGATTCTAGACAGAAAAAGGAACAGCCTAGAATGAAAGAGCAGGATAAGAAAGCCAAGAAGAAACCCATCTTGGCAGATCCCGATTCCCCAGAAGTAGTCCTCAGGCAGCCCCGAACCCCAGGTCCAGTAAGAATAGCCCGGCGGCGTCCTGCCCCAGAACCCCAGAGACTGCCAGAGCCGAGGCGAGACCCAACCCCAGACCCCCCTCCTCATGGAGGAGAGGAAGAGAAAGAATTAGCGGGAAGAGAAGAGGAGGATGTAAAAAGTGAGCCCGAAGCGGAGCTAGAAGAAGAAGGAGGGAATCCCCCAGAAGAAGAAGAAGAGGACAGTGTACAAATAATTGAGAAAGCTAGCGCTAGCACTAGCAAGCCAGTGAAAGAAAAACCCAAAGCAAAACCAGTTGAGAAAAAGAAAGCAACTCCTGCAAAGACAACGACAATAGCCCTTAGATCCCAGACCCAAATGACGCCTGGGACGACAGCCAAACTGTTTCCCTTAAGGCAAGTCCCGGGAGTGCCCGTAAAGAATGATAATGATGAAGTGGTAGCGGGACCCCTAACTTATGTGTATATCCCTTTCTCTACAACTGATTTATTAAATTGGAGGTCGCACTATGCCTCCTATACTAGCAAGCCCCAGGAGCTGACAGAATTAGTAACTAGTATTATGGAAACTCACCAACCCACTTGGCCAGATTGCCATCAGCTCCTGACCACCCTATTTACCACAGAAGAACGAGCAAGAATTAGAAAAGCAGCTATTGAATGGATGGCAGAAAACCCTGCCGCTCCGGCGCAGGGGCAGAATATAATAGATCGTAGAGAAGCAGCTCAGAGAGAATTCCCGAATGAAGACCCCCAATGGGATCCAAATACAGATGAAGGATCCACCGCCCTAGCCCGTTTTCGCCAAGGCTTTTTACAAGGCCTGAGAAGAGGAGGCCAAAAAGCTATGAACCTTTCCAAAGTAGCAGGAGTTATCCAAGGAATAGATGAGAGCCCAGCAGATTATTATGAAAGATTAACTGAAGCTTACAGAATGTATACTCCCTATGATCCCGAGGCACCAGGAAGTTTATGCATGGTGAATTCTGCTTTTGTAAACCAGTCTCAACCAGACATTAGACGTAAATTACAGAAATTAGAAGGGTTTGCGGGCATGAATGCAACACAGTTATTGGAAGTCGCTCATAAAGTGTATGTGAATCGTGATACTGAAAGACAGAGAGAATGTGATAGAAAGATGAAGAAGAAAGCTGATTTTTTGGCTGCGGCCATAGTTGAAAAGAAAAGGGGAGGTGTCCCTAATCGAAGGAGCAGAGGAAGAGGGCGGGGTCAAGGCGGAGGCCGGACCCAGAGACTAGGCGTGAACCAATGCGCCTATTGCAAAGAGGAAGGACATTGGAGAGATACGTGCCCGCAACTCGAAGACGCCCAGCAAGATGACGACAACGATCATCAGTGGCGAGAAGAAAGACGAGGCCGTCCCCGAGGCCGAGGAGGAGCCAATCGAGAACAATTCCAGAGAGAGAGGGGAGGAGGAGCCATCCAAGCATTGGCCACACAGGCCCATGATGAGGATGACGTGGATTAGGACAGACCGGGCTCCAAGTTTGCTTTAGGTCTCCAGGAGCCTATGGTCGAAATACAAATAGGAGACCAATTTATGAACTTTATGGTTGATACTGGAGCAGAACATTCAGTAATAGATAAAAAGATAGCCCCATTCACCAAGAAAGCAGTCACCATTATAGGAGCAACTGGTGCCAAAGCCACAAAGTCTTTTCTACAAAACCGAATATGCAGTCTAGGAGGACAGCAAGTAACTCATCAATTCCTTTACATGCCCGAATGTCCAGTACCCCTACTGGGACGAGATATGCTAGCCAAGCTTCAAGCACAGATATCTTTCTCCGAACAAGGAGAAATGCAAATGACAGTGAATTCCCAAGCCAAACCAGCAGGAGTAATGCTGATGACAGTACCCCGAGAAGAAGAATGGAGATACTACATTGATGATTCGATTCAAGATACCCATTTTGAACAAACTTTAAAGAACATTCATGCACCACTTGAAGTATGGGCAGAAGGCAGTCCCCCAGGCCTAGCCAAGCATATAGCACCAGTGATTGTAACCCTCAAGCCTAGCGCTACACCAGTGCACGTCAAACAGTACCCTCTCCCAAGAGCCGCAATTGAAGGCATTCACCGCCACCTACAGAGATTGCTTGAGTATGGCCTACTGAAAGTATGTCAATCCCCATGGAACACCCCACTTTTGCCAGTAAAGAAACCTGAGACAGATGATTATCGCCCAGTGCAAGATTTGAGAAGAGTAAATGATGCAGTTGAAACTATACATCCAGTTGTGCCCAATCCTTACACTCTTCTAGGACTGATACCTGCTGAAGCTACCCATTTCACTGTACTGGATTTAAAAGATGCATTCTTTTGCATAAGATTAGCCCCTGTAAGCCAAATATTGTTTGCATTTGAATGGCAGGACCCCATCTCTGGAAGAGGGGGCCAACTCACCTGGACAAGATTACCCCAAGGATTCAAAAATTCACCTACCATCTTTAGTGCTGCACTAAATCAAGACCTTTCAAGTTATCCAGTAGCCCCGGGGAAGAGAGTACTTCTCCAGTACGTGGATGATCTGTTGATAGCTGCCGTATCAGAAAGAGAATGTATATTAGCCACCAAAGATCTCTTGCAGTTACTAAATGAAGCTGGATATAAAGTTTCCAGAGCCAAAGCACAACTATGCCAAACAGAAGTGAAATACTTGGGTTTTCGTATTACCCAAGGAAGCAGAAGATTAGGCAGAGAAAGAAAAGAAGCAGTATGCAGAATTCCAACTCCAACAACCAGAAAGCAAGTCAGAGCCTTTCTGGGAGCGGCAGGATATTGCCGAATCTGGATACCCAACTTTGCCCAAATTGCCAAACCACTGTATGAAGCCACAAAAGGAGAAGAGAAGTCACCACTGGAGTGGGGACTTGAGCAGGATACAGCCTTCCAGAAGTTAAAAGAAGAATTGATGTCATCACCAGCACTTGGACTACCAGATGTCCACAAACCTTTTCACTTGTTTGTACATGAAGCACAGGGAAATGCCTTAGGCATGTTGACTCAGAAATTAGGAAATTGGGAACGACCTGTAGCCTACCTATCGAAACAATTGGACCCTGTGGCCAAAGGATGGCCACCCTGCTTGAGAGCAGTTGCAGCTACAGCGCTATTAGTGAGTGAAGCAGACAAACTCACACTAGGACAGAACATACGAGTCACTGTGCCACATGCAGTCCTTGCCCTTATGGAACAGAAAGCAAATTATTGGCTCACCAATTCCCGAATGTTGAAGTACCAGAGCATGTTATGTGAAAACCCACAGATACAACTTGAAGTGAGCCATGCCTTGAATCCAGCTACCTTGATACCCATCAGTGAAGAACTCCCAGAACATGACTGCATCGAAGTCATGGAAACTGTGTTCTCCAGCCGACCCGACTTGACAGATGTGCCCATAGACAATCCCGACCAAATCTATTATGTTGATGGGAGCAGTCTCATCCTTGACGGACGACGCTGTGCCGGATATGCAGTCGTCACTCAACACGAAGTAGTTGAATCATCAGCCCTAGCCTCAGGCACATCAGCCCAGAAAGCCGAATTGATAGCACTCACCAGAGCCTTGTTATTAGGAGAAAAACTTGTGCTAAATGTATATACAGATTCCAAATATGCTTTCACTACCTTGCATGCCCATGGAGCTCTCTACAAAGAAAGAGGACTCATCACATCCGGAGGAAAATCAGTCAAATATGGTCCCGAGATATTGATGTTACTTGATGCAGTCTGGGCCCCAACACGTGTAGCTGTCATGCATTGTAGAGGACATCAAGCAGGAAAAGGAGAAGTTGCTCGAGGAAATAGATTCGCAGATGCCTCAGCACGACAAGCAGCTATGACAGGACAGATTGCCCCACAAGCTATGCCAATGCAAGCAGCATTGTTTCCAGTACCCTTGAATCTATGGACCCCACGATATACCACCAAAGAATTGGATTACTATTGTGACAAAGAAAATGGAGTATTGAAAGATGGATGGATTGAGCTGCCACCAGAAGAAGGCAGTCAACCTCCGGGAAGAATAGTAATTCCTGAACTGTTAGGACCATCCTTTGTCAAAGCTTTCCACGAAGCCACACACTATGGGAAGAGTGCTATGGAGAAAGCACTCAGACCACATTTCTACATTCCTCTGATGACAACCATATCAGCCTCAGTCGCACGACAATGTCAAATCTGTGCCAAGAATAATGCCAAGCAAGGCCTTATTACAGCACCCCGAGTTCAGTCAAGAGGTGTGACCCCCATGCACAACCTCCAAGTTGATTTCACCGAAATGCCAAAAGCTAATGGATACCATTACCTATTAGTATTAGTTTGTACCTTCTCTGGGTGGGTAGAAGCATTCCCAACCAGAACTGAGAAAGCCCGAGAAGTTACCAAAGCCTTAATGAGAGAGATTGTCCCCAGATTTGGAATTCCAGCAGTAATAGGGTCAGACAATGGACCCTCATTTGTCTCTCAAGTTACTCAGCAGTTAGCAAAAGCTTTGCAGATACAGTGGAAGCTCCACACTGCATACAGACCCCAGAGTTCAGGGAAAGTTGAGCGAATGAATCGTACTTTGAAAGCCCAAATGTCTAAGCTTTGTCAGGAGACACACTTGAAATGGCCCCAAGTGCTCCCCATAGCTTTACTCAGAATACGCTCAGCCCCTGTAAAGTCAACAGGATTTTCCCCTTTTGAAGTTTTGTATGGTAAACCCCCACCAATAGTGCAGGGAGTCAAAGGAAATCTAGCCCAGATTGGTTCAGAAGTAACCAGACAAGAACTCCTAGCTCTTAGTTTTGTTCTGCAGACTCTCCATACGTGGATCCAAGACCAGTTGCCTATCAACTTGACGGAACCCTTGCATCCCTACCAGCCTGGAACTTCGGTGTGGATCAAAGATTGGAAGAAGATACCGTTGGAACCCCATTGGAAGGGACCGTACACCGTCATCCTGTCTACCCCAACTGCAGTAAAGGTAGCCGAGATCGACGCCTGGATCCACCACAGCAGAGTCAAGCCCGCCGCCGATCCTGAACCAGAGCGGTGGACAGCAGAGCAGCACCCTGATGTACCCTTGCGAGTTACTCTGAGACGGCAACCAGCAGCATAGACACTTCATCACAAGTGCTTTGCAGTAGCCAAGTCTTTCGAAGAGGATTGCTGTTTTCCATGCAGCAACAGTTTTGTTTCAACGAACCCAATTTGTGTGTGTGATTTGACACACTACTTTGAGACTACATTGACTAAGCCAGACTTCACAAGCCAACTGAATTGCTAAGTTGGTTAATGTGTGCTGGACACCTTGAGGATCTTCAATCAACACTCAGCACCCGTTAAATTGCTTCATTAGCAAACGGGACGAAGAATAATAGACCGTCGTGATCAAGATCAGCAAGCTGAGGATTCAGAAGAACTCCAATCAACATCAACATGTATCTTTGCTTCTGCTTTGCCTTGGTTGCCTTCTTTGGAGGTTTTGAACAGACTTATGCTCTACCTCCATGCACCGCTTGCATTACTTCTACTAGAACTGGACTGAAAGTAACTCAGACTTTGCTTTACCATTCTTACTATACCTGCAAGGGAACAATAACTCGGTGTATCTATAACACCACTGAACTAAATGTTTGCACTCATGGCAAAATTAAAGCATGCTATAATCCGCATCAGAATCCATCCTATTACACGTTGGAAATAAGATGGAAGGATGCAGATGGACCTATATTAGCTGCTACACCACCACTTAAGGACATTACTAAACCTGCTGTTTTGAATTTTGATGCATGTAATGCTATTAATAGAGATAGTCAGTCCACCTGTGGTACATGGGAGAAAGCGTATCGGAATGACCATAAGTATATGTGTCCAGAAGGTGCCACGGGATGGAGGAAGTGTACAGGTAAAAAGGAACCAGGGTATAGTACTGCTACAGCGGCAGATTACTATTGCCCGTATTGGGAATGTGTTTTCTATGCTACCTGGAACACTGGTATAACTGATGAGAAAATAGATAAACGGATGGCTACTCTAACCAAGCCAACCACAAATGATAAATGTCAGAAAGATGCTTGCAACCCCTTACATTTGCGTGTACATAACCCCCATGCATGGAAACAAGGATATAAGTTTGGTTTACGTATTGCAGGAGGAGGAACAGATCCAGGGACCATTGTATATATTAGATTGAATACTCAAGCCCATAAGTCATCTAAATATCATATTCATAATACCTTTTATGAAGCTATGCATGTAAATAAGTTTGAGATCCCTCACCCTTCACAGAATTTGTTTCTAGAATTAGCCGGAGCAGTAGTATCTAGTCTTAAGATCACAGATTGTTATTTCTGTGGCGGAACCCAAATGGGAGACCAATGGCCCTGGGAAGCCCAAGAATTGAATTATTCCATGATTTACAATCAGACTGAATTACACAAGACAACCAGTGAATGGGTGTTAGCGCACTCAATCGTTGGACGTCTTTGCTTTGCCAGAACTGGACCCCAGTTCACCCAAAAGGTAGGACAGCTGGTCTGTCTTAGCCAGAAGTACTATAATGCCACAACTAAAAAGACAGCATGGTGGTCAGGAATCAGACATCCTGAACCTCCTAACCCATTAGCCAGATTCCCTGAACTTGCAGGTCTATGGACTAACCTCGCCAAAGTCCAAGCCTGGCAAGCCCCACCTGGCCTATATTGGATCTGTGGAAACCGAGCCTATGCGCAACTCCCACCACAATGGGGAGGAGCATGTGTCTTAGGAACCATCAGACCTTCTTTCTTCCTGTTAAACACTGAACATGGAGAACAATTAGGATACCCTGTATATACTACCCACAAACACAAAGGAGCATCGAGACAGAAAAGAGAGGCCTTACAGATAGGCAAGTGGGAGAAGTGGCAAGGTGATGATTGGCCACCAGAAAGAATTATTGAGTATTATGGACCCGCCACTTGGAATGATGATGGTATGTATGGTTATCGTACCCCAATTTATATGATCAATCGTATTATTCGCTTACAAGCAGTAGTTGAAATAATAACCAATGAAACTAGTCATGCTCTCACGCTCTTAGCTAGACAAAGTACTCAGATGCGCACTGCCATATACCAAAATCGCTTAGCACTTGATTATTTACTAGCAGCTGAAGGAGGAGTATGTGGTAAACTGAATTTAACTAATTGCTGTTTGAAAATAGATGATAAAGGTCAAGTAGTTGAAGAAATTGCTAAAGATATGCAGAGACATGCTTATGTGCAAGTACAGACTTGGCACGCCTTGAAATTTCCTAATTGGTTTGCTAACCTTTTCTCTTGGCTGGGAGGATTTAAGACTTTCGTTATCTTAGTACTAATCCTTGTTGCTGTTGTCCTCTGCTTACCATGTTTAATCCCATGTTGCATGCGTTCCCTTCATAGTGCTATTGATAGTACCATAGAGCGGAAGACCGCAACTAGAATAATGGCTTTATACAAAGCTAGCCCTAGTGGAACTAGTAAGAATCCTTTAATCAGGATGTGAATTTTCTGGAAAGTGATTTAATTCTCACACCTTATTAAGTAATAGGGTGAGATTAATCAAAGGGGGGAATGTGGCAGGTGCAGGCCTGTGACCCACGGTGTCTGACATAGGCAGGCCAGCATGGCTAGCTTGACCTGTATATGAGGCCTGTGGAGAGGCATATAGGATTGCACATCCCCCAATATGCTGCTATTGTAAGAAAGAACTCAGTAGAAATATTGAATTAGCTTAGATAAGCAGAATTGCAGAATTAAGAAATGGAAAAATACAGAAAAGATGTGTTTTAAAGTTACTGATAAGAAAGAGTACATTTGCAGAGAAATATTGAGGAGTGCTGACAGATGAGTTACAGAACCTTGCTCTTCTGCACGCACAAATGGTCCCATAGCCTTGAAAGTGTGAAAGTAACAAGTTGATGAACTGACCATTGTAATTGGGACTAGACGGGGGGGCAGGCAGGTGTCATGCCTACAGAAGCCCACAGAAGGAACATAATTGGAGAAACTTATCAGTACCGGGACCAATAGAAGGGCTACGGGAGGTACGGGAGCGTACCGGGACCAATGAAATGTTTTTCTATACCTAGAATGGAACAGAAGTCTATAAAAGTTGTTGTAATGCTTGAAAACTTTGCTCAGCCATTTTGAAATTGCCTTGCTTGAGACTTGTGCACAAATAAATGATTTGGACCTTCTGAACAGACTCCTGGTATCATTGGTTTATCTGCGCTTTGCTGCTACAGCTGTGCATCAAGCTGTCCTGCAACCATGCACAGTTGCTCTGGGAGCCGTGTACTGTCTTGGCTACTCATCCCATCATCGCATTACTGCAGCTTCTTGTTCCTCCAAGTATATCAACAGTTTGTCTGGCTCCTCGAAAGTCCACATTTGATTATGTAGCATGACTATGAACTGCACAGGTAAAAACAGCCTATATTGGGCCTGTAGATGCTGGAGGCACAGTCTCAAGGCCATAAATTGCTTGTGCGCTCAACCGTGGTCTTGTTGAAGTCTGGAAAAAAAGCAATTTTATGGCCCTCGAACATCACAGACGCCTGAGCCTTCGCTGCTGCCGTTATCTGCACTACATGTTGGTGGCACAGCATGCAGATGATCAGGAGATGGGGCTGCCAAGTGTGTAGTCCGGCATGCTAGGGGACGCAATGCACCCTCTCTATTTCCAGCAGGCGCTCAAAGCTAATATGCAGAAGCTCAGGCAGTAGGTCCTCCAGGAATCTCACCAGGTTGCTACCTTCAGGGCCCTCCGGTACCTCCATGATCCTAATGTTATTTCTGCATGATCGATTGAACTCCTCTAGGCTGCGTTCCAACTGCTCAATGCATTTCATATTTTTTGGCACTTGTTTCAAGTGCTCTTCATGCATTCTGAGCTTTGTGTCCATGGAGTGGAGGAGTGGCCTAGTAGTTGGGGCAAGGTACTTCAGGCCAGAAGGTCAGGGGTTCAAATCCCACTAGAGAACAGCAACCATGGGCCAGAAGGACTGGAGTTTCTAGTCCCACAGGTGCTCCTTGTGGTCTTGGGCAAGCCACTTAACCCTCCATAGCCCATGTTCCCTGTAAAATAGTTATCTCCAAGTTATAATGCCCTGTTCAATGTAAACCACACTGATGCAGAATAGCACGGTATATAAGAGAATGTAAATAAATAAATGTTATTCATCGGTGAGGTGAGCGCAGTCATCTGCTTCTTCAACTCCGTTATGTCTGTTTGGACTCCCATTGAGGGATTCTCCATTTGTTGCCAGTATTGCCCAGACTGCCCTGATCTCTGCAAGCAGTTCTGACAACCTCTCTGAATTCTCCCGATTAGCTGCAAACTTAAGCGGGGAGGGAGGATTTGGCTTTGCCCTCTCGGCTTCTGCATTTTGCCCTGACGGGGAGTCCAACCACATTGGTTTACTGCCAGCCATGCTCGGGTTTGTCCACAGGTCTCGTGGGTCTCATTGCGGCCTTGTATGAGGGGTAAAAAGCAGGATTATAGCCAGAATTCTCAGGAGATGGAAACATCTTGCACCACTGCTGGCTCAGACACCCCCCCCCCCTCCCCCTAACTCTCCCATCTTATTTTTTGTTCATATTAAGTTTGGATATCAGATCACAGGGATTATTTGGAATCTTTCAACTTGGTCTGTTTTTTACTTAAAGGCACCTGAGTTACTTTTACATTTATTGGAACCTCTCTATCAGGATGCTCTAGGTTCCCTGTTTTGCTAGTATCCTTCAAAGATACAGCGTTCTGTCAGCTTTCTCCCATTCTCTAGTTTAGTAACTGCTCTGTCTCCTTTTTAAAGGCAGCGTGGTTCCATCCTGGTTAAACTGGAGCCCCCCCCCCCCCTTTCAGAAAAGTTGCCCCTTTCCCTTTTCCAAGCATTGAGACTCTGGAGCTCTGCCTGCCTCTTGGGTCCTGCGCATAACATGTGAAGAATTGCTGAGAATTCTACTCTAGGAGTTCTGGATGTCAGCTTTCTATCTAAAAGCCTAAATTTAGCTTTTCACACTTTTCTATATTATTGGTACCAACATGTAGACAGATAGCAGGCACCTCCCCAGCACTATCTAAAACCTTATCTGCATGGCACGTGAGATTTGCTACCTTCACACCAGGCAGGCATGTTACCAGACGATCCCCACATCTGCCAGCCACCCAGCTATCTTCATGCCTAATGATCAAATTTCCAACTATAATGGCCATCCTAACCCTTCCCTCATGGGCACATGACCCTTGAGACACATCCTCTGTGCAAGAGAGTATTACATTTATTTTATTTATTTATTTTATTTTATTTATTTAGCATTTTTTATATTCTGCCTTTCATGATATCAAGACGGTTTACATTGAACAAACTGAAATTACATTGAACAGGGCATTATAACTTGGAGATAACTATTTTACAGGGAACATGGGCAATGGAGGCCATTACATCACTTGGAGGACAGGTCCTAGCTATAGGATTGCTTCCTGCTACACCAAGGTGATACTGTCCTTCCATGTGATCTCTCTCGTTTTTTGTTTGGTGGAGTGGGTGGGAGCCAGGATGGGTGGGAGAGAAAGAAACACTAACTGAAAACTGTCTTTTTATAGTAAGTCTTAACTGCCTTTAATTTTAAAGAAAGCTGGCTTGTTTTAGTAGGTCCTAACTGACCTAACAAAAAAAACACTGACTTTTTAAAATACACAGATTCTACCAGCTTTAACCAAAAGAATTTCCTTTTTCCCAAGATCTAGAGAATTCCCCAGTAGGTAAATACTTATAAGTGCAGATTTCTTTCCAGCAGTAGCAGCCCCTCTTGGTTGTCCTTCAAGAACAGTTTCAAGAGCAATTTATGCCACTGCTATTGGAGATCTTTAATGACATAACCATGCAAGGATTTCTACCCCAAACCTTTTTTGATACCATGATCTCTGTTATACCAAAGGACAGGAAGGACCTTTTGCTCTATAGTAACTACAGACCCATATCTCTTTTAAACACCAATTATAAGATTTTCACAAAGATCTGTGCTTTTGTATGGAAACTGTTATTCATGGTTTGGTCCATCCAGATCAAACAGGGTATATTAAGAATAGTTATGGGGCAGATTATATGCAAAAGCTGATCAATATTATACAATTTCTGAAATATAAGGAGGATGACTAAATATCTGAAAAAGCTTTTGACAAGATTGAGTGGCCCTATCATAGAAACATAGAAACATAGAAATATGATGACAGAAAAAGACCACATGGCCTATCTAGTCTGTCCTTCCATATCAACAACTACAACAGTCCCCTTTTTACCTTTAGAGATCCTCTGTGTTTGTCCCATGCTTTTTTTAATTCAGTTACGGTCCTCATCTCTACCAGCTCCACTGGGAGACTATTCCACGGATCCACTACTCTTTCCATAAAGAAATATTTCCGCATATCACTCCTGAATCTATCTCCCTTCACCCTCATCCCATATCCCCTCGTAGCAGAACTTGCTTTAAATTGAAAGAGGCTCTCTCCCTGAACATTTATGCCACGGAGGTATTTAAACATCTCAATCATATCACCTCTATCCCACCTTTCCTCTAAGGTGTACATATTAAGATCCTTCAGTCTGTCCTCATATGCTTTATAATGAAGACCACTGATCATTTTCGTAGCCAATCTCTGCACTGACTCCATCCTGTTCACATCCTTTTGAAGGTGCGGTCTCCAGAATTGCACACTATACTCCAAATGAGGTTGCACCAAAGACTTATACAGAGGCATTATCACCTCCTTTTTTCTGCTAGCCATTCCTCTCCATATGCACCCAAGCATCCTTTTAGCTTTTGCTGTCGCCTTTTCTACGTGTTTAGCTACTTTAAGATCATCAGACACAACCATGCCTAGGTCCCCCTCTTCTTTAGTGGACAAAAGTACTTCACCCCCTATACTATATTGCTCCCTTGGATTGCTGCAGCCCAAATGCATTACCTTACATTTTTTAACATTAAATCCCAGCTGCCAAATTCTAGACCATTCTTCAAGCTTAGCTAGATCCCTCCTCATGTTATCTACACCTTCCTGGGTGTCTACTCTATTGCAGATTTTGGTATCATCCACAAAGAGGCAAACCTTACCCGACAGCCCTTCCGCTATATCACTAACAAAGATGTTAAAAAGAATCGGACCAAGGACACACCACTGGTAACATCCTTCTCCTCAGAGTGAGCTCCATTTACTTGTACTCTTTGTCACCTCCCACCCAACCAATTTCTAACCCAAGCAGTAACTTTAGGGTCCATCCCTAGGGTGCTCAGTTTGTTTATAAGTTACCTGTGAGGAACAGTGTCAAAGGCTCTACCGAAATCTAAATACACCACATCTGGGGCTCTCCCTTGGTCCAACTCCCTGTTCACCCAGTCAAAGAAATCAATCAGATTTGTCTGACAAGACCTGCCTCTGGTGAATCCATGCTGTCTCGGATCCTGTAATCTGCTGGACTCCAGAAACCTCACTATTTTCTCTTTCAGCAGCGTATAAATAAGCCCTCATTACAACCCTAACAAGCTTCTGGCTAATCTTGGCTTGAACCAACAACCTTCTATAGTACAAAGAGCTCCATAATAGCTGAGCCACCGGTCAGTGAGGCTATCCTTTTGCTGTACTGGAGGGTTTTGGTTTTAACCTACTTTATGTAATTGGATTAGGTCTATTTACAGTGCTCCCACATCCTCCATACTAATAAATGGTCATCCTTCCCTACTTCCAACTGAGACATGGTATGCAGCAGGGGTGCCCTCTGTCCCCACTGCTCTTTGCACTTCCTATTGAGCCCCTCACCTATCTGCTGCAGGAAATGGTGTGGGAGTATGGGATAGCTCTTGGAGGTTAGACTTGCATCATTTCTTTGTTTGCAGATGGCACTCTTATTTATAATCAAAACCCTTCCACTGGACATTTAGGGACCTCTCAGGGTACACAGTAAATTTTCAAAAATCTGTCTTGCATCTGTGTGGGTTGAAGAATCCTTGGATGAAGGGGTGTGGCATGAGGGGTTGCGATGACTTGCCACAATTCCAAGTAGTCTCTCAGTTCTGATACCTGAGTATTATAGTCTCTTGAGACCTGACTCATCTCTAAGGGGTTAATTATTTTATTTATTTATTTATTTATTTAAACGGACTTGGTATACCGCTTTCTCATGAAATCAAAGCGGTTGGCATGGCAAACAATCAATGAAAGGGGTGTTGTCAGTAGCATGCAGTGGGTGATTTGTCACAGTGTGCTGTGTGGGTGAGTGTGGTTGATTTTGATGTGAAGCTATATACATTGTGTGCTTATGATACATATTTACAGTTACGTATTTACAATGATGGCTATGTTAACTTAAATGGTTGGTTAAGAGTCATTCTGGGAGGTCCTTGAAATGGTCTCTGTTCAGTTTTAAGCTGCTTTCTGAATTCTTTGATGTTGTTTGTTGCTCTGAGGTGGTCAGGGAGAGAGTTCCATATGGCGGGGACTACCAGGGTGAAAGCTCTTTTTGATGTGGCTTGGTTTGTCCTGGTGTAGTCCTTTGGGGTTCTGATGTTGTTTGATGTTACCTTTCTTCTTGGTTTTTTGCTGTCATCAGCTGTTATGAGCTGTTGTAGGTTGTCTGCAGATAGGTTGTTTATTATTTTGAATGTTGTTAAGAGAACTTTGTAACGGACTCGGGAGCTGATTGGTAGCCAATGGAGGTGGTATAGTATGGGTGTGATATGGTTGTGGCTTATACTGTCTGTTATGAGTCTTGCAGCAGTGTTTTGTGCTATTTGAAGTGGTTGTGTAGATTTTTTTGGGAGTCCTAGGTAGATGTGGTTGCCGTAGTCCAGGGTGGGGGTGATGATGGCCTGGCAGACTATTCGAAAATGCTCAGGAGCAAGGATGGGTTTGAGTCGTCTGATTGTCCTCATCTTGACGTAGGCGCTCCTAGTGGTCTTCGCAATGTGGGATTGAAGGTTGAGCTCCCTGTCAAGAGTTATTCCCAGGTATTTTATTTCTTGTTTTATTGGGATGGTAGCATTGTTTAGGTCGATGGAGGGCGTGGGTGTGAATGTTTGGTCTCTTGTTATGATCAGCGCTTCGGTTTTGTTATAGTTTATTGCTAAATTGTTTTCTTGCAGCCATGTTGTCATCTCTTCAAAGCAGTTGGCTATGTTGTTGTAATCCGGTTTGTTTAGATTGATTGGTGTGAATATCATTATGTCATCTGCATATATGGTGTATTGTATATTGAAGTTCCTGATGATTGTGCAGATGGGTTGTATGTAAAGGTTGAAGAGCAGGGCTGAGAGTGATGAACCTTGTGGGACGCCCTGTGTGACGCTGATGGGTTGAGAGGTCTTTGATCCACATCTGACCTGGAGCTGTCTGCCCTTTAGGTATGATGTAAACCATTTCAGGGTGGTGTCGTGCAGGCCCACTTCTTCGAGTCTTGTTAGTAGTGTTGAGTGGCATACGGTGTCGAATGCTGCGGAGATGTCCAGAAATATCATGAGTATGCCCCTTCTGGAGTTGTCGATCGTTCTTAATAGATTGTCGAATAGTTGTGTCAGTAGAGTTTCAATCCCGTGGTTGGGTCTGAATTATGCACCTTTGTTGGTGTCAGTGAAAGCTAATTTGAAAGGATGGCAGGACCAAGCAGTATCCTGGCTAAGAAGGATGAATGTGATTAAAATGATGATTTTGCCAAGATTAACTTTCATTTTTATAGAGCTGCCGATTCCAGTGCCTAGACAATTTTTTAAGGAATAGTGCTGGGCATTTGCTTTGTTTATTTGACAAGGGAAGACTCCTTGAATTGCGCTGGAGAAACTTTCCAAGCTGAAAACAAAATGGGGAGGAGAGTTTCCTGACATATTAGCTTATTACACAGGTACACTAAAAAAAAAAATTTTTTAAACTGCCTCTAATGTTTCGATTGATTTTTACGTTTTTTGGTGCACTGAATCCAAATCTGGTAACCAATTTGCTCCATCACGTACAGATTTTTTGCTACATTGGGTTAGCAGTTTGAGGTGAAGGTTTCAGATTGAGTGTGATTGAGATAAAAGTTTCTTGGATGAATTCTTTATACTAATTGTTTAGTAGTTATTCAAATAAGACTAAAGAAAATTGTAACAAGGCAGCACATAAGAATAGAGTAATGTCAACAAAACACACTGTGATGGTAGCAAAATTGTCTGCACTTAAAACAGCCACATACATGTGCACAAACATTGAGCATATAAGAGCGAGGTTAGACACAAAGCAAAGCAAAGAAATGTGCAAAAAATGTTGTACAGGTATGTATGTAAGAATAGAAAACGCAAACCGCACCATTGCAATACATGAAGACAAACACCCGATGGTGTGAAAATAAAATTCTAATAAATGAGATCCGACACTGTGGTAATAACTAGCAAATTTTTATTTCAAAGTTTAGTAAAAACACGATATTTGTCAACACAGTTTAGATTTTAAAGTCATTCTTGGGTCAATCAATCTCCTGGTGGGCCCGTTTCTTCTTCCCCCGAATGCTTCTCTTGGTGCGCTGCTTGGCGTATTTTTCATCTGGGGTTTCCCGCAGCAGCAACCAGCAGAAATCAGCCATCATAGTGGTGTTCCATCTTCCTTGGTACCTTCTCTCTGCGTCCTTGATGTCCTGGTGAAACCTTTCACCTTGTTCTTCACTGTACGCCCCCAAGTTTTCGGGAAAGTAGTTCACATGGGAGTGCAAGAAATGGACTTTCAGGCTCATGTTACAGCCTTGTTCTTTGAAGGCATTGAGCATCCTGGCAACAATATCCTTATAGTTCTCATCCCGCCTGTTCCCCAAGAATTTGAGAACAACATCCTTGAAGGAATCCCAGGCTTCTTTTTCCTTCTCAGACATCGTTTCAGCGAATGCTCCATCTGAAATGAGTTTCCTTATATCAGGGCCAACAAACACTCCTTCCTTTAGCTTTGCTTCAGAAAGTCGGGGGAACTTTGAGCAAAGGTACCGAAAGCACTCACCATCTTTTGGAAGGGACTTGATGAATTGCTTAATGAGACCCAACTTAATGTGGAGAGGTGGTAATAAAATTTTATCACGAGGTACCAAGCTCTCATGAAGAACATTTTTCTCACCGGGTCTCAAATACTCCCGAATTGGCCAGTCTTTTTTCCCCCAGTGTAGGTCACGGGCCCGGCTATCCCACAAGCAAAGGAAGCAGGGATATTTGGTGAAACCGGATTGCTGCCCTAATAGCATGGATAGAATTTTAAAGTCTCCACAAATCATCCACTTATGCTCATCATAACGAATCTTCTGAAGAATCAGGGCCAAATTCTCGTATTTTTCTTGGAGAATAACAGAGTGAGCAATAGGAACTGAAGCAAATGTGTTGCCATTATGAAGAAAAATCAATGAACAGCCGCCATTCAGCAGGATCATACTTGAGTTTAAACTTTTCCATCACTCCGTATATATCATTGCAAAATACCAAATCTTCCTCTTTGCTGAAATACTTCAAAAATTGTGTCTCGCGGTTGCGGTACCAATAAAAAGTTGTTCCTGGTGACAATAGATTTTTCTGTTTAAGCCGAGAACCTAGCAGTTGGGCAGCATCTTTTGGGAGTCCTAAATCCCGGACTAAATCATTCAATTCAGCTTGAGAGAAAAGTTCAGGTTTCGGATCTGGTTCAGTTTCAAACTCGGAAGTACTGGACTCATCGGGAAAAGCCATCTGAGTCTCATCATGATCAGAACCGTCCACACAAATATGATCCAAAGATTTTGGTGGTTCAGGCACAGGTACTTCGTTGCTATGAGGCATAGGCCTAATTGCTGAGGGAAGGTTGGGGTAACTTATTACGTTCTTATTTTTTAAGTTGTATCCCTTCACAATGCAAGAGCAAAAATAGCAGTCACTGCTGTGGTCTCTTTGTTCACGCCACATCATAGGTATTCCGAAACGAAATGCTTGTTTTTTACCTTTCATCCATAAGCGTAGATCTTCCTCACATGTCTTGCACACTTTGTGAGGAGCCCACGGTTTGTCTTCATCGCCTAACTTCAAACCGAAATAGGCGAAATATACTTTTTTAATAAATGCAGAAATGTTCCTCTGCCGCTTTTTCACGGTATATTCCCCACAAATAAAACAAAAACTGTCCGGAGAGTTGACGCAACCTCTGGCTCTGTGAGCCATCACAAATACACAGCACTGCAAACTACAACTGTAGTGAACCACTTCGGAATAAAGCTGGATTACGACTGAGCAAGCAAAAGGTAATAATGAACTTGCAAGAAACTGAAATTTGACAGGAACGTTCATGTCGCAACCACCGTGTTTGAGCGAGCGAACGAGGCGAGGCGAACAGGAAAGAACATGCGCCAGCGCGAGTACTGGATTTAGCCCCCCGCCTCCCAATTGTCCTGTTAATGTATAAAATGAATACAAAACACTCTAAAATATCATGAGGGAGTGTTTCTAGTTAGTTAACCATTACAACCTCTATTTTGGGCCAAGAAAATAAACTGCAGTCGGCTAAAAAGAAATTATGTGAACATTCCTTATATGGGTAAGAAATCTAATTTTGCAAGAAAACGTGACGTGATGGAACATTTTAGCTATTTTTCCTGGATTCAGCACCCCAAAATCTATAGGAATCAGTTGCAAAACTGGAGGCAGTTTTTTGGTAGTGTACCTGTGTTATTAGAGTGCCTGTTTGCGAGTTCTCCGATACTGGTGGGGAGTGAGAGATGCTTCCACCTGGGTTGCTCTGAAAGTGAACTGGATGGCGTAAAATACTTTGGTGTCCTATTTGTATATGCATTCTGTTATAACTGCTGACTGGGTGGCTTTCCATCCCTTTCTTGTGGCAGTAAGGAATTGCTGGCAAGCTATCTGTAAGTAAGTGGGGCTGTCCCCCATTTTGTGCGCCATTTATGCCGGTAATGCCGGCCCGATCGGTGTTGGGGAAGGGAGCAGGAAGATAAGCTCCTCCCTGCTCCCCACCACAAGGCCAATCAGGCCGAAGACCTCTTCCAGCACAATGATTCAAATTCTTCAGCACTCCAAGGCGTGGGAGCAGTAGCCAGCCACCAGCCCAATCGGCGTCGGGGAAGGGAGCAGGCAGGTAAGCTCCTCCCTGCTCCCCACAACAAGGCCAATCAGGCCGAAGAACTCCTCCAGCACAATGATTCAAATTCTTCAGCGCTCCAAGGCATGCCCGCGTCTGGTGGGCCCGCGCCTGAGGGCCTCGCCAGAGGGCCCTTTGGCATGGCCCTTAGGTGCGGGCCCGGGGGCGCTCCGGCGTGAGCTCCAGTGCTCCGTAGCTGCTGGGGTCGAGCAGGCTGGATCGCTCCTCCACACATCTCCTCCACACATCGCCTCCTGACCCAACCATCTCATGAGCTCCACCCCGGTACTTTCAAGTAACTCTCCTTTGTCTTGCTTCCCACTGCTGGCATTGATCTTCCTCCCATTACCCGCCTAGAACTTGCTACCCACTGCCTGCACTGTACTGCTACCCATTGTTGGCACTGAACTTCTACCCACTGCCTGCATAGCATTACTACCCACTGCTTGCTTAGTATTGCTCCCATTGCCTGCATTGTACTGCTACCCATTACTGGACATAGAACTTCTACCCATTGTTGCATAGAACTGTTATCCATTGCTTAACCATTGCTTGCATAGTACTGCTACCCATTGTTTGTATAGTGTTGCCACCTATTGTTGCATAGTACCGCTACCCATTGTTTGTATAGTGTTACCACCCATTGTTGCATAGAACTGCTACCCATTGTTTGCATGGTGTTTCCACCCATTGTTGCATAGTACTTCTACCCACTGTTTGCATAGTACTGCTACCCATTGTTGCATAGAACTGTTATCCATTGCTTATCCATTCCTTGCATAGTACTGCTACCCATTGTTTGCATACTGTTGCTACCCATTGTTACATAGTACTGCTACCCCCTGCTTGCATAGAACTGCTACCCACTGCCTGCTTGTCTATCACTTGCCACCCATTGTTTGCCTAGTACTTGCTACCAATTACCTGCATAGAACTTGCTACCCATTGTGTGCCTAGAACTTGCTACCCATTGCTTGCTCAGACCGTGCTGCCCACTACCATGGCCCCACATCTCATTGTCCTTCTCTTCCTCATCCTCCCCAACTGCCTCCCCTCCTACCAACACCCTCCCTCCTCTTCCCCCTACCCTCCCCCTACCTTCCTCACTTCTCCCTCCATTCTGCCCCCTAGCCTAGAATCTGCTCGAGCTTTTTCACACCATCCCCCCGCATTCAACCAGCCCCCCTCTCTTTAAGGCAACCCCACCCTCGCTTCTGCCATACTATCTCCACTTTACCTCGCTCTCTAATACTCATTCTCCTTCTCTCATCAGGTAAAATCAACCCCAACCCTGCCCCCACCCCCAATTTCTTTCTCACACTAAAAAAAGTTCCTCATGTACCCTATCTAATCTCATCCACATCCTGCTCCTTCCTCCTTCCACCCTCCCTGATTCATCCCACAATTACTCATCCATAGATATCAACTCCAACCCCACCCCCAAAAATAATCTCTCATATAACTTACCCGTTACCATCAATTTACCCCTCATCTCCCCTCCCTCATGTCCCTCTTGGAGAGCACACACACCCAGACTTACCCACCCATACCGTGCTCCCTCTAAATCTTGGTATTACCCTAGAAATAGACCCCCATGCTACTCTGATAAGAAATCCACACATAACTTATCCAACCGTATCCATAATTCTCTCCTCCCCCCCTCCACTCTCACGTTTTCATGCGCCCTATGGAACACATGTTCAGTCATTAAAAAAAACACTTTTATTCACAATCTTTTTATCTCTAATGCCCTATGCCCTACAACTTCTTGCCTTGACCGAGACCTGGCTTCCCCCAGATGACACCGCATCCATTGCCTCTCTCTGCTATGGGGGCTACCAGTTCTCCCATACACCTCGATCTACTGGTCGCGGTGGTGGCGTTGGCCTTCTACTTTCTCCCTCCTTCCAATTCCAACCCCTCCTGCCACCCCAATCACACTCCCCCCTCTCCTTCGAAGTCCACTCCATTCGCCTCCTCACACCACTTCTCCTACGAGTAGCTGTTATTTATCGCCCACCCGACAAATCCAAATCAACCTTCCTCACCGACTTCAACTCCTGGATTTCTGCCTTTATGGATCCCTCCTCCCCCACACTTATTCTTGGCGATTTCAACATTCACATCGACAACCCCTCCGACCCCCATGCCTCAAAGTTCCTCACTCTTACCTCCTCATTTGACCTCCAACTTTGCTCCACTGCCCCCACACATCTACACGGCCACTGCTTTGACCTAATACTCTTCTCCAATTCCTCTCCCTCAAACTTCCGCAAATCAATCCTGCCCTCATCTGACCATCACCTCTTAACATTTACTCTTCAGCTTCCGCCGTCCCAACCTTGTCCTGTCTCCTCTGACCTATTTAGAAACCTTCATAATATTGATCCCCTGACTCTCTCCTCCACCATTTCTCCATCTCTTTCCTCCATTTTATCCTCCAAGTCTGTCAACGAGGCTTTATCTTCATAAAATACTACACTATCCTCAGCCCTTGACACTCTTGCCCCTCCCACCCCATGTCCTGTCAAACGTTCTACTCCCCAACCCTGGCTTTCACCCACAATCCATTATCTATGCATCTGCACCCATTCTGCCAAACGAGCTTGGTCCAAATCCCGCTCCCCGGAAGAACTTCTACACTTCAAATTCATGCTTGGCTCCTTCCAGTCAGCCTTAGCACTTGCCAAACAAGATTACTACATCCATCTGAACAATTCCTTCGCCTCTGATCCTCGCTGTCTCTTTAATACCCTCAATTCTCTCCTCAAGGTCCCACCGCCCCTTATCCCCCCTCCCTTTCTGCCCAAACCCTAGCCAACTACTTCCATGACAAAATCCACATGATTACCCTCCAATTCCCTACCCCCTCAGCTACCTCCCCTCCTCCCCAATTCTCCTCCCCCATCCATACTCCCCCTGCCACCCTCTCCTTCCCTCCGATCTCTGAAGAAGAAACCACACTCCTTCTTTCCTCTTCCAAACCCACCACCTGTTCATCAGACCCTATCCTCACCCATCTCCTACATTCCATCTCCCTCACCATTGTCCCCTCCATCACTCATATCCTCGACCTTTCACTCTCCACTGCAACTGTCTCAGCTGACTTCAAACATGCTGTTGTCACACCCCTCCTCAAGAAACCCTCACTTGATCCCACATGCCCCTCTAACTATCGACCCATCTCCCTCCTTCCCTTCATATCCAAACTATTAGAATGAGCAGTCCACCATCGCTGCCTTGACTTCCTCACCTCCCAGACCCTCCTGGACCCACTACAATCCAGCTTCCGTCCCCTACACTCCACTGAAACGGCACTCACAAAAGTCACCAATGACCTGTTCCTGGCTAAATCTAAGGGCCTCTACTCTATCCTCATCCTTCTTGACCTTTCTGCTGCCTTTGACACCGTCGACCACAACCTTCTCCTCACCACCCTCTCTTTGCTTGGCTTCAAGGACTCCATACTATCCTGGTTCTCCTCCTACCTCTCCCATCGCTCATTTAGTATATGCTCTGGTGGCTTCTCCTCCTCCCCTACCCCGCTCCATGTAGGTGTACCCCAGGGATCTGTCTTGGCCCCCTCCTCTTCTCTCTCTATACCCAAGGCCTTGGCACGCTTATCTACTCCCATGGCTTTCAGTACCATTTCTATGCCAATGACTCACAAATCTACCTCTCTACACCTAATATTTCTCCGGCAACCCAGTCCAAGATCTCTGCCTGTTTTTCGGACATCGCTGCCTGGATGTCTCATCGCTGATTGAAACTGAACATGACCAAGACTGAACTCCTTGTCTTTCCACCCAAATCACCCCCCCCCCCCACACTTCATCCTCTCTCAGTCCATGTGGATGGATCTACTATCCTTCCTGTTCCCTCTGCCCGCAATCTAGGGTTTATCTTTGACACCTCTCTCTCCTTCTCCGCTCATTTCCAGCTTGTAGCTAAGACTTACCACTTCTTTCTCTACAACATCAGAAAAATCCGCCCCTTCCTCTCTCAACACACTACCAAAATGCTTATCCACTCCTTAATCTCCTCTCACCTAAATTACTGCAACATACTCCTCGCTGGTCTCCACATGAGCCACCTCCTTCCCCTTCAATCTATACAAAATCACGCTGCTCGACTAATCTTCTGCCAGCCTTACCATGCCCACATTACTCCTCTTCTCAAGTCGCTTCACTGGCTCCCCATCCAGTTCTGCATCCAATTCAAGCTTTTCCTACTGACCTATAAATGCATTCACTCCATGGCCCCTCAATACCTCTTATCTCTTATCTCTCCCTACATCCCCTCTCGAAATTTGCACTCCGCTAATAAATTGCTTCTATCAATGCCTTTCACCTGCACTGCGAACTCCCGACTGCGCTCCTTTCACCTTGCTGCACCATACGCCTGGAACAGCCTACCTGCGTCTGTGTGCCAGGCATCCTCCCTGGCCCTCTTCAAATCCAGGTTGAAGACCCACCTCTTCACTGTTGCATTCAGATCCTGACTCCATCCTCATCTTACCCTACTCCCCGTCAACGTTTATGACCAAACTACAGACCAAACTGTACCAGACCCTACCTTGCGCAGAACTGACTAATGCTCTGTACTGTTCTAACTAGATTGTAAGCTCCGATGAGCATGACTCTGATGGGCAGGGACTGTCTCTTGTATGTTGGCCACCTCTTGTAGGTTGGCTGTGCAGCGCTGTGTGTGTGGTGCTTTATAAGTGCTGAATAGTAGTAGTAGTAGTAGTAGTAATGACGCAAGTCTTTGTCAGGGGTATGAGTAAGGGAATATGGGGGGGTAAAGAGTAAGATGGGCGTTCTTTGCTTTTCTGAGTTATTTTATCAAGGATTGTTTATTTCTAAGGCTAGGTTTGAGAAAAAAATTAGTAGGAAGATACCCTTTTTCCAATATTTTCAGTTGCCTCATTATGGACCTGATTCTGAAACGTGGGTTGCAGGGACATGCAGCCCACAAGCTGTTGTGGCCCGATTCCCCCTCTGTCTCTCCCTGTATGTCCTGTGCATCAGGATGGGGAGAGCAGGCAGGAGGCGGAAGGGGCCAGCCCGGCAGGACGTACAGAGCCAATTCAGGTCACGGCCCTGTGCATCCTGTCAGGTCAGTGGGGATGCGCTGTTTAGTCCACTTTAAAGGTGGAATAAACAGTGAAAACCCAATGATCAGGCCTGGAGATCTCCCCAGGGGCTGGGGCTAGGTGTGGGGGGTCCCTGCCTCCCAATATAGGCCACAGCAGGCCAGCCTTGGGTTGGGCAGTGGGGAAAAGGGAGACTGAAGACTCGGTGGCGCCTGCGGGGAGGACATCCCTGCAGGCGACAAGGGCATGTTGAGCTGTCCTCGGGCCCAATTCTGGTTACCATGGAAAGGTTTTGTTCCCGCAGTCCAGAATTGGGTCCAAATGGGCCCGTCTTGCTTGGGGCCATCCAGGCGGCTCAGACAAGCCCCTATCTGAATCGGGCTCCACGTCCAGTAATGGGTGCCTGTAGGGAGCAGTTTTATCAGGTGCCCATTACTGGATGATCAGCAGTCTGGAAGCAATCAACATCTTATTGCTAAATTGTATAAGGCTGTGCTTGAGATTAAATACAACTGCCTCTTACACACAACACCTACACACCTGGGGCTCTGAACAACTGTATCAGGATATGCACTCAAAATTTATTTTTCTCTTAATTTGGAGGCACTTCAATTGATCCTGTGGAGGTTTTGCTTGCCCCCCTCGAGGATACAAGGTGGTACCCAAAACTCTTGACCACATATGGTGAGGATGATTTTGACCACATATGATGAGGATACAGCCAGATTCAAGATTTCTGTAAGGGGGTTCAAGAGACTACTGTTGTAATTAGAGGGATTACACTCTCCTTACAATATATGGTAATAGTTCTTGGGAAGTAAAATTCATGTTCTGTTCCTAATACCTATGGAGGAGAATTTTATATGATCTGTCCAAGTGTAATCTGGGATGTCTAAGCCAGAATATTTGAAAAAAGTGCAGGTACGTCCAGGTGCAGATGTGATTTCACAAACCTGGATGTGCCCGATATGGACATCTGCTGGGTTGCCTACTTAGACATCCCCAGATGGTATTACAAAAACCAACATCAAGGATAGCCTAGAGACAGGGCAGCCAGGTATACTCACTTATAGCTAAGGGAAGTCTGCTGTTTCTATTCCCATTTTGCCATAAAAGACTACCAGTCCCAGAATGCACCAGGTTTCCAACAGCCATGAGAGGAGCTGAAGTGAGAAAACGTGTGTTCAATCAAAAGGGCTATGAGGTAATCCCTAAGCACTCATCTCAAAGGGCAGGGCCTGATTCAGCACAGCTGCGCTGTGTTAGGGAGGAGCACTCATCAAGGCAGAATAAGAGTAGAGTTTATTCTACAGATGACCATCTTCATGATCACCTTGGATATCCAGAGAATTGTCCTCAGTATCCTGAGAATCAGCTTGAGTTTGATCATCAGTTTCATCTGAAGGATCATCAGAAGCAGAAGCCAAACCGGACGGACAGAGAGGGAAAGAGACCCTTTGGAAGAAGGAAGAGAAAAGCCTTTGAGAGGTCTAGAAGAGTCCAAAGCAGTACGTATACTGGGAGGTATTCCAAGGGCCAGCATACACCATTGGACTGGGGAAAGCCAGAGGAATGGTGCTGCAGAGCTAGGAACCACCAGAGGCTACCTGTGAGGGAGACAGCTGCACGTGGAAGGGACCCTAAGACCTGTGCCAGAAGGTATGTGAAGAGAGATCCAGTGTCCAGGGATCTGGATTGGAAGGCTGGACATAAGAACTGGACTACATACTGGCCAGGCTATATAGAGAGGAACTCTAGCAGCAATGGAAGCTCAGGTATGAACACTGATCTATGCCCTAGCTATAACCTTGAAAGACAGCAGGGAAACAAGTATTCTCCTGAAAATGATCCATTGAGAGATTCATCTGTGCCAATCCATGATATTGAACCCATGCTTGTTGAACAAGGGGGAATAATAGCAGATGAAGATCCTGTTTATATGGACTGCTCTCTGTCTAAACTCCGTTGGTAACTTTCTGTTATAAAGTACAGTAACCATCACAAAGAAATACAAATTTGTTCTTTAATCTACTCAGAAAAGCTCCTGAAGCAGGATTTGACTCACACAGTAGAAAGCAAGCCAGCTAAAGGGGTTTCAGCTGGATAACTGCTAGCAATTAAGCCTTACCTAATTGCTTGTGAGCTAGGAGAGAATCACTTCTGTATCTATGTGGGAAGTAATCAGAAGTTAACCTGAAAAGAACAGTTTGTTTCTTGTTTTGTGGCTTTTCATTTGTTGTTTTCCTGATTTTGACTTTGTTTTTCCAAGTTAACACTGAAAGCAAGTAACCTAATTTATGTGCTACCAAGCATATCTGTGTTGGGAGAAATAACCCCATAAATAAATATCCTATTGGCTTTACCCAAGAGCACAACTAAATTATTGTCAGCAGCTGTGTCTGGTGTGAATGAACTACATTGCCCACAATACCTTGCAAATCATATAGATATATGCACTTGCCAAGACTGTGAAGATTTTCACCCAGGCAGCCGTCTGACAATATATATATATATATATATATATATATATATATACCATTTTGCCTTGCAGAAAAACAGTATATAAAACCAGTTAAATAAATAAATAAATATATTTTTTATCTATCTATCTATCATCTATCAATCTATCTTTCTCTCTCTCTCTCTCTCTCTCTCTCTCTCTCTCTCTCTCTCTCTCTCTATATATATATATATATATATATATATATACAGTACATATATCTTAGGTTTATTTTGGATAGAAAAACAGTAAATATACAGACTAACATTAGACAATGAGGTTATGAGTTGTAGCAACACTATAATTATGATTATGTGATAGCAATAAATCACTGTTTAGCAACTCTGATTAGGAAAAGAACAGGACAGAGCTATCGGACTAATTTCCACATCCCTGGGTGAAGACATAAAACCGATACCTTAGTTCTGCCAGATGGACAAATGCAGCTGGGTTCTAGGCAGCCTCCAGAACAGCCAGAAGCCTAAAGGGATAGCTAAGGTGATTATGCTGGCTCAAGCCATAGGAGACAAGCCACTCGAGAACACAACACCTTACAGGTATCTGTGGGAGTCATACTTTGTCTCACAGGGTTAGTGGAACAGCCTTGGAATGACACAGTATATCTTTGTGCTTATAGAAGTAGCATGCAAGGCAGAGGGCACAAAATATCATGCAAGTTCCTCTGTGCATACTGTATTAATCCTTGTTATGAGTTATTATACTTTGGTGTTTGGTTGGCATGCGATTCTTTGAAGTGTTTCGGCAAATTAGTAGGTAGTCATCAAGCAGTCATCTTGTGGATAAAGGGTCCATGGTGAGAGACAAAATGTAGTAGAAGATTGTATGCAGACTCATATATTGTTATAAGTGTCCAAGGCCAGAAGAACAGTCTGTGGCTGAGAAAAGCCTAAGAAGTAGGCAGGAAACCATAATTTTCTGTATAAAGACACAAAAATACTTGGAAGCATTTGCTTGGAGGTCAGAAGTCTGATGCTTCGAACACAGCAGAGTTTCAGTAGCAGGAATCCATTTTCATTGGTTCAGGCTTTGGTTATGAATAAGCCACAGGGTACCAGACTTACAAGTTCCCTACAGGGATTGGAAGCTGTCTGAGGTGGATTGGTGCTGAAGGGGAATGGGTGGATGTAAGGCCCTTTCACATTGTTAGTGCCACGGACATCTGTGGCACCAACAATGGACCCAGGTTGGGGGGAACTGATCTGGATTTGGGGGTGGGATTGTATCTTGACAATGTGGCTGCTTCCGATTGGCAGTAGCTGTGATGCGGTCCTGGAAGCATCAGCTGCAGGTGACACCACCTCTTGAGATTGCATTATCTGCAGCCACCATCAGGCTGATTTTGACAGCTGTTATGTGACAATGGTTCATGTGGTGGCTGCCAAACATTGGCACACCTATTCCTCCCCCTCCCCCCGATCTGCCTTCCCCGAACTTGACCCCTGGAAGCTGAGTGGTGCTATCTACAAAAACTGGGGTGAGATGTAAACATAACTAAACTATCAGAAAGCAGAAGCAAACCCTGATCATGATTATTGCGACATGCCTTACCAAGAACATTACATAGGGCGCTTCTAATATGACAGAAGAGGAAATACAGGGTCATAAGTTTCAATGAAAGCTGGGAACAATTTCCCACATATCTTCTAGGAATTAGATTTATGTTTTAGATGTGATTAATGTAGGGTGAATAAAATGTCTTCCAAAGCACAGCAATTTTCATAAAGATGTGTCACGTGGTCTACATGGATGTAAAAGTAGTCTTTCTGTTGAAATGTTTGCTAGAGTCAGAAGGGTGATTTCATTCCAGCAAATTATGCTATCATATTAAGTACACAGTCATCTTGTTAACTGTCAGCTGTGCAAGTATATGCCAGTCATTTCCCTCTAACATTTTAAACTTTATGCTGCAACTTTTTGTCAAATTGTCAGACCTCTCTGTTGTTGTCACTGTTATCTATCAGGGATCCTGCTTCATGCTGTTTCCCAGTTGGACCACTATTCATTCTGTCTATCAGATGCTTAGCCTGTCACCTTTTCAGTCACTTGACTGTCATCCCGTCCTATTTCTATCTGATAGTCATATAACATGCTTGGCAGTTGTCAATGAATCTAGAAGTGTTCGGTATTTATAGTTCATTGAAGAAATGAATAACACTTTGCTCTAATTTCAGCATTTTTTTTGGAAATTCACAGAGCAATATAGTAATGAACAGCACAAAAAAAAAAAAAACATCTAGCCCATTGAGGCTACTCATACTGAGACATTTTGGTCTGGTTAAAAGCAAAAACAAGAACTGATTAATTTTTCCTTCACTGGAAAACAACTGTTCCCATCTATTAAAATAGCACAAGTATCGACAAAAGCTCTGGGGTGAATATTCAGCCAGTGCAATGGCTGTATTTATTTAAATGTAATATGTATATTCATCACCACTAAACATGTGAAGCATCAATTTAGAAAGGATGGCTAGGAGGATTCTGTAACGTCCAGGTCACCATGTCCAAATTACCAGGAGAGTGGAGGCAGTGAAGTGCCTTCTGAAATTGCACTGTTGCTCCCCTGAAAGATACACGTCCTCACAACCAATTCTGGAGATGGGCCCCTGTATACAGCAAGGCTGGGTATGTGTGTGTCAGCAGACCATTTTAGAAATGTGGCTCTACAGAACTTGGCATGTGAGCATACCTAATACCACTCTCTGAAGTGACGTTACGTATACGCATGATAATGGGAACAATCATTTTTTAGGTTTTAGGTAGAAAATTGAAATCAATAGCTTCTAGGGTACTATTCTCAGAAAAGGTCTCCATTGCATGTGCAGGGCTCAAAAGACACACAGAGTTCCCGAATCTCAATGCATGGGTGAGACAATTGTGCAAAGAAGAGGGATTTACATTTGTTAGGAACTGGGCAATGTTCTAGGGAAGAGGTAGCCTATTTTGAAAAGATGGGTTCCTCCATAACCAGCGTGGAACCAAGTTGCAAAACTAGCATTTAAAAAGGAGACAGAACAGATTTTTAACTATATAATGAGGGAAAGCCGAGAGTCACTCAAGAGCACAAGGTTTTGAGTGGAGTATCTTTGAAGGATATTAACAGAACAAAAAGGTTAGGGCTTCCGAAGAGAGAGGTTGCAATAAAAGACAAAAGTAGCGCAGGTACCCTTAAGAAAATAACAGTGTTGAATGCTTGCAGATTATCTCTGTTAACTATTAAGAAGGTTATAAATGTAAACAAAATGCTAGAAGCCTAAATAATAAGATGAGAGGGTTAGAAGAACATATAGCACTGAATGAAGAGGTAGATTTATTTGTAATCTCAGTGACCGAAGGAAAATAATCAATAACACTCTGTAATGATAATGATAGAGAAGATCAAATTGTTGGGGGGGGGGGGGGCATTTTGGGGATGATTCTATAAAAGGGCACATAGAAAGTTACTTGCTAATTAAGCATGTAAGTCCCTATTCTGAAGAAATTACACATATGAATGGATACTTACATGTGCTGTTTAGGCAGTCACTATTCTGTAAGTGCATGCATATGTCCCATGTGTATACTTTCAGTGTGGGTGGGTACACAGGTGGAACTTGAGTGGATCATAGGTGAGTCCTAAATATATGCATTAGAGTTATAAAATACTAGAACTTATGTTTACATATGTTTACATGCAAGTACTCATTCATATGTGTTAAGTCCTTTAGAATAGGAACTTGAATGCTTAAATAGCATGAAACTTTACAAACACCCTTTATTGAATCAGCACCACCTCCAACAATTTGATCTGTCCTTTCATTGTCATATAATTTGTACCCTGGTATCAGAGTGTCCACCAGATATTTAGACTGTGCAGTCAGCACTGCTGAAGTATCCGCAAAGCACAGTTCCCGGTTGGGTGGGGAATGGGTAGGTTGAGGTAGAAGGTGGGCGTGGAAAGCACATTGATGTTAGCACATGGGAACATCTCATGTGCTGTCGATGTTGCAATTAATGCAGGTGCACTTGATGACACATCAGTGAGTGGCATGAACTGCATCTGTGTTAAGGGAAAATGCCGCTGAAGTGCGTTAGGTTACCTGTCCATGTGGTAACTGTCGGGAACATGCTGGCCATACTCCTGACAATTACTGTGGAGGCTTTGCACTTACTGTGCTTTAGCTTTAGTGCTAAATATGTGGAAAGTGCAAAATACTACTGCTCTTTAGTAAAAGGGCCCCATAGATGATATAGGGACCCTTTTACTAAAATACACTATGCAGTTAGCACGGGTTTTAGCTGTGGCCACAGTAACTGGCCATCGCAGTTATCACAGGCTGATTTCCATGCTAGCTAGCAGCCAGAGGAGAATGAGGAGTGGCCTAGTGGTTGGGGCAAGGTACTTCAGGCCAGAAGGTCAGGGGTTCAAATCCCACTGGAGGACAGCAACCTTGGGCCGGAAGGACTGGGGTTTCTAGTCCCACAGGTGCTCCTTGTGGTCTTGGGCAAGCCACTTAACCCTCCATAGCCCATGTTCCCTGTAAAATAGTTCTCTGTGTGCTGTGCTTTCCTGTCTAATCAATGTGTTTATACCTCAAAAATTTCCTGTCATGATTTGACAATTTCCAATCTGTAATCAAACCACTGCTGATCACTGGAAGTAGCGGTATACAAATGTATACTAAATAAATAAATAAATTGCAGAACTCAACAGAGATTTACAATGTGAAGCAAGACAAGACAAGGAGAAGTACTACAATGATGCATAAAGGAAATAGAAGCAGAAATTATTAGAGAAAGAACAAGATTGGTTTTCCTAAAGCTACAAGAGTTAAAGAAAAAATTCCAGCCTCGAAATAAAATTTTACAAGATGCTCAAGGATCCATGTTGAATGATGCTGAGAAGATCAAGAAAAGGTGGAAAGAATATACAGAGTCATTATACTATAAAGATCAAGTGGACCAACAGCCGTTTCAACCTGTACCTTTTGATCCTGAATCATTGGTGATGAAAGAAGAAGGTGAAGCAACATTGAAAACCCTATCAAAGAACAAAGAACCAGGTATTGATGACATTCACATAGAAGTATTACAGCAATCTGATGCAGCTGTTACCATACTTACAAGGCTCTGCCAGGAAATTTGGAAGACAACATCACGGCCAACAAACTGGAAAAGATCTGTGGGCTTGATTTTTGAAGGCATTTACATGGGTAACTGTCCTAGTTACCAGTGTAAATGCCTTATCTGGGATTTTTGAAAGGCACCTACACAGGTAGTGCCCTTTGAAAATCCCTGACATATCCCTAAGCACCCAGATGCTATGCAGTTATCATCAGGGCATGTTAGGGGCATTCCAGGGTGCAGCAGGGGCAGAGGAAAGGCATAACTGGGTAGTAGTGATTTTTGACACTACCCGCTTAGCCCTCTGTGCCTTAAAGATAGGTGAGGTTTTTCCTCGCCTATCTTTCAGGTGCAGGGGCTAAGTGGGTAGCATCAAAAATCAGTGCTACCCAGCTAGCTCCTGCAGCTTCTGGGTTGTGCGGCAAGACCCAGATTTTCAATGCTTGGGCCGCATATTTATTTATTTATTTGTACATTCTTTTATACCGCTTCTTCCAGAGATCAGATGTGGTTTACAGGTAACGTAATGAAAATAATAATGTAACTATTATTATTTTTTTACAATGAACATTTTTAGAACAATTTAACTAATATACATAGAACAGTATAAGTCAGATTGTAGTGGAACTAGAAGGGCTTGAGAGGAGAGAAATTCATGGCCGTTCTTTATATTATTAAGACTCTATTCTGTTCTATGTAATTATCTCATGTATATAGTTTACCCCGGTTCTCCAAGTTTGTACTCCTGTTCGATGTAAACCAAACAGCTTGTTGTTATGGTCTTTATGTTATAATGTAAACCGCGCTGATGCCGAATAGAGCGGTATATAAGAACTTGTAATAAATAAAAATAAATAAAATAAATAAATGACAGAGAACCACACATTCAAGAAGTTTAGAAATTAAGGGAAGATAGGAGATGGGATGATAACTAGAAGGACAAGTAGGGTCAAGTGAAGGGATTTTGAAGAAAGGTGTGACCACAGCATGTGTGAAGGCTGTTGGGACAGTTGCAGTGGAGGTTGAGAATATGAGAAATGGAAGGGATGACAGAGAAGGATATAATCACAATTCCTTTTTTCCTTTTCTTTCTTTACCCAGTACTTTTTTCTTTCTCTTTCTGTATCAATCTCAGGTGTCCATACACACACACACACACACATTTATACCCATCACATCTCCCCCTAGTTCCTCTTTCACACAGAGGTCATCCATTCCTCATACAACCTTTATCCCGTCATTCCCTTTTTAACAACGCCACTCCCTTTTTACAATCCTCCTTTTTTTGTAACCTCTAACATTTCTATTGTCACATCTGTCAATCTTTCTTTCACATTTCTCCTATCCTCAGTCCCTCTTTTTCACAATACCCGCAGTCCATTTCACATAACGTCCACCAATCATTCCCTATCTCAGATAACACCCTTCTCGTTTAGAACTTCCAGTCTATTATTCCGTTTCACAAATCCCCTACACATCAGCACCTTTTTCACATTTATTTATTTAACATTTTTTATATACTGTTTTTCAGTATTATCAAAGCGGTTTACAATGGAACATAGCGGTTTACATAGAACAGTAGAAACAACAACTATTCACATTTAGCAACTGAAAATTCTTTACAACTATTTACAGTGGATTGCTTTGGTTGGCAAGGAAACTTGTGTAAGGTGAGGAATTTACTGCAGAGGATTTGTGTTTTCTATGGAATCAAAGTGTTCTGTGAATAGGAGAGTCTTTAGGTGCTTTCTGTAGTCAGTGATATCTGTGGTTGCTCACAGATGGTGCGGGAGAGAATTCCATAGTGATGGGGCATGAAATTCAAATACTCTATGTAGTGCAGATTGTGAGGTATGCAAGGAAATGTTAGCTGTGGAGAGAGTGTTCAGGTATTGCGTCCTTCTTGAATGTGTGTTTGGAACTCATTTGATTAGTCTGGTCAGACATCTGTCTTACTGGTTGTGCAATATCTTGAATGTCAACATTATGGTCTTGTATTTTGCTCATGATCAAATGGGGAGCCAATGGAGGGATTTTAGGATGGGGGTGATGTGATCATGTTTTTTAGTGCCTGTGATTAATCTGGCTGCTGTGTTTTGTGCCAATTGTAGAGCTTGGGTTGCACATTTGCGCAGACCTTGAAGGATGAGGTTGCTGTAATCTAGCTGGGGGTGATTAGTGCCTGGCAGATGGAGCAGAAATGGTTCTGATCAAGTAAGGGCCATAGATTTTGGAGGATCTTGATCTTGTAGTAAGCTTTGGGTGCAGTCTTGTTGATGTGAACTTGGAAATTGAGCCTTTGATCAAGATATATTCCAAGGTATTTTACTTCAGTCTTGATTTGAATTGAATGGTTGCTGATTAATAGGTTATGAGGAGGGATAAATGCCGAGTTTCTTGTGATTATGAGAGCTTCAGATTTGTTGAAGTTTATTATTAGATTGCATTCTGCTAGCCATTCTGTGATTGCTTCATACATGATGAGATATTTGAGTAGTCTGGATTCTTGATGTCGAGGGTAGAGTATATCATTAGATCATCAGCGTATAAGTGGTAATGTAAGTTGTGCTCTTGTATTATTTTGCAGACTGGCTGAATGTAAATGTTGAAAAGTAGACCGGAGAGTGCAGAGCCTTGAGGGAGTCCTTGGTTTAGCGGGAAGGTCTTGAGGTGTTGCTTTTAATCCTGACTAGAGTCTTTCTTTCAGAAAGGTAAGAGTGGAACCATGTTAGCAGGGTGTCACTTATTCCTATGTCCTTCAGCCTTTCTAGGAGTATGGAGTGTATTATTGAATCAAATGTAGATGTTATATCTATGAATAAGAGTATGAAGCCTTATTTGATGATATTGATTCCTTTGCGAACTATGTTCAGTAGGGATGTTAGTAGGGTTTCCACTCTGTGGAGCTCACGGAATCCATGTTATTGAAGATCAAGAGGGAAGTTAGAGTCAACATTATCTTGTAGCTGATGTAGGACTGCCTTCTCAATTAGTTTAGAAAGAAGCAGGATGTTGGATATGGGTCAATAAAATGCTGGGGTGCTTAAATCAGTAGCATTGTTATTTAGGAGAGGTCTTATGGACAAGACTTTCAAAGGTGGTGGCATAAATCCTTGCTAATTCTTGTGATACATTTTTATCCATGCTGTTGGAGGTGGTCGTGTTCAAGGATTTTAGGAGTTTGATGCAGTGATCCTCCGAGATTGAGTAAAAAAAATGTCCAGGTCTTTGGGGGTTCTTGATTTATTGTTGGCATGAGGGGTTGGTTTGATGCAGTCTGTGAATAGAAGAGCTTGCTTTGTAGGTGGGTTCCATATGCTTCTGGGGTTATTGAGACTGCAGAGTAACTTTGTGGTGCTTTGGTTAGATCCTTCACTATAGAAAATAGTTCTCGAGGGCAGTTAAGGGATCTCGTGATGATGTTTGTATGATAGTGTTTTTTATTATTTACAATTAGTTTGTTGTATTCTCTTTGCTTTTTCATGTACTCCTGGTGGTCTGAGTGATCCTTAGATTTCCTCCATCATCTTTTGAGTCTCCTTAATGTGGTCTTTGCTTGCTTTATATCAGAAGAGTGCCAAGGGACTTTGTTTGTACACTTGGAAGTTCTTAGTTTAGGCGGTGCATGAGCAGCTGACGAAATGGTATTGTTCCAGTTTTCTATTAGGGAAGGGAGGTCAGAAGAGCTGGTGTCAAGCTTAGTTAGAATTTGATTAAGTAATGAGTCTTTATCAAATTTTTTGAAGTATCGGTGAGAGTTGTAGTAGTGCTGTCTTGGCTGAGGGGGGGGGGGGGCTGATAGGAAGATTGAAGGAAATAATGTGATGATCTGACCAGGGTATAGGAATTACTTGATAAGTGATATGCAAATTGGGATAATTGAGGGGGTGAATTTCAGAGAGGATGAATATCAAATCAAGAATATGTCCTCCAGTGTGTGTTGGAGCTTCAATGATTTGGGAGAGATCCAGTGAGTTTAAAGCATCAAAGAATGATGTAGCTTGAGCTGAGGGTAGAGAGTTCAAGTTGAAGTCTCCTAGGATTATAGATTTTTTGACTTTGTTAGAGTGGGTGGTGACCGACTCGATTATAGTAAAGAGGTCATCTGGGGAAGAGGAAGGAGCTCTGTATATGAGGCATAATATTAGTTTTTTGTTTTTGAGGGTTATAATGTTTAAAGTGGGGGTTGATATGGCGCTTGCTGTTTTCAGGTTCAATTGTTTGTTTGATAGGATGAGGGTTCCTCCACCTCTGCGTCTTGTTCTGGGGCAATGGTGTGCTTCCATATTTGCTGGGGTGAGCTGATTTAGTAAGGCGTTGTCTTCATCAGTAAGCTATGATGCAGTAATACACATAATTTCTACTTTATGGTCTTTAATGTGGTCTGCTATGGTGTGAATTTTGTTGTGAATGGAGTGGGTATTTATTAGAGAGCACTTGATTGTTTGAATATTTTGTGTGGTTGTTAGTGGTGTCAGAGTGGTTTCCTTGGCATGTACTTACATGAGATCGTGTGGTCTTTTATGAGGGTGAGTGTGGAAGAGTTGAGCTGATAGCTGATGTCTGGATTTGTAGAGGATGTGGATCGAGTTATTTCAAATGTGAGTTGCTGTGACTGATTTTGTTAGTAGTAACATAGTAAATGATGACAGATAAAAACCAGTATGATCCAGCTAGTCTGCCCAATAAGATGGCAAGAGTAGGTGCACCTGCTGCTCTGTGCAGGCCACCCCTCCCCATGTCTTTGTTTAGGGGTGAACTAACCGCTCCGTGTAGGACACCCCTGTTTGTTGAGAAATTAGATAGTTAAGATAGTGTTGATAGGAGGGAGAATGCCATAGCTCATAGCCATTTCATTTTTGCTGGTATGGTGTGATGTTAGCTCAGTCGTAGTGTGTGCGCCTGTGTTGGGGCTGGGATACTGGGGATTTGGTGTTATAGCAGTAATAAAGCTATTTGCAGGCCAATCTTATGAGGTGGTGAGTTGGGTATATTATGTTGAAGATGGTGGGGGCTTGGGGTATGCGTATGAATCAGCTTAGCATCTAGTCGAGAAAAGGGTAAATAGGGGAAGGTTAGGCAGAGACTGAGAAGGAGTGTAACAGGGTTCTGCTAAACATACCATCGAGAAACAGAGATAAGCTGAAGTAGTGAGTTGTAAACAAGTAAGCGAGGGAGATAGTATTAACAGATATCTGGGAAATTCAAGCAAGATATGTTGTTCGTAAGAGGCTTAATAGTAATAATTTGTAAGTACGATTTGGTGGAAGGTGTAGGTTTCAGGCGCCTAATTGCCATGCCTAAGGACTGTGCCAAAGGGCCTTCTGGTGAGACCTTCAGGGCGCGCCTTGAGCACACTGCAAATTTAAAGTCTGGCAATGCGGCCCTGATTGGCCTTCGGTGCAGGGAGCGTGAGGGGTTTCCTTTCCGCTTCCTGTGCTGGATGCCCACATCTGCATTCACTGTTTCACAGAATTCTTCTCTACCCTCCTGCCTATCTTGCTGTTTGTGTTGTAGTAAGAGGAGGAAACCTGCAAGAGCATGTCAGGCCATGTCCTCCTTTCCCACCTGGGAGTGATGGCTGCAATGAGCCACAAAATTCAAAGAGGCAGTTGTGCCCCTGAGCAGCAAAGCAGGAGGACATGGCCTGAAATGCTGTCCCTCCTTTTCGATCTTTTCTTCTCTCTTCAGCAAAAGCAGTGTAAGAGATGCAGAATCATATGAGGAAGGAGGGAGGAAACAAGAATGTGCCACAGGAAAAAACGTCATTTCCTCAACTCAGGTCAGACTACTCTTCCTGTAGAATCTGAATATTCTACAGGAAGAGTCAGATTTGTGCCCTTTCTATCGCCATGGAATTGCAAGAGTTCAGGTACCTTGGAAAAGGCCCAGTATGTTTCATGATTCTGTGTGAACTTAAGAAAACAAAAATTATATAGAGGGATTTTTTTTGTTTTCATTTTTCATAAAAAGGTGGGTTTTTTTATTACTAAGGTTGTAATGATTCTCATGCAGCACAGTTGGTGCATACCTTTTGGCGGTAAATTTGTGCAAACTTAGGGGTATGTTTACTAAACCACCTTAACGTCGTAGCGGTGGTATTATCGCATGATAAGTGACATTATCACGCGATAACGTCACTTAGCATGCAATAACGTGGCTGCGGCATTAAGGTACACTAACGCTGTGAAATCCGGCTCTGAAGGGTGGAGTAAGGCTTCCCAGAGGGTGGAGAGAAGGGGTCAATGGGCGGAGAGTGGGAGGGGAGAGGCTCCAGGCACACTAATGCTGTGAAATCTGGGTCTGAACACTAATGCCAGTGAAAGCCTCGCGTTAAGTCACATTTGCAGAAAAGAGAAACCATTTCAGTCAGCAATGTACAGCAAAGATAGGGAAACCCAAAAACGTGACAGTAGCGATACATGTGCACGGAACAAAAAGGCAAATAAACATATAAAAGGACCAGAACCACATTTAAAATCCCAATAACCAAGCTGGCCAAAAGTGATATTAATGATAAACATAAAACAAAACCACTGACAAAGCTAAAAAAATAAGATATGTTTGGAAGGGTCTATTCTCTGTCCCCCTACAAAGTGAATGATCCCACATTGAAATAGTGCTGATCAGGGTTTTTTCGCGTCTATATTGGACAGGTTTGTTATGGTGTGCACATGTGCAGTAACAGCAGAGTGAGCACGTAGGAAAGGGCAACTGTACTGATGCTGTAAATGGGATATAGAGGGCTGCAGGCGGCACATGCTGTGGTCCAGCTGGGGCACAGTGCGTGTTAGGCAGATGCTTATGTGGCACATAGGAAGGCCGAAACTGTAAACAGCAAGACATCAACTGACGAGGGTCCAACATGGGCACGAGTGTGTGTCCCACAGTATCACAGGGGAGATTACCCAGCAGGTACCCCCAAGGGCACATAACATTGGCAGGCGGGGGGGAAGCAAACATGTCCATGTAGGCATCCCTACCCGAGAACCCACACCATAGTCAGCTGCATACCGGCATATTGGATGGTCTGGGACTGTGCACCACCAGCACCACCGGCATAATGGCATGGCAGCATGATGGCAGAGGGGTGCTGGTGGCAGAGGGGGCTGTGGCATCTGCCCACAGCAGACCATGGCCTAGCCCCATTTAGGTGGGTGCCATGCACTGCAACAGACAGGGTCTGTCTGACGAACAGTCATGGTATCCCCAGGGAATGAACTGTCTTTGTGGCAACAGTGTGGTGCAGTACACACAGCCAGTGTGTTCATGAGCAGAAGGTCACAAGTTGAAGTCCCAACTGTGGCTCCTGCCCAGGACTGGTGTGGTGGCCAGGGCTGCCAAAAGCCTCTATATTTGCACAATGCTGGCATAGGTGGGGGAGTGTGTGTCTGTCTATCCAGTGTGTTGTGGCTGCCTACACCCCACACTGCTTGCACTGTTTCCAGTGTTAGCCTGCCAATGTGCATAATGAGGAGCAAGGTACCGTGGGTATGGCCCGGACAGGGTGGCCTGGGCAGGATTCATCTGCACAGGGCATAGGGCAATGGCTGGTACATTGTAGTGCCCAGTCACCACCTGCACGGACAGGGTGGCCACAGCATGTCCTACTGGGAGGTCACTCTCACTCTGACTGAGCAGTGACCACGGCATGGCTGAGTTCCCCCATAGTTCTGTATAGTATTTTTCTCAGGTGACATTTATGGGTTCTCTTTTCTGGGGTCCAATCACTGACTTATTTGCTTGGTGTGTGTGTGTGTTACTGCTCACATCCCAGTTTTGGGTGCACACATCTCCTCTAGGAACATGCACTATGGACTAGCTAGCAGACTGTCTGCAGTTAGCATGTGTATGGCTGGAACACCTTGCAGGGTGCAGCGGCTGGAGACTCTCTGTGCTTGCTGCTGGAGAATGTCAGATAGTGGTGGGGGGCAGCTGAGCATTTCCAGGCCTACTGTCTGTCTGCCATTGCCTTATGGATGTGTACAAATCTGCATTGACTGCCCTGTAGGGTTCCTGTTCCCCAGCAGGACTGGGTTTGATGGTCCCCTCTACTGCCACCATTGCAGGGATGTAGAATGTGGATCTGTTGGTGTGAGATCCTGTCCCCCACCCTGAGCCCCAGAGGGTGGGTTGGGTGGTGCTACATAATCCACCTATGGGTCAAAACACCCCCCCTTCACTTAAATCATGTGACCATGGCACCCACACAGGATATGCACTATTCTGGGTGCATCATAGTCCACAAGGGCTAGCCGTGACTGGGAAGTACGGATGAACACAGGTGTATCCTAGGTGTGTCTGCAAGGACCATCTATCACACACTGGCACTGATGGCGACCTGCAGCATAGCCTATCTCAGCTAAGCCAGGTGCTGCGGACCTGGTGCTGGGTGCCCCACCTCGCCCTCATGGTGAGCCCAGTACCCGTACAATGTGACGGTCTGTAGCTACTCTGTGCCAGAAACTGCCTGGCGAATTAATACGCTTTCGCGGAGCCATAACATAACGGTTGAAGAATGACGAGCTAACACGAATTGCGATGAAAAAGTGTGAACAGCCTAGAACCAAGAACCTGACGATGATTCGTGCACAAGTGTGGCATGCAGGAGAGAGCAACTCTGTGTCTGTACACGAGATGTCACAGTGCTGGCCACGCCCCCCTGCACTGACCGGAGCTGCTGCTATCTGCTCTGTGTCTTCCTCCCACTGGATTCTTCAGGAAAGATTAACCCCTTCTACCATTAGAAGCACGGACTTAAAACTTGCTTAGCTTATGTATATATTGCTGACCATCATATTTACAGGGCTATATTTTTTTTACATAACTCAGACAACCCCTTTAAGGTTTTTTTAGCATTTTATATCTTAAATGCACTTATGTGAATTAATTAATAGTAATTTGAATTAATTAATAGTAATTTGAAAAAAATTGATAAATTTGAAGACAATTTTGCATGTTGTGGCAAATCATGACATCTAGGAGTTTTTTCAATATTTGTTTTTAGCACACCAAAATACATGGAAATTAGATGAAAATAATCAAACAGCTTTTTAGTCGCAGATCTGAGAATTATTGTTGTCATTAGCACTGGTGAACTTAATGGCATTTCATGATAATGCATGCTATTTTCCATGGTGTCACATGTTAGCAATGCACCTATGGTAGGGGGATATATGAACATACCCCCTAAAGTTGGTGCAGGTTTCCTCATTGCTTTTATGGCCTGAATGTGCGTTAATGGTGTGTCCTTTACAGTAATAAACATGCCCCATTCTTAGGTCTTTATTACAAAGATAAGGAAAGAAGCACAATGAAATGCACTTTATTTATTGAAGACATTTTAACTGCTTGAAAATGGTTTTGCTTCTAAAGCATAAAATATTAATTATATATCTTTTAGTGTTAATGTAGTAGTGTAATGTGTTGTTGCCATAAGCTACAGTGAATAATGCCAAATATTTTTATGATTGTGGAAAACATCAAAGACTAAGGAGTATGTTTACTAAACCGTCTTAATGTTACTGGCGTTAGTTGCAGTCTTACTGTGACGAATGCTATATAAGGTAGTGGGCGTTCCGGTCTTAAGGTAGCATTTGGGGTTATCGCATGATAAAGTCAGTTATCGCACGATAGAAGGAGCTGTGGCACGTTAATGCACGTTAGCCTTAATTAGGCACGTTGACCTACAAACACAGCAATAGAGGTGTAGCACAATCGTTACTATATTGACTGATGAAAAAGGGGTCATGTAGTTCAATCCCCCTGTGGGCTTAATGAGTAAGGCTGTCTGAGGCATTACCCTTTACTTTAAATCAGTGCTGTGTGAGGCATTTTCTTTTTTAATTTAAATTGGTGCTGCCGGGGGGGCGCTGGTGAGCCCGACAGCAATGGCCGCACTTTAGTGCTTCTCTGCAACCTCACTCCCCTTGTAGATGCCTACCTCCGCTTGTTTCCATCAGCGGATGCCAGCTACAGGACCAATGGCTGGCTTATAACCCCGGGAGACAGATAATGTAGTTCATCCCGTTTGGGGCACCCCGGCTGTGGCAGAGAGTGAAGACCTGGAAAGTTTGGGCCCGGGAACAGCAGCGATAGTGTTCAGCGGCATGTGCATGGTGTCTATACTCCTGAGGTGTGCGGGTGCTACGCGAGTCGTCTATATGACCGGCGGGTGCATTCTCCCTTTGCCTTAGTGCCTTGAGAGCTGATCGGATCTGACTGGTGTGGTGAGCCGGAGGCAAGTCCCGTGTTTTACCCCATAACCAAGCTCTACTACTTCCCCAGCACGGTACACTAATGGGGGCTGAAGATGATCACAGAGGGAGGTCTCTGTTAGCCTGCTCAGTACCGCGGTGAAATACCCATGGAGGGATTCCAGCAGTGAGAGTCCTGTGCGAACTGTGAGCAGTCTGTAGGGGTAACTATGAATGTTCTACTTTGCATGGTAGCCATCTTGTAATGCACGAGTACTTACTGGAACGCAGGACTGTGTTGATGCTGTGGCGGGAAGGCAGGGTGAAACGCAGTGATGTGTACTCAGTTCTCCTTAAAAGCCCTGTCTCTGTTGCAAGCTGGAACGCAAATGTGCTGCTCTCATCATGGCCGCGGGTGCTGGGAACGTCAGTGAAATGATTGCCCCGCCCCCCTCCCACTCTTAAAGGGCCCTGCAGCTAGGGTTGCCAACTGGCCGGTTTTCAACCGGCCTGGCCGGTTTTTCCACGGCCAGGCCGGCTGCCGGCGCAGAGGCAAAACCGGCCCTTTAAAAGCCGTTTTTTTTGCTCTGGCCGCAAGATCGGGAGCGGCCTGAGCAAAAAAACCGGCTTTTCTACGCTTCAGAGGGAGCCGGGGAAGCCCGCGCGAGGCCCCGGCTCCCTCTGAACAGCCACCAGCGTGAAGAGCCTTTACCTTCACGCTGGCGTCTGTTCCTGTGAAGCCGCGAATGCTGGGAAAGGTTAAAGGGCCTTTAACCTTTCCCAGCATTCGCGGCTTCACAGGAACAGACGCCAGTGTGAAGGTAAAGGCTCTTCACGCTGGTGGCTGTTCAGAGGGAGCCGGGGCCTCGCGCGGGCTTCCCCGGCTCCCTCTGAAGCCTCAGACAGCCGCGATGCTGGTCCGGGGGGGGGGGGGCAAGGACTGCATGGGCTGTGATGGGGGGACCTGGACTGGAAAAGGGCTAAGGGGGGGGGGGACGTGGACTGGAAAAGGCCTAAGGGGGGGGGGACTTGGACTGGAAAAAGGCTAAGGGGGGGGACTTGGACTTGGACTGGAAAAGGGCTAAGGGGGGGGGACTTGGACTGGAAAAGGGCTAAAGGGGGGGGAATTGGACTGGAAAAGGGCTAAGGGGGGGACTTGGACTGGAAAAGGGCTAAAGGGGGGGAATTGGACTGGAAAAGGGCTAAGGGGGGGGGGGACTTGGACTGGAAAAGGGCTAAAGGGGGGGACTTGGACTGGAAAAGGGCTAAAGGGGGGGACCTGGACTGTAAAAGGGCTAAGGGGGGGGGGGACATGGACTGGAAATGGGTTGTGATGGGGGTGGAGGGGACCTGGACCAGAAAAGGGCTATGGGGGGGGGGGGGAACTTGGACTGGAAATAGGCTGTGATGGGGGAGGGGACCTGGACTGTAAAAGGGTTATGGGGGGGGACATGGACTGGAAATGGGTTGTGATGGGGGTGGAGGGGACCTGGACTGGAAAAGGGCTATGGGGGGGGGAACTTGGACTGGAAATGGGCTATGGTGGAGGAAGGGGGATCTTGGACTGGAAATAGGCTGTGATTAGGGGGGCTAGGACTGCAAATGGGCTGTGATGGTGCGGGGGGACTCGGACTGCAAATGGGCTGTGATGGTGCGGGGGGACTCGGACTGCAAATGGGATGTGATGGTGGGGGGGCCTAGGACTGGAAATAGGCTGTGATGGGGGACTTGGACTGGAAATGGGCTGTGATTGGGGGGGGGAGCTAGGACTGGAAATGGCCTGTGATGTGAGGGCTAGCACTGGAAATGGGCTGATGAAGAGCTGGAATAGGACTGGAAATGGGCTGATGTGGGGCATGGGAGAATGGGACTAGAAGGGAGTGGATGCTGGGTGGGTCTAGAACTATAAGGGAACTGATTTGGGGGAGGACTAGAATGGATGGGGAATGAGAATAGAGAGGGGAAAAAATATTTTGTGTGGAAGAAAAGTCTATGATGGGCCGGTATTGGGAGAGTAAGAGGGGCTTGAGAATGGAAGGGTGAAATTTAAACGGATGATAAAGGAATAAGGAAAGAATTGGGGGAAAGAGCAAAAGGGAAACAATCAGTATGTTAAAGCAGAAATAGAGAGAATGGAAAACATCTGAAAGAGAAGAAAGGACAAATGGATAGCTCGCAGAAGACACGAAGAAACCAGAAGAAAGTGACTGGAGCAATTGCAACTGAAAAATAAAACGCCCAAACAGAAGGTAGAAAAATACTTTTTATTTTGAATTTATTAACTGGAATATGTCTGGTCTGGGAAGTGTGTATTGCTAACATCTTTGCGTTTTTGTTTAGTGCAAGAGGAAATTACTTTATAGTTTTATTTCTCCAGTGTTGTACATTTCATGTTTGGATTTTGGGGTTCCCAGTTTAATTATTATCTGACCAAGGAAGTTAGCCTACACGTATCCTCGGTAATTTTTGTGGGTGGGGCGGGGCAGGGGTGGGACTAGGGGCGGAGAATGGGTGGAGCATGGCGAGCCACAGGTGTCGGGTTTTTCTCGGTGAAAAAGTTGGCAACCCTACCTGCAGCGTGCATGCTCCTGGATCCGGTTTCTACAGGTGAGAGGAGGGCTTCTTCTCTCGGCCAGCACAACGATCGATTACTGAAACCTGTTTCATTGTGCTGCTCTCCTGGGCTGCGTCTGGAAAAGGAACTGACAGCTTGCTGAGCTGGCTTGAGATTTCTGGCTGCTTTTGTCTTTCTCTACTTCTCCTGTAGAGACGTCTATGGATCTTTGAGCTAGGGGCTCCATCTGCTGGCCTTAAGGGGTATTGCAAGGACTCTGCCTACAAGCTGAAGCTCTTCACATATTTTGTTGTTGTTGTTCTGAGGCTGCTGCTTCCCGGAAGTACAGTGCAAAGTCCAGGAGTTGCTGCATGCCTGATCGGGACGTGGCCCTCCACATCGCAGCATCGGAGTTCGCAGGCCCCTACGACTCATTCCAACAGGGGTGGCAGGGGTTCGGTGTAGCCTCTGACCTCAACGGCTGATAAGGATGGCCAAGGTGAAGAATTATGCCTCCGCTCTCTCCAAATTCTCTAGATCAGGAGATGATTCTCCTAAACTCTCGCCTGACACGGATCAACAAGGGACGCCCAGAGTAATTGAAGAAGCGGTACTATCCACGTTAGCGACGAAGCAAGATCTGGCTGAGATTCTGCAAGAGCTTAAACTCTTCCGTACTGATTTCTCTAAAGTGATTGCTGGTGTGCGTGCAGATATTAAAGACCTGGATGACCGGATCTCTCATGCAGAGGTCTTGATCGGAGAGCAGATGGATTCTACGTTAGCAGTAGAGACCAAACTACAGAAGTTGGATCAACTGTCTACTGAGTTGCTGGATCGTCAGGAGGAATTTGAGAACAGGCAGCGTCACTGCAATGTGCGCATTTTCGGAATCCCGGAAAGCTCGGGTGGAAAGGACAATTCGCTGGACATAGTGCGGGAGCTGTTCGCCTTCTGTGTTCCCTCTGCTGTCAGTCCTGTGCGGTTGGAGCGGGCGCACCGTACCTTGGGGCCCAGGAAGGGGAATATTGCCCGTCCCCGTCCTATAATCGCCTGCTTTTCCTTCTTTGAAGATAAGATGGCCCTCCTCCGCAGTACACAGGGGCAGCGATCCTTTACTTTCAAAGGTAGCGAAGTGCAGCTTTTTCAGGATCTTGCTCAACGTACGCTGGAGCGGAGGAAAAGCTTTCACCCTCTCACACAGGAGCTTCAGAAGCGGACTATCCAATATCGGTGGAGCTTCCCCTTTGCATTATGTTTTGAATGGGAAGGGGCTCAGAAGAAGATTTCGGAGCTTGCAGAGTGCCTTCGCTTTTTGAGCTCTTTGCATGGTGGAGATCGGGCTCATTCGCACCGCAAGCCCAATGGGGATTGGGAGGTCTCAATTCCTAAGAGGAGAAAAGTCCCCCGCTCCCGAAGTTCCTCTGAGGCGGAGGCGGTAGGAAGTGGAGCTGCTGGAATGGATACCGCCGCCCCTCCTTGAGTGAAAAGCTGTACTTCTTTGCTGATACATTGCTCTTCTGTTTGTTCTCTGCTGGGGGGTTAAGGGGCTTGTACTGTACTAGCGGGTAGTACCCTGTGGAGTGGGTGGTCAGGTCTTTGAATGGGGCAGGGGTTTTTTTTGTTTTTCTAAGCTGTTTCTTTGCCTTTCTTCGGCAAGTCCTTGCTCTCTCCTACCCGGGGGGGCGGGGGGGGGGTCGAGGTCAGCTTGGGAGAGGATTATTATGGTCTTGAGGACCCTTAACGGGATACTGGATTGTTGAGTTCTATTGTGGGTTTCGGGGATGGCCGGGGGGGAGGGGGGTGGAGCGGAGGGCTGTGAACCAAGTATTTTTGTTCTCAGTGCTTTCTCTTGGTGGGCAGTTGACTACTCACCTGCTCAGTGCGGGAGGGGTTCGTAACCGCGGTCCCCTTCCGAGCACTGGGTGTGGGATTTAGGGGATGGGGGTCGGGGAGGGTAGTAGGGGGGGCCAGGGGAGGGATGGGGGATGGGGGGGGGAGGGAGGGGAGGGAGGGGGTGGATAGGTCTAAGTCGGATAGATGGAGGGCACCGACGGAGCTGTGGAGTTGGAAGAGGAGGTCCAGACGGAGGGGTTGGGGTGTGCTTTGGGTAGCGGTGGAGCTGGGCTTTTGGAGGCGGAGCAAGTTTGGAGCGATTTCCCGATCTTGGCGAACCCGGGTTAATTTGTGGACTGGCCGTATGATGTTACGCTGGGCTCCCTTGGATAATGGTTAAGTTACGTTCGTGGAATGTGCGGGGATTGCACCATCCAATTAAGAGGCGGCGGGTGTTGACAGAGTTAAACAGGGCTCATGCAGATGTTGTCTTTCTGCAAGAGACTCATCTGGCTTTGGGAGTCCACGCCTGTCTTGTGTCTCGGAGATTTCCTACTGTTTTCTCTTCCGGTTTCTCATCTCATAAGAGGGGGGTAGCAATCTTGTTTGCTCAAAATTGTCAGTTTCAATTAACTAACCAAATACAGGATCCGTTGGGACGTTTTTTGATACTCTCTGGGACGCTTAATGGGGCCCGCCGTCACCTTGGTCAATATGTATGCTCCCCCCACGGAAGTGGGCAGTTCGTTGGAATGTCTCTCAGAGCTTTTAGCCGCTAAGGTGACGGGCGCTTTGATAATTGGCGGGGATTTCAATTGTGTCCTTACGGCAGCAGATAGGTCCTCCGGTCTGCATAAGCCTTCTGGAGCCTCAAAAGTGCTTTCCAAGATGCTCTCCTCACTGGACTTGGAGGATGTGTGGCGTACTCGTCATCAGGGGGAGAGGGATTACACTTATTTCTCCTCAGTGCATCGCACGTACTCACACATAGACTTGTGGCTTACCTCGCGGTCGATCTCGGGGCAGCTTGCTCAAGTGGAGATAGGTTCAAGGGGTCCCTCGGATCATTTTTATATTGTACTGAGCTGGGAGCCAGCGGGTGCTGAATCGCCTCCGCGAGTGTGGTCTTTTCCACGGCAGTTGCTGCAACAAGAGAGTTTTGTACGGCAGCTAGAGGAGGGTTGGAAGGAGTACCTGTCGTATAATGACATTGATGGGATTTCACCTTCCCTACTCTGGGAGGCTGGGAAGGCGGTGGTGCGAGGACAGGTCATTTCCTTGGCAGCGGCTTATAAACGTCAGAACGAGCGGACGAAAGCGGATCTCCGAGCCCAAATTGCAGTCCTGGAAGGACAGCACAAGCGGGGGGTGGGGCCCCGGGTCTATCACCAATTGACTGAGCTGCGCGGTAAACTGGCAGCACTGGAGACGGTTGACATCTCCTCGGCAATGCTGAGGACTAGGAGACATTTTTTCGAGCATGGTGACAAAGCCCACAAACTGCTTTTATGGCAACTGAAGCGGCAGCGAGCGCGACACAGGGTAGGGCCGGTCACTGATGAAAATCTCCGGTTGGTACTGAGGTCCAGGGAGATAGCGGAGCGCTTTGCTAGATTTTATAAGGAGCTCTACTCCGCTCAGTTGACCGCGGAGGACTCGGTGATCGATAATTTTTTGTCAGGTCTCCCCTTGCCCAAACTGTCGGCTGAGGATAAGGATGCTCTGGATAGAGAAATTGGAGTTGCTGAGGTGCGTAGAGCCATACAGCAGTTAAAATCGGCGAAGGCAGCGTGTCCGGACCTACTTCCGTCCGAACTATACAAATTCTTAGGGGATTCCTTGGCACCAGTCCTAACTCGTGTGTTCAATGAGATTTTGCGGACTCGAGCGCTTCCTGCATCTCAGCGCTTAGCTGTCATTACAGTGATACCTAAGGAGGGTAAAGATGCGTCGCTGGTTAGCAATTATCGCCCTATTTCACTGTTAAATATCGATTACAAAATTCTTACGAAGATTTTGGCAGCCCGCCTCAATTCGAAAATATCTCTGTTGGTGCATTCCGACCAGACAGGGTTCATTGGGGGGCGGCAGGGGTCGGATAATGTTCGGAGGCTTGTCAACATCCTTCATGGTGTACGGCGGCTAGAAGGAAATTATGGGGTTTTGTCTTTGGACACTGAAAAGGCGTTCGATAAGGTGGAATGGCGATATCTTTTTGGTGTATTGCGACACATGGGACTGGGACCCGCCTTTCTTGCGTGGCTGTCTGCTATATATGCGGCCCCGTTAAGTCAGGTGCAAATAAATGGGTTTATGTCGGCGCCTTTCACCCTGGAAAGAGGGACCCGGCAGGGGTGTCCTCTTTCACCTCTCCTCTTCGCTTTGGCCTTAGAACCCCTTGCAGTGCATTTGCGGCTACGGGGTGCTAGTTTGGGCATTCCCTTGGCTAATCAGTGGCACGTGATCTCACTGTATGCTGATGACACGTTAATCTTTTTGCGGGAACCGGCACGCACTCTTCCGGAGGTGATTCAAATTCTCACGAATTTCTCTGGTCTGTCAGGTTATACGGTGAATTTTGCAAAGTCAGTTTTCATGCCCTGTGTAGCTTTGCGGGGGGTTTGTCATGTGGGAGGTGATATTGCCTTTTCTCTGGCTACTGGCTTTAAATATCTTGGCGTTCAGATTCATCAGAACTTAGAGGAGCTCTATGTCCGTAATTATGTACCGCTTCTGACTACGCTAGCCTCAGATTCGGCTAGCTGGCAGCGGCTTTTGGTTTCCTGGCTGGGACGGGTGAACACTATTAAGATGCTGCTTTTGCCAAAGATTCTTTTTCTGTTTCAGCAACTCCCGATTTCGGTTCCCCGACGTTTCTTCCTGCGCTTGCGGCGGGTCCTTATGCAGTTCATCTGGCAGGGCAAGCGACCGAGACTGAGCTGGGGCAATATGGCGAGACCAAAGTTGGGAGGGGGGGTAGGTCTCCCCGATTTTGAGCTCTATTATCACTGCGCTTGTTTGAAGGCTATCCCCGTCTGGCGTTCAGAGGAAGCTCCGAGGTGGGTGGGCCTAGAGGCCGCTCATGTTGCTCCACTTCCGCTAATATCACTGCCCTTTGTGGGCTCCGGGCAACTTCGTGGGTTGGTGCGTACTCATCCTTTCTTATGTCCGGTTTGGGCGGCCTGGCGCAAGATTTGTTCCACAGCAGGTCGCTCGCCCTTATGGTCCCCCTGCTCTTCCTTAGGTACTTTTCCCTTTGTACGCAGTTTGCCTCCGAGTCTTCAGCGGGTTTTGGGTTCCCTGCAGCTCACATCCTTACGTGGTCTTCTTCCCAAGTTCTCGAAGAGGGAGTTGGAATCTCGGCTCCTCTGCTCCCTCTCAGACTATCAATTTCTGCAATGTAGTTCGTGCTTCTCGGCACCACAGGTGCAAGTTGCGGCTGACTCTATCCCGGAGACTTGGGAGAGACTTCTCTTTCTGGCGCGTTATAGTAAAGGGCTGCTAGCGAAGTTATATAGGGCATGTGGGGCGATGGTGGCTCAGGCTCTTCCTGTTCCTCAGAGGTGTCGACGGTGGGAGGAGCTTGTCTCCCCCCCCGAGGAGAATTTCTGGGAGGAGGTGTTTCGCTACACACATCAGTGCTCGATCTCTCTTTCGCTGGTTAATACTCAGCTTCGCATTGTTTGGCGGATGTCCGTGACCCCGGTAGATCTTCATCGGTGGGGAAGGGCGGATGACCCCTTATGCTGGAGGCTCTGTGGGGAGGTTGGGACGCTCACCCATATGTGGTGGGGCTGCCCAGAGATCCAGCTCTTCTGGAGCCGCATTTGTACTCTGATTTCTCAGAAGCTGGGGATTTCCCTTCCCTGTGATGTTGCACATTGTCTTTTAGGGTACTTTGACTTCGACCTGCCGTCCAGGGACCTCACCCGGCTTGCTCAGTGCTTGTTGCTGGCTGCTCGCTCTGTGGTTAGCTGTTTTTTGAAGAGACGGGCTGCTCCTACATATGCTGAATGGATGTGTAAAGTATGGGACATGTATCGTATGGAGAAGCTGACTTCTGAGTTACGGGGTACAGGGAGTCGGCTGAATGCACTTTGGAGTAAGTTCTTACCTTTATAGGTGGTGCTGCTGATGCTTCTCGCTTGTTGATGGTTGTTAGGTAGGCGGATCCGTTGTCGCGGCTACGCTCCGATCGGATTCCTGTTTGGGCCTTGGAGCCCAGGCTTGGTCAACCGGGCTAGCTGCCTGTGGTTGCTCCCCGTGGTGCCTTCGTTTCAGGTGTCTTCGTTTTTATTTGTGTATTTCGCACTCCGCTGCGTACTTCTTTCCTATTCCTTGCGGTACGGTGCCGATCGGGTCGCTGTGTCTTTGTGCTGTTCTGATGGGTAGAGGGGTAAGGTGGGAGGGGGGAGGGGTAGAGCTCTTCATGAGCTGGGGGGGTGGGAGGAGTAGGGGAGGGGGGGGTTGTTGTTTCAGAAAGTCTCTGCTTTTGGGAGATGACCTCTACCCCCTGGTGGCCTTTTTGACCTCTTGCTTTCTGTTTGATCTTTTTCTATGGAGGTCTGGGTTCTTTCCAAGTTTGGGGGGTGTGGGTCTGACCCTTAGTCGGTACTTCTGGGTTAGGTTTTTGTCGCTGATTGGGCCCTTGGGGGGGGGGAGCACACTCTCTCTTGCTTTCTTTCTTTTCTCTTTTCGTCTCTCTCTGTTCCTCTTTGTTCTCTCTTTTTCTACATTTTCGCCCTGTCTTCTCCTCTTCTCCCCTTCTGGTCTGGGCGGACAGTTGGGCTTTTGGAGTGTGTCCTTGTCGCACCATTGTCTGTTCTAGCAGTGCCAATGGCGGTTTTCACCTACTGTGTTCTCTACCTGTGCATTGCTATCCGCATTTCTGTTTGAATGGTTATCAGATGTTCGGGGGAGTTCTCCCATACTTGTTTGTTTTCTGTACGATGACTTTCAATAAAACCTTTATGCAAAAAAAAAAATTGGTGCTGCCAGCAAACACACCCTCACAGTGCCGTAACCTAAGGTGCCACATAAGGCGCCCTATAAAGCACTCCAGAGGGCACATTATAAAGTGCACTGTCCGCCTTATAAGGCGCTTTATAGGGTGCCTTATGAGGCACCTTAAGGTTACAGCACTGTGAGGGTGTTTTTGCTGGCAGCACTACCCATGATGCATTGCACATGCAGATCAGCAGTCTACAGATGATCACAACATGGGGTATGCACCCCCACAGCACCTCGGCCTGGTAGGGGGAACTGACTTGGTCTGACCCAGTATGGCATATCTTATGTTCTTATGTTCTTATGTTCTGTTTCATCTGTGTTGAATATACAGTGTTGAAGCAACAGCAGAATATTACAGACTTTGTGAAAAAAGTATACTTTACATACTTTGGACTAAAAATTGGAGATCAAGATAAAGTCTGGGCGCCTCATAAAGTGTGCAAAGGGTGTATAGAGGACCTCCGAAACTGGTTCAAGGGTAAGAAAAAATCTTTCCGTTATGGGATTCCTATGGTATGACGAGAGCAAAAGAACCATAGTGATGACTGTAACTTTTGTTCATGCGATGTGAAAAGGGTTTAATTCCAAATGGAAGCATTCCATTTCATACCCCAATCTTCACTCGGCAATTCATCCCATCCCCCATGGCACAGATATACCAGTACCCAAGCCCCCTGCTACCTTGGAAGAGATACCTAGCTCCGATGAAGGTGAAGTCATACCTGAACCAGATGACGAATCAAGTTCTGACTTTGAAGATGATACAAAACCAAAATTGTTTTCTCAGGAGGAGATGAATGATTTGGTAAGAGACTTGAATCTTCCCAAAGATGCGCTGAGTTACTCAGATCAAGGCTGAAAAGCAGGAATTTATTGTTGCCAGGAGTGTCATCTTCATGGTTCAGACATTGTGAAAAGGAGTTTGTTCCTTACTTCGCCCAGGAAGACAAGTTGTTTTATTGCATCGATGTCGAAGGTCTGATGGGTCAGTTTAAAATCCAATATGATTCAGAGCAATGGTGTCTTTTTATAGATTCTTCAAAAAGAAGTCTCAAAGCAGTTTTACTCCACAATGGTTTTTACGCTTCCATACCTGTAGGTCATTCCGTACACTTGAAGGAAACCTACGAGAACTTGGAATTGGTTCTTCGTAAACTTAAATATGAAGACCATGGTTGGCAAGTGTGTGAGGATTTGAAGGTCTTGTGCATGCTGCTTGGGCAACAAGCTGGGTATACCAAATATCCTTGTTTTCTGTGTCTATGGGACAGTCGAGACCGATAAAATCACTGGACCAAGAAGAGTTGGCAGCCGAGGGTGCTAACAGTCGGTGAAAAAAATGTCCTCCAAGAAACTTTGGTACCTTCCCATAAAGTTCTTCTACCACCTCTCCACATAAAATTGGGATTGATGAAGCAATTCGTAAAATCACTTCCAAGAGATGGAGAATGCTTCAAATACGTGGTCACCAAGTTTCCAGGCCTGTCGGAGGCAAAATTGAAGGAAGGTGTGTTCGTCGGACCAGACATTAGAAGGCTTATAGTTGATCAAGAGTTTTTCAATACCATGACGGATCCTCAAAAAGAAGGGCGGATTGCATTTAAAGAAGTTGTACAGAAATTTTTAATCAATAACAAAGATCCTCACTACAAAAAGATCGTCAGATGAAAGCATTTCACGCTTTAGGTTGCCTGATGAGTTTGAAAGTGCATTTCCTCCAGTTCCACCTTGACTACTTTCCTGAAAATTTGGGAGCTGTGAGTGAGGAACAAGGTGAATGATTCCTACCAAGACATTAAAGAGATGGAAAGGAGATACCAGGGAAAATGGAGCATTACAATGATGGCAGACTACTGTTGGATGCTTCAGAGAGACATTCCAGATGCTATTCACAAGCGTAAATGCATCAAGAGGAGCCTCACAAGGAAGAAGAATCAAGTTTAGTGCATGTAGGTGAGCTCATTTCAGTTCAAAAAAGGATTTTCATGAAAATATTTTAATAAAACTTTAATTTTATAAGTCTATTTCCATTTATTTTGAGGTATTGCCTTATTTAACATAGTTACCTAAATTGTCATGAAACACGATGTCCTATGACAAAATGGAGGTCATTTTCGGATTCAGCGCACCAAAAACCATAAAGATTACATGGAATAACCAAAACAGCTCTCAAAAAAAAAAAATTTGCAGACCTGTGTAATGGTTAGCGCACGCCCATAATACGCATGCTCACTGTGAAGCACTGTCAACACCTACATTCCACTCCAACTCATCCTAACTATGGCCAATCACATGCTAACCTGTTAGTATGGGAGTTTTAGCACAGGGCTGCACACTAACCTTTAGCATAGCATGCTTGTCACACACTAAGCCTGCGTTAATGGTTAGCATTGTTTACTTAACATGCCCCAATGGGCTTTATTTTTGCCTTTAAAAGCAAGTAAATATGTTCTAAGTATTCCTATTGATCCTTTTCTTGGTACAATGAGGGTTATTTTCTAACTCCCCACACATCCCCTTGAACATCTAGCTGCTCTATTTTATAAATTTGCACATTCACGTTCCTCTTGGGGTGTCAGTTACATCTGACCTAGAGCAGGATTAGATGTTGGGGCCTATAACTTGCATGCGTCCTTTGAGGCTGTGCCTTTGCTCTGCTCATGCTGCATCCCTGAGTATGCTCCTTCCCAAGATTGTCATGCTTGGCAATTCTATGTGTGCTTACCAAATCACAACCAACCAAAGCTTATGGAAGTGCCCATGCATGTGCGGTCTAGCACAGTTATTATCATGGCTTCCTTACAAAATCTCCCTTAATGGTCCCGATTCTGCAAGGTGTATAGTCCAGCTAGCCATCCTGTCCGAATGACAAAAGCCTCTCTCCCCACGTGCACAGAGCTGCTGTGTGGGGAGCTGGGGGTTGGCACTGTGGCAAGCTGGCAGTGAAGCATCAAGAACATCTTCTGCGGGCTGCAGGGGCAAGCCGGGCTGGATCCTGCACCTACGGGAATGTCTAGCTCCCACGGTGCAGAATCCGGTACTAATGGGGCTGTCCTGTTCAGGGGCATCCAAACGGCCCGGACGTATCCCTTCCTGCATTGGGCTCAACGTGTATATATTCATTTAGATAAATCTTTTGCAAAATATATATATATATTTTTTGTACCAAATAGAACCCTGTGTCTCCTTTTGCTAAAAAAACACCCACATTCAGCTTTAACAGCATAATCACAGGATGGAATGCAGAAAGCTGTGATGCTGAAAATCAATGAAAATGTTCGTAGCATGTTTGTTCCACATATCATATAAGCTATTTTTTCTTAACATAAAACCAGGGTTTTGAGAGGTAATTTAGCAGTTGCAAGAAAGATCAGTGTAAATCAATGTTAACAGTGAAATCACTATCAATTTTCTGTTCAAATTGTCTCTCCCATCCAACCCCCAATCTGCTGGAGAATAATCCATATTTGAAGCTGACATAGGTAAAGCACACACAAAAACAAGAGTACCTTGAACAGGCTACCAGCAGCTTTTATTTCCACTTTATTTTTTTCTTCAAGATTTATGAAACCTTCATCATGTTTAATGTCTCTTTTACTTATGGTTTTAGAAATCTCTTTCTCAATAACTATAAGCAATAACAGCTAACAGAGTGGATGCATGATATATGTGGATATCTTAGAGAATGATAAAGAATGAGGAAATTGCAAGTGTCTTCAAATCCAAAAAAAGAATTTAACTGTTTTAGGAATTAAAGTGTTTTTATATTTTGTATCTGATCAAACGGGAGCCTTTTTTTTTTGAAAATTTAAAATGGCACCTGGAAACAATACATAAAAGTGTAACAGCACAAAAATGTAAAGATCTGTTGATTAGTTACATTACTTGTCTCATAAAGGTTCTCTGACCTTCTGATAAAAGTAGCTGCAAGGATACACTGAGATTTCTTACCAAAGGCAGCAGAATGGGATGGGTCACAAGGGTCATGTCCCAGCAATATTTTGCACAATACAGAATCAGTTGCTAGAGAGCATGGGGGTGGAGTTAGAAATCGGATTGCTTGGCCCCTTCAACCAAAAAGATGTTCCATTGTCCTCATTTCTTACCTTGAAACATCTCTACTAGAGAGATGATCTGTGGAACCATTGCTAAAATCTAAGTACACCACATCAAGCGCTCTCCCCCAATCAATGAAATTGATCATATTTGTCTGCCTCATATCCTATAATCCATTGAATTCCAAAAATTGCATTATCCTCTATTTATCAGCATTTCATTTAACTTTCTCATTCTCAGGGTCAGATGAACTTGGCAGTAGCTCCAAAAGCTTCCTCCTTACTTCTGCTTTTGTGGAGATGAACGAGATCTGATCATCCAAGTCAACTGGGACTATTTAAATTCTAAAGATGCACTGGAAAGGTCAGACAGCAGAGGCAACAAATCTTCTTTAAGTTCTTTCAATTCCCCACTGATGTATCCCATCCAGCCCTATCATGTTTATAACTGTTAGTTTAGAAATCTTCCCACAAACAAAGTCTTATGAAAATTGTTTGAGATCTACCTCACTTCTATTCTTATTTGTGTTTGTCTTCTGTGGACCTACTTCTTTTTAACATCTTTGTTAGTGATATAGCGGAAGGGCTGTCGGGTAAGGTTTGCCTCTTTGCGGATGATACCAAAATCTGCAATAGAGTAGACACCCAGGAAGGGGTAGATAACATGAGGAGGGATCTAGCTAAGCTTGAAGAATGGTCTAGAATTTGGCAGCTGGGATTTAATGTTAAAAATGTAAGGTCATGCATTTGGGCTGCAGCAATCCAAGGGAGCAATACAGTATAGGAGGTGAAGTACTTTTGTCACTAAAGAAGAGCGGGACCTAGGCGTGGTTGTGTCTGATGATCTTAAAGTAGCTAAACAGGTAGAAAAGGCGACAGCAAAAGCTAGAAGGATGCTTGGGTGCATACGGAGAGGAATGGCTAGCAGAAAAAAGGAGGTGATAATGCCTCTGTATAAGTCTTTGGTGCGATCTCATTTGGAGTATGGTGTGCAATTCTGGAGACCGCACCTTCAAAAGGATGTGAACAGGATGGAGTCGGTGCAGAGGGTTGCTACTAAAATGATTAATGGGCTTTGTTATAAAGCATATGAGGACAGACTTAAGGATCTTAATATGTACACCTTAGAGGAAAGGCGGGATAGAGGTGATATGATTGAGATGTTTAAATACCTCCATGGCATAAATGTTCAGGGAGAGAGCCTCTTTCAATTGAAAGCAAGTTCTGCTACGAGGGGACATAGGATAAGGGTGAAGGGAGATAGATTCAGGAGTGATTTGCGGAAATATTTCTTTACGGAAAGAGTAGTGGATCCATGGAATAGTCTCCCAGTGGAGGTGGTAGAGATGAGGACAGTAACTGAATTCAAAAAAGCATGGGACCAACACAGAGGATCTCTAAAGGTAAAAAGTGGACTGTTGTAGTTGTTGTTATGGAAGGACAGACTAGATAGGCCATGTGGTCTTTTTCTGTCATCATGTTTCTATGTTTCTACTCCGGAACTTTCATCTATGAACACTGAACATAAATATTTATTAAGGAATTATTTTTTGTCTTCATCACCCTCTACATATTCATCCCCTTTGCCCTTGAGTATAACAATTACACTTTTGCACATCTTCTGTTACTAGCATATTTAATTTAAAAAAATCTTGTTCAGTGATAGCCGTGTCACTAGGTATAGAAGGCATCTGCTTAGGTCAACAAGATTGGGGGACAGAGATGCTGGACACCTTGGAAGTAAATGAAGTGAAGGGGATAATTGGACTATGAGGAGGTTAGGCAAAGGAAGGGGAGATGATGGACACAGAAGATAGGGAGGCAAAGACGAGATGCTGAATATGGGAGTAGAGAAAGGAAGAGGAGATATTGGACTATGTGAGAGGTTAGAAAGGGAAGGGGAGATGCTGGACTATGAAAGGTTAAGGTCTTTAAAGACCCTGGGGATGTATGCATGACTGAAGGTTTGCCTAGTGTATCAGCTACTGTAGCTCTGGGCCAGTCCTGGTCTTATTCCCTCCATTTAGCTGTATTGGTTATATTTTAATTCTATTTGCATTTTTGTTTTCCTGGCTACTTCACCATATTTTCTTAGCTTTTCCAGATAGTTGCCTGTCTTTCTCTTTCTGTGATCTCCTAGAATTTATAAGAGATAAGTCCCAAGGGCACGGGGCAGGGTCCCAGCGCCGGAGCATAACCGGGTGCGCGGCCCGGCGCGGACCCTGCTCGCTCCAAGATGGAAGGGGAGGTGCAGCGTGGGGGGTGCGTACAGCACGCCGCGTCACGGCGCGGGTGCATTTTTTGAAGGGATTGGCTCCGCTCGAGCGTGCTAGAGCGGAGACAATCAGGAGGGGTCCGGCCATGTGCTACAGTGTGCGCGGGGGCGCACGGGAACACATGCGGCCGGACGGGAAGGCAAGCAGATCGTTGTTTTTGGTGCTGGTGTCCGTTGGAGTCAGCTTTGAAGTCAGCTTCGGTTTTCGTTTTTTTCGGGCAGGCGGGTCATCTGCGGATCGCTGGGCTGGAGTCAGCATTGCATCGGTGCAGGAGTCGGAGTTGTGCGCCTGTATTCAAATGGGAGAGTGGTGAGGTGATGCGAGTGCGATTGCATGAATTGCCAGCGGCATTGATTTAGAGTGTTGTTAATTACTCGGAGTGCTGGGGGGGCGCCGTTGGGTTAAATAAAAAAAAAAAAAGCTTTTAAAGAAATAAAGTCTTTATTTGACTGCTTTTAGGAGCTGACATTTATGGCTGGAAAACAGTCTGGAAAAGGTCGGGGGAGGTGCAGCGCCACTGTGGGCCAGCCGGTGGGGAGACTCAGAGGCCGGGGTTTGTCCAGGGCTGGAGGTTTGGGGCAACAGGGGGCGAGGAACAGTCTGAGTGCAGGCAGGGGTGTAAGAGGTGCTGCAAGGGAGCGGGGCAGGCTCTCTTTTCCAGGTAGGAGGGCTCGTAGGTCGGGTCAAGGGCTGGGTAGGGGTGCTGTGGGTGCTGGTGGCCAAGGAGCAGGGGGTTCTGATGCTGGGGCTGAGGGGTCATTGGGACCGGGTGCAGAGGCTGAATTAGGGTCCAGGGCTGAAGCTGAGCAGAGGGTTGGCATTGGCAATAGGGGGCATTGAGTGGAGGGGGGGTGAGCCCTAGGTATGCCGGTTTATCAGGAATAGGCTGTGGCATGGGATCTCCTGTAGGGCATCTGGTTTCCCCTGGGGGATATGGTACAACTGAACAGCAGGCGGTGTGGGATCACTGGATGCGTGGGGGGCAGGGATCTTCCAGAGCGGACTGGGCTGGGGCTTGGCAGGGCTGGGCTGGGGCTTGGCTGGGCTGGGCTGGGGCTTGGTCTCCCGCTGTTCCCTCTTTTGGTTTCCCCTTTTTCTCTCCGCAGTTTCCTTTTATGTCAGCTCCTGGAAGCGGGCCGTCTACAATGTTGTCACCGGCCGCTGTGAATGTTAATGCGGGAGCCGTCCCTTCCAGCGGGACTTCGAGGGATGAGGATCGGCCTCAAGGCGACTGTGGGCTCCAAAGGATTGTGACTTCCTCCCGTGCCTCTGACACTCTGACTGCTGCTGACAGGACAGGTGAGTCATTGTTCGTGGTGGGCGACGTGTCTGGCGGGAGTGGGTTGAGGACTGAGACATCGCGACAGGCGCGCAAAAAAAGAAGGAAACATGGGTGCCGGCATAGGCGTAGTTCAGACTCTTCCTCCTCATGGCTTTAGACAAGGAAGATCTTGTCTTACTAATCTGTTATGTTTTTTTGAAGGAGTGAATAAACAGGTGGACAAAGGTGAGTCGGTTGATATTGTGTATCTGGACTTTCAGAAAGCCTTTGACAAGGTCCCTCATCAGAGACTTTTGGCAAAACTAAAGAGTCATGGGATAGGAGGCAGTGTACTACTGTGGATCAGGAACTGGTTAAAAGATAGAAAGCAGAGGGTAGGGCTAAATGGCCAATTTTCCCAATGGAGAAAGGTGAATAGTGGTGTACCCCAGGGATCTGTGCTGGGTCCGCTGCTTTTTGACATATTCATAAATGACCTGGAAAGTGGAATAACGAGTGAGGTTATCAAATTTGCTGATGACACAAAACTATTTAAAGTTGTTAAAACCCAGGAGGATTGTGGAAAATTGCAAGAGGATCTTGATAAATTGGAAGACTGGGCATCAAAATGGCAGATGAAATTTAATGTGGAGAAGTGCAAGGTTATGCACCTAGGGAAGAACAACCCAAACTATGGTTACACGATGCAAGGTTCCACATTAGGAACCACCACCCAAGAAAAAGATTTAGGCGTCCTTGTGGATACCATGTTAAAACCCTCGGCCCAGTGTGCAGCGGCGGCCAAGAGAGCAAATAGAATGCTAGGTATGATAAGGAAAGGAATGGAAAATAAAACAAAAGATATTATAATGCCTCTATATCGTTCCATGGTGAGACCGCACCTTGAATATTGTGTGCAATTCTGGTCGCCGTATCTTAAAAAGGATATAGCGATTTTAGAAAAGGTTCAGAGAAGAGCCACCAAAATGGTAAAGGGGATGGAAGGCTACTCCTATGAAGAAAGGCTAAAAAGGTTGGGGCTCTTTAACCTGGAAAAGAGACGGCTGAGGGGAGATATGATAGAAGTCTATAAATTAATGAACGGAGTGGAACGGGTAAACGTAGATCGATTGTTTACCTTATCAGAATATAGAAAGACTAGGGGACATGCAATGAAGCTACAGGGTAAACTATTTAAGACTAATAAAAGAAAATATTTTTTCACTCAACGTGTAATCAAACTCTGGAATTTGTTAGCGGAGGATGTAGTAAAGGCTGTTAGTGTAGCTGGGTTTAAAAAAGGTTTGGACAAGTTCCTGGAGGAAAGGTCCATAAACCATTATTAAGAAGGGACCCAGTATATCAATGCTTGAACCAATACAAGCATTGTGGAACCTGTGTCCCTTGGGGAAACTGCTAGGTACGTATGACCTAGATTGGCCACTGTTGGAAACAGAATACTGGGCTTGATGGACCTTGGTCTGACCCAGTATGGCATATCTTATGTTCTTATGTTCTTATGTTCTCATCGTCTACTGACTCGGCCGACTCATCGTTGTGCGAGGGTGGGTCCAGTGAGTTGGTGCCTGGGCAAGGTTCGTCGGGGACGCATGCTGGTGCCGGAGCGTCATTAGTCGCTTTATCGGAATTATGGGAAGGTGTACCGAAGAAGTTGCGGCAAAAAATTACGAAGCGTAAGTATATTGACATTTTTCGCTTACTTGAGGGTCGTAAGTGTTCGGGAGATAGTAAGAAAAAGCGCAAGGAGGATGAGAAGGCGGGCCATCTGCGAAACGTTTCTAGGAATGTGGTGAATTGGGTTAAAGCTTTTTTGTGGCTGGCGAGTGTGTGGGGGCAACATTTCCCAGCGCAGTACAGTATGTTATTGTCGTATGCTGATTCGATTTTGGAGGCTTCTCAGGTGCACGAGGGTTGGTCGTGGTTAAATTATGATGAGAAGTTTCGCGACAAGATGGAAGAAAATAAGTTCCTGACATGGGGTACGCAGGACATTAACCTTTGGTTAACACAGATGTCGGTGAAGGGCGGTGCATCTGGGGGGGTGGCGGAAAGGGGGGGTCGGGGATGGGGGCCGTCGCGGGTCGTTCCTTTTGGGGGGGCGTTTCCCCTGTTCCGAGCAGACCTGTACCCAGCGTTGGGAGCGATGTGTGCTGGCGATTTAATAGGTCGGCCTGCCCCTTCTCGGATTGTAAATTCCGTCACGTGTGTTCGATCTGTGGTGGCCCCCATTCAGCAGCAAAATGCGTTAAAAAAGGGGCCATCACTCCGCCTGGATCCGGTTCAAAATAGGCGTGTCCTCTTCAAGTTAATTCCTTCTCTGATACGGGTTCCTCTCTTACATAGTTTGCTGCATGGGTACCCGAAGAAAAAGGACAAGTTAATTTTGCAGTTAGGTTTTCAGTCCGGTTTCGGGGTTCCGATTCGGGGTTCTGTAGGATGCTCCATGGCTCGCAATTCCCCTAGTGTGCGGAGATGGGCAACAATTGTGTGGGAGAAGTTGGATTTGGAATTACGGTTGGGCAGAATGGCAGGCCCTTTCCGTCATCCTCCTTTTCCTGGTTTTGTGGTGTCCCCTTTGGGAATTGTCCCGAAGAAAGAACCGGGGACGTTTTGATTAATTCACAATTTGTCTTGCCCTGCTGGGTTCTCTGTGAATGATTTTATACCCCGCAAATTCTGCACGGTTTGTTATGCCTCTTTTGATGCGGCGGTGAAGTTAGTCAGGAGGGCTGGGAGGGGTTCCTTGATGGCCAAGGTAGACATTAAATCTGGCTTTCGTTTGTTGCCAGTACACCCGTCTGCTTTCAAGTTTTTGGGTTTCCAATTCGAGGGTGAGTTTTATTTTAACAAGTGTATGCCAATGGGCTGTTCGGTATCTTGCTCTTATTTTGAGAAGTTTAGCACTTTCTTGCACTGGATGGTCACTAGGAGAGTAGGGTCCCCGGAGGTAGTGCATTACCTGGATGATTTTCTGTTTGTCGGCCAGGCGGGGTCCCTGCGCTGTAGAGAGCTTTTGGATGGTTTCGTTGGCTTGGCCAGAGATTTGGGTGTACCCTTGGCCGAGGGAAAAACCGTTGGCCCGTCGACGATTCTTACCATTTTGGGTGTCGAATTGGATTCTGAGAAAATGGTGGCACGATTGCCGATAGAGAAGGTGGAGAAATTGCGGGTGCTCGTTGCAAATGCCTTATCCTCTGCTAAGTTGACCTTGAGGGAATTGCAGGCGCTCATTGGATCGCTCAACTTCGCTTGCAAGGTGATTTCTATGGGAAGGGTGTTTAGTCGGCGTTTGGCTGCTGCGACGGCGGGCGTGCTCAAGCCACATCATCGCATTCGCGTGTCGAGAGTCATGAGGGAGGATCTGCGGATTTGGGATGTCTTTTTGCGTGAATTCAATGGGCTTTCTGTGTTTCGCGAGACGGAGATCTCCAGTGAGGACTTGCAGTTGTTTACGGATGCGGCCGGTGGCATCGGTTTGGGGATCTACTTTGGTGGGGCTTGGTGTGCTGACAAGTGGCCGCAGGAATGGGTTGACGAGGGGTTATTGAGTAACATTACCTTTTTGGAGCTGTTTCCAATACTGGTAGCGATGGAGTTATGGCCGAACAGGTTGGCCAACCGCAAGGTGTTATGATGGTGTGATAACGAGGCAGTAGTTGCCGTTATCAATCGGTATTCTCCGCGTTGCAGGCAGGTAGCATCATTAATGCGTTTGGTTGTGCTGGCATGTTTGCGCTTGAATGTGGACCTGAGGGCTCGTCACATCCCAGGGTGTACTAATGAAATTGCTGATGCTCTTTCTCGTTTGCAGTTGGGACGATTTCGGTCCTTGGCTCCGGAGGCGGATGAGGAGGGGCTCGTTGTCCCTTGGAGACTGTGGAGCGTTGGCCGGCTGAAATGAAGAGCCTCCTCAAGAAGTCGGTGGCAGAGAGGACTTGCGCCGCTTATCACCGTGGTTGCGAGCGGGTCGTGGAATACCTTTATCAATCGGGTTGGGGTGGGGGGAAGCTGTCAGAGTATGTCCTGGGAGGGTACGTTGGTTGGGCTAAGGGTCGTGGGGTTACTCGATCGGCTGTTAAGATGCATCTTGCGGGGTTTGGATTTTTTGCCAAGGCGGCGGGTTTGGGATTGCCGGGCCGCGGGTATTTAGCGCGTCAACTGCTACAAGGGTGGGAGCATTCTTTTCCTGGGACCGGTGACCACAGGCTGCCGATTACGCACAACTTATTGAGAAGGTTGTGTCAGGTGCTGCCGGGAGTGGCGGCGTCGCCTTATGAGGCCGCGCTTTTTCGGGCGGTTTTCTGTTTGGCCTTTTTTGGCGCATTCCGGGTGGGAGAACTGGCAGCAGCTTCGGGGAAGGCGGGTTTAGGCAATTGCTTGCTCCTTCGACACGTGTTTAGGGAGCCCGGGGGCTTACGCGTTTTGTTAGCAAAGTCCAAGACGGACCAGAAAGGGAAAGGGTTGTGGGTGGTACTTCGGGGGATTGGGGGTCTCACATGCCCAGTGGCTGCCATGGAGAGCTATTTGGGTGTGCGCCCTCAGGGTGTGCACCCTCAGGGTGGCGCGGGGTTGTTTGTGCATAGTGATTCCCGGAAGCTGACGCGATTCCAGGTGACAGCTGTCCTGCACCTGGTTTGCGCCGATCGGGGAAGACCCTCGGGCTTTCTCTGCGCATTCTTTTCGCATTGGGGCAGCGACTAGCGCGGCGATGTTGGGTTTGTCTGGGGATCAGATTCAGAGTATTGGTAGATGGCGGTCAAAAGCGTTTAAAGAGTATGTCCGTTTATAAGTTTCTTATATTCTGCTGGGGGGGGGAAAGCTTAATGATGTTTTTTCTGTTGCAGATGAGAGTCAGCGGGCATGGGGCTGTTGGATATTGGGTCATTCTTACGTCTTTTGGGCCAGACAGCGAGCAGCAGTACGGCCGATTGGGCTGAATCTTGGACTTGATCCAGCGGTGGTGGCGGTGTCATGGCTTGGCGAGCACGGGCTGCGGTGGCCTCAGATGCTCCCTTTGCTTCGTCATCACCAGCGCATCCGGGAGTTCCCAACGATTATAATATTGCATTTGGGGGGCAAAGTTCTAGCCGATTGGTCTTGTAAGCAGTTGATCAGAGCTGCTAAGAGGGACTTTGTCATACTGTTGCGTATGTTTGTGGGCATAGTCTTGATATGGTCTGATATTATTCCCAGACCGTCGTGTTGGGGGGAGAGGAGATGGTCCCGGGGTTTGACAAAAATTAATAGCCAAATTGGGAGGTGGGTTTGTGAGAAGGGGGGGTATCAGGTCCAGCATTCTTGGGTTGAGGTGACCTGTTCTGGTCTCTATCGGGCGGATGGTGTGCACCTATCTCCGGTAGAAACAGACTTGCTCCTCAATGACTGGCAGGAGATGCTGGAGAGGGTGGTGCAGGATGTAGCACATTGGTCGCAGCTTAGGTAGGTTCGGGGGGGTGGCACAGTTAAGGATTGCTCCCTGTGCCGGTGGCGGGATCCCGGAGGTTTCCGGGGTCCGGAGCCTTAGGCGACTTGGGAAAGGGGCGGGGTACCCTCGGCCCGGACTACCCCTGGAAGACTTTTGCTAGTAATATGGCGAAGTCAGATAGGGGTGGTTGGAACGTTGCTGGTGGTGGGACCGGGGCTGGAGCGGAGGCGGGGTCGCTTTGCTAGTTGCATGGCTGGCGATGCATCGCTCCACTCTGGGATTTGTTGCATTCCTGTTTATTGTAAATATGTTGTTTGGAAAATAAAGCTGCGACCAATTGTTACCACAATAAGGCGGTCTGTGCATTTTGTGGGAAGGGGGAGGAGGAGGAAAAAAGGGAATATGATGTGTTGTAAATTGGGGTGGGGTTTGGGGGAGCGCTGGGTCCGGCTACCCGATTAGTCCTGAGGGCGCGGGCAGGGTCCCGGCACCAGAGCGTAACCGGGTGCGCAGCCCGGCGCGGACCCTGCTCGCTCCAAGATGGAAGGGGAGGTGCAGCGTGGGGGGTGCGTACAGCACGCCGCGTCACGGCACGGGTGCATTTTTTGAAGGGATTGGCTCCGCTCAAGCGTGCTAGAGCAGAGCCAATCAGGAGGGGGCGTGCGGGAGCACATGCAGCCGGATGGGAAGGCAAGCGGCCCACCCGCCCACCCCTTATTGTGGTGGGTAGGGTTGAGTAAATGTATCGGGTTGTTGCAGCTGGGGGGGGGGTGAACGGCGGGATCCCGGAGGTTTCCGGGGTCCGGAGCCTTAGGCGACTTGGGAAGGGGGCGGGGTGCCCTCGGCCCGGACTACCCCTGGAAGACTTTTGCTAGTAATATGGCAAAGTCGGATAGGGGTGGTTGGAACGATGCCGGTGGTGGGACCGGGGCTAGAACGGAGGCGGGGTCGCTTTGCTAGTTGCATGGCTGGCGATGCATCGCTCCACTCTGGGGTTTGTTGCAATCCTGTTTATTGTAAATATGTTGTTTGGAAAATAAAGCTGCGACCAGTTGTTACCACAATAAGGCGGTCTGTGCATTTTGTGGGAAGGGGGAGGAGGAGGAAAAAAGGGAATATGATGTGTTGTAAATTGGGGTGGGGGTTGGGGGAGCGCTGGGTCCGGCTACCCGGTTACCTATTTTTCTTTCTTTTTATCTACTTCTTTCAAAAACCATAGTGGACTCCTTTCCTCCTACTTTTTTCTACTACTACTACTAATCATTTGAATAGCATTACAAGTCATACACAGCACTGTACATATAGATGTATGACATAGTCCCTGCCTATCAGAACTTACAATCTAATCAAGACAAAAAACATAGCAAACCTGGGGACTAGAGTATGTTAAGATACACATACGTAGTGGACAAGAGAGTAAGGAACATCAGAATCCAAAAGGTTTTAGCCTGGATTTGAATAGGGCTAAAGAAGGAGCCTGACACACAGACTCAGGTAATCTGTTCCAGGCATATGGAGCAGTAAGTTGGAATGAACAAAGTATGGAGTTGGCAATGCAGAGAAAGGTACAGATAAAAGGGGTCTGCTAGAGGAGCAGAGTTCCCAAGGAGGGCTATAAAGTGAGAAAAGGTAGTGAGGAGCCACAGAATGAAGCATTTGTAGGTCAGTAGAAGTTTGAACTAGATGCAGAAACTGATAAGGAGCCAGTGACTTGAGGAGAAGAAGTTTTTGGTTTACATTTTACTAACAAAAAGGTTCATTGTCTTTAATATATCATATTTTAATTTTGCCCACAACCTTCCGCCAGATGTTTAATACCAGCTGATGAGCTGATGACTTCTTGAGATATTTTCCCACCTTGACAAAGTTAGGGGTTTTTTGCTTTTGAAAGAACTATCTCTACATGTGTATTAGCCTATACCATCTGGGGGCCACTTGATGCCATATGATCATTTACAATATCAGAAACACTCTCTTCATTCATAAGCACAAGGCCCAGTAAGGCTGCCTCCTACATGGTTTCATTACTAGTTGCCAGAACAGTTCTCACTATAGAGAATCTAGGATCTCCCTACGTCTAGATGACAGTCCAGTAGGAATGTCCCAATTAATCTCTGTCATATTGAAATCATCCATCAATAACACTCCCCTTTCACAGCAATATTGTGAATGTCTTCAGCTAAATCTCTGTCCACATTTGCCTGTGAAAAAGGTCTGTATATCACAGTAGTATAAATAGATGTTCCATTCCCTCTTTCCAGATTAACACACAGTACCTCCTTCTTACCTCACAAGCCCTGCAATTCTGTTGTTTTAGCACTTTTTGTACATATACTGCTACATATTCTCCCTTTTTTCCTAACCTATTCTTCCTAAATAGGTTTTAGCCTGGTATAACTATATCCGAGTCATGGTTCTTAATGTAGCATGTTTCCAAGACTACTGCTAAATTAAAGTCAGTCTCTTCTATTACAGCCTCTATGTGCAGAGATTTATTTCCTTGGGGGAGGGGGTCAATGTCTCCAAATGAGTGAATTTTGTATGTACCTTGCTATGGGAATTAGCATATATAGCTTTCAAGATTTTGCCCTTTTTTCCCATTTTTATACATGTGTTATTATCTGTGGGATTATAATTACCTGGGGATTTTGTTTTCATCTCAGTGATCCTAGCTTAAAAGCTGTCCTCTGTAGGTTATTCAGTTACTCTGCTCCTTCTTCAGTAGGTGGATACCATTTCTGCTGGACAGCTTATGGAAAACCATCCCATGGGCCAGAAAATCAAACTACTCCCAAAGATACCATCCATGCAGCCTCAGCTTTTACCCTCAAAAGGAAAGATTGATGATAACACCTCCTGGATATCTATTTGCCAGAGCCACAAGGTCATTTTAGATATGTTTGGTGGGATAACTAGTTGAATAATTTGTGTCAACATAGATGATGAGCAGTAGGTTTAATGAGGCTCAGAATCTCTCTATAATGTTTCAGATCTTAGCACAAGACCAACAGCACACCTCTAGGATACCACGTCTGGTTAGCAAATAAACACCACTGTACCTCTCAGAAGAGAGTCACCAACCATCACTTTCCTTTGCTTCTTAGTGGTAGCTAATCAGCAATTCTAGGGTTTTGAGCTTTGATTCCTCCTGTTCCATGGATGTTTTCATCTCTTCTATTTCCAGAACTACATACCATTATTTTTTCTTTTTTTCATTTCAAGGAAAGGTGGAATCAGGGTGTCAGTTCTGCAGGCTCTGGGGATCTGTGTACAACTGTCAAATTTTAGTATAGTTTCATCTTCCCCTCTGCTGGAGATGTTAGATTCCTCAAGAAGCATTTCATCAATGCAATTCTCATTATCATGAATGTTTATCAGTCTCACTATTTCCTCTTTCTACTTGTTTCTTGAGGAATTCAGTCTGTGAGCATCATGCATACTGAACTGGTTCTTCACCCTGGATCAGGCTGTTCATGGAGGCACAAGTTATAATGAGGGCGCAGCTTTGGTGACATAATGCTTCACAGCCATCTTTGTGCTGTAGGAGCATTAGCACCTGTTGAAAGAAATGAGAAAAATACCTATTAAAATCCCTACCTTTTACCCCTCCTTTTATTTTCCGTAATTGTAGGCTAACTTTAATGGATGTTTTATTTCCTTTTGTTTTTGTTTCATATGTTTATTATATATCCCATTGTCTTTTCATTCATGTGAATATCTGGATGCATAATGTAAAACTTCAATAAAAAAAATAAATACATAAAAAATAAAATCCCTAACTTTTGCTCAGCTGTCCTATTATTTAAAAAAACTCAGCTAATCACTTTTTCTGAAATATGATACCTCATTTTTGCTTCTTAATGTATAGTCTCATCAACAGTATTATTGGGGTGTGCAGCAGTTTCTCTGATATCTTCAAACATTGATCAGTTCACAAACATCTGTCTATGATACGAATTATCCCTGGTTTAAACCAGCAAAAAACCAGATTTGTTTGTTCCAGGCGTTGCAGTCTAAAAGAGATACTGAGCCCTGCTAGATTAAGGGCTTCTTTACTATATCATCCCCACAACAGGGGCATCACTCTTGACAGCTTTATTACATAAGAACAAAAGATATGCCATACTGGCTCAGACCTCAAACCAAAGTGGCCAATCCAGGTCACAAGTACCTAGCAGTTTCCCTAAAAGACACACAAGTTCCACAACGCTTGTATTGGGGCAAGCAGTGGATTTCCGTTGTCCTCTTTAATAATGGTTTATGGACCTTTACTCCAGGAATTTGTCCAAACCTTTTCTAAACCCAGCCACACTAACAGCTTTTACTACATCCTCCGGTAAGGAATTCCAGAGTTTGATTAAACGTTCAGTGAAAAAATATTTTCTCTTATTAGTCTTAAATGGGTTACACTGTAGCTTCATTACATGTCCCATAGTCTTTCTACTTTTTGATGGTGTAAACAATTGATCTATGTTTATCTATTCCACTTAATTCATTAATTTATACACCTCTATCATATCTCCCCTCAGCCGTCTCTTTTCCATGTTGAAGAGCCCTAACCTTTTAAGCCTCTCCTCATAGGGGTATCCTTCCATCCCCTTTACCATTTTGGTGGCTCTTCTTTATACCTTTTCTAATTCTGCTATATCCTTTTTAAGATATAGCAACCAGAATTTCCACACAATATTCAAGGTACGGTCGCACCATGGAACAATACAGTCATTATAATATCCTTGGTTTTATTCTCCATTCCTTTTCTTATGATTCCTAGCATTCTATTTACCTTCTTGGCTGCCACTGCACACTGAGTGGATGGTTTCAATGTTTTATCCACAATGACGCCTAAATCTTTTTCCTGGATGGTGGCTCCAAAAGTGGAACCTTGCATCATGTAACCATAGATTGTGTTGTTCCTTCCTAGGTGCATAACTTTGCACATATCGACATTAAATTTCATCTGCCATCAGAATGTCCAGTCTTCCAATTATCAAGGTCTTCTTGCAATTTTTCACAATCCTCTTAGGTTTTAACAACTTTGAATAATTAGTAGCATTTGCATATTTGATTACCTCACTCGTTATTCCCAGTTCCAGGTAATTTACAAATATGTTAAAATGCGGCAGACCCAGCACAGATCCCTGGGATACTCCATTATTCACCTTTTCGCATTGGGAAAATTAGCCAATTAGCCCTACCCTCTGCTTTCTATCTTTTAACCAGTTCCTGATCCACAATAGTATACTGCCTCCTATCCCTTGACTTTTTAATTTTGCCAAGAGTCTTTCATGAGGGACCTTGTCAAAGGCTTTCTAAAAATCCAGATACACTATATCGACTGGTTCACCTTTGTCTGCCTCTTCATTCATATCTTCAGAAAAATATAACAGATTAGTAAGACAAGACCTTCCTTGGCCAAAGCCATGTTGGTTTTCTCTCTTTAAACCATGACTATGTACATGTTCAATAATTTTGTTCTTTATAATAGTTCTACTGGGGAAGGGGGACGCTCATGAGCCTGACAAGAATGGCAGCAGACTATCACAGCTCCTGCCCTGAAGATCCTGGAAAATGATGAAAACCTTTGTTAAGATCCCAATTCCAGTTATTTAACACGCCTGCAGTTAGCTCCTTACCAGAGCAGTATAATTGTTGGGTAAATTTCTGAGCAAGAGCTACGTGGTCAGTAAACTTGACTTTCTGGTTCTACCCTGCATGCTCTCTGTGAAGATGGATATGGCTGTGTGTGGTAGAGGTAAGGCTGGCCGTGGCTTAACAAGTACTAGCTCTGCACTGGGTTTCAGCTTACTCTACCTTACTATGGGAACAGGATCTAGCTGTAAATGACCATACGTGGGAAGTGCTGCTTTCTGGTGTGTTAGCTGCCCACCATATCCCTGCTGTGCAACTTACTATCCCTTTGGCTGTAGTTCCCTTAATGTGTGGCTCATCGGACATCGGATATTGTGTTTTTTGAAAGTGTAAAGCTTACCCGCTGCTCCTGCTTTTAAAATGATCATCAGGCTAGTACTGGATAGCTGCGGAGCTGTTCAGAACTGGTGTCATTAAGAACGTGGAGCTGGAATGCATGCTGACACACAAGCTGGAGTGAGTCTTGGAATACAGTAGAGATCGTGCTGTGGTGTGCAACTGAGTACTTCCGGACAGTGGCGTAGCGTGAGTTGTCAGCACCCGGGGCAAGGCAAGTAATTTGCGCCCCCTAACCCGTGGATTTTAGCCGCCGGGGAGCTTCTTTGCGCGGGGGACCCGACCGTGATCCTACCCCGGGAGGGAGCGATCGTCAGCACTGACCTCGCTGAGCCGGAGTCCAGGGAAACGAACAGCACAGCAGCAAGAGCCCGACAAGCATGGTTAAACGCCCAACAGCAGGGAAGAGGAGGAGATCCGGAACCAGAAACTCGCGATGCCGCCCTGCAGCTCCACCTTCTCGAGCGCACAGGGCGATCCGACCCCAACCCCAGCTTTACATTGAGATCGAGGGGCGACGACGCGATAAACAGTCCCCCTCCCACCCCGCCCAGGCAGCTTGTGTGAAATAGCTACCTAGAGGGGGTCAATCGCATCACCTGCGCTTTGTTGCCGAGGGTTTGCCAAGAACAATGCGACTCCCAGGACTGCGGGCTCGAGGGCTATAGCACAAACCTCTTTGCAGTGCCACCACCAGATGGCGTACGCGCCAACATGTATCATAGGGACCTGCCTTTCCCCCTCATCGGCAACAGAGAGCTGCGAGTGCGAGTGCGCCCCCCCATGTTGCGCCCGGTGCGGCCGGCCCCCCCTGCACCCCCCACGCTACGCCTCTGCTTCCGGAGCCGCGAGCCATCTTCCACCTCAGAAATGTTGTAGCGTCAAGAAGATATATGGAAAGCATACAGCCTGAGTATGACACAGCCAAAGAATGATGCTACATGGGTAGCTCCTATGGCTACTTGGCTGTGCAGCAACAACCAGATTTTTGATGCTGGAGCCACAATGACCCCAGCATGGAAAATCTGGGTTAGGTGGGAGGAGGGCGTCCTATGAGCCGATGCAGCATATAGCATTGCCCACTCAAAATCGGGCCCTATGTTACTATGTAAATTTCTAGCATTTGCATACAAGCATTTTAGAGGTTGTATTTTATATATATTAATCTTGCTATCGGTTGGCAGGGGTAATTTGGAACCTCTCTGTCAAAATGCCCTAACTTCAACCTTTTGCTACTATTCTTCAAGGATACATTGTTCCAAACCATGTGTTCTTGGGTGATTGTCAGCTTCCCTTATTATCTAGTTTAAAAGCTGCTCTACCTCTTTTTTAAAAGTTAATGCCAGCAGCTTGGTTCCATCCCAGATAAGGTAGAGCCCATCCCTTCAAAAAAGCCCCTTCTTTCCCTAGAATGTTGCCCAGTTCCTAACAAAGCTAAAATCCTCTCCCATGCACCATTGTCTCATCCATGCATTGAGACTCCGGAGCTTTGTCTGCCTTTTGTGTCCTGTCCGTGGAACGTGAAACATTTCTGAGAATGCTGCTCTGGAAGTTCTGGATTTCAACTTTTTATCTAAAAGCCTAAATTTGGCCTCCAGATCCTCCCTACCACACTTTCCTATGCCATTGGTACCAACATGTACCAAGACAGTAGAGTCCTCCCCAACACTATCTAAAACCTTGTCTAGGTGGCGTATGAGGTCCGCTACCTTTGCACCAAGCAGACATGTTACCAGGTGATCCTCATGTCCACCCAGCACCCAGCTATCTACATGCCTAATGATTGAATCACCGACTATCTATTATGGCTTTCCTAACCCTTCTCTCATAGGTACATGGCCCTGGAGAGTCCTCCTCGGTGCAAGAGGGTTTTACCTCTGGAGGACAGGACCTAGATACAAGATCACTTCCTGCCACATCAGGTTGATGCACTCCTGTTATGTGACCTCTCTCCTCCATGGCAACAGGCAGGCTGTCAGACTGGAGGTGGGACTTCAGTACTACATCCTTGTAGGTCTCATCTATGTCCTTCTCTGTCTTCCTTATGTCATCCAAGTCTGCTACTCTAGCCTCTAGAGATCGGACTTGTTCCCTGAGAGCAAAGAGCTCCTTGCACTTAATGCACATGTAGGACTCCTCACCAACTGGGAGAAAATCATACATTTGATACTCAATGCAAAAGACGGGAAAGCCCCCATTTCACTTCTGCATCTTAGTTTTAAGGTTTTGTTTAGGTATTAAAGTTGTTTATTTAGCTTTTCTGGGAATACTTATACTAATACAACTATACCTAATGGGCCCGATATTCAGTTGGGTGGGCTATGTGCTATGTTGGCACATAGCCCTGCCCACTTGCCTCTAAACCCAGATATTCAATTCCACTGTGACGCATTGAATATTCAGGATAGACACCGAGGGGATTCACCCACAGAGCCTAACAGGGTTGCGGCGATATTGGATAGCTACCCAATTAGCCATCCAAGAGCTCACCTAGATTTAGCCATGGATGGCTAACCACATAGCGGTCCAATATCGCAGCTACATGGTTACCGGGACTCCCCGCCTCTGCCCCGCCCCAGATCACCCCAACATACCCCATTGCTACCCGGATAGCATCAGGGCACGTAGGGGATATAGATGGGAATATTCAATGGCACTAACCATGAGAACATCAATCTGATGTGGCAGGAAGTGATCTTGTAGCTATGACCTGTCCTCCAGGTGATGTAAAACCCTCTTGCGCCAAGGAGGTCTCTTCAGGGCCATGTGCATGCCGTTGAATATTACAATCTAAGGCATTTACATGGTTTACAAGGCTGTAAACCATGTAAATGCCTTTCAAATATCGAACCCAATACATTTAATGGACTTTGTTTCCATCAAGATTAATTAATCTCAGGCCCTGATAGGGATAACTAATCACACCTGAAAGTGAATAAGGACACCTCCTTCCATTTAATAGGTTTAGTAGCCTATTAATGGGAAGAAGACTTAGGGGCATGTTTACTAAACTGCGTTAACGTTATATAACGCGCGTTATGTAATGTTAAAGATCGTTACGTGACATTAACACGCGTTCTGAGATGTTAACGACTCAGAACGCGCGTTAACCGCACGTAACGATCATAAAGCTCCGCGGCGTGGTAAAACACCACAGAAGGTGGAGAGAGGGCGGAGAGAAGGGATCAATGGGCGGAGGCTCCAGGCACACCAACGCGCTGATCTGAAGAGCTGAATCCTAACGCGATTGAAAACCTGCCGTTAAATTCACATTTCAGGGGAGAGAAACCATTTAAGTGTCAGCAATGTACAGCATACGCAGGGAAACAAAAAAAAAGTGAGAAGTGTGATACATGTGCACAGAACAAAAGGGCACATAAACATTGAAAATGACCTCAAGAAACTGTGGAAAACCATAACCAAGCTGGCCAATAGTGTTGTGAATGTGAAACAGCCAAAAATAGCACTGAGAAAGCCTCAGAAAAAGATATTAACTGTGGAAGGGTGTATGCTCTGTCACCATAGAAGGTGAATGATGCCACAGTGAAATAGCACAAATCAGGGCTCCCCCCTGTTAATAAACAGGTCCCCCATGGTGTGCACATGTTCAGCAACAGCAGGGTGGGCATGTCGGAAAGGGCAACTGGGCAGATGCTGGAAAAGGGGATACAGAGGGCTGCAGGCGGCATATGCTGTGGTGCAGCTTGGGCACAGTGCGGACCAGGCAGATGCTCAGTTTGGTCCATAGGAATGCATAAGCAGTAGAGCCAGACTGCAACTGATGAGGGCCCAACAGGGGCATGAGTGTGCCCCCCACAGTGTCACAGGGGACAGTACCCAGCAGCCACCCCAACGGGCACAGAACAGTGGCAGGCGGTGCTGGGGGGAAGTGGGGGCATCCATCCAGGCACCCCTACCCCACCACCCATACCATAGGCAGCTGCCTACATGCACACTGGATGGCCTGTGACTGCCCACCACCAGCTCGACCAGCAGAAAGGCATGTCAGCATGGTGTCGGAGGGGTACTGGTGGTTGAGGGGGAGGGGGAAGTGACACCTGACCATAGCAAACCACAGCCCAGACCCATGTAGGTGGGTGCCATGCACTGCAACAGACAGGCCCAGTAGGACAAACAGTCATGGCACCCCCAGGGAATGACCCATCCCTGTGGTACCAGTGTGGCGCAGCAAGTACAGCCAGTGCATTCTGGAGCTGAAGATCACAGGTTCAATCCTGAGCTGTGGTCCCTGCCAACTCTGTCCCCATACATTTTACCAGTAAGATGCCACGGGTGGAAAGATGCAACCATGTATTGCTGATAGAATAAACATGCGTGGAACACCAACATTTTTCCGCACTGAGCACAGACACCACATACAGGCGCATTACCGAGAGCCGAGTCTGCCAAATGTAGCCCAGGAGGGCCACAAATCATGCAGGCGTCATGCTGATTCCAATAGAAGTAAAACCAGGGAGGAAGAATAGGTATCCGCAGAAAACAGGAGAGGACATACACTTTTTGTAGTTTTGCACATACAACAATATCTTCTTGTTATATATTTGATACGACTTTTCCATTTATACATTAAGTCATAATAGGTTTTCTTTTATATATTATGGTTTTACGCTAGCAATGCAAGTTTGTTTTTCATTCATTAATATACTTTCTTGCCGCAATGCCTTTGGTGTACTGTTCCACAACACAATCTTTACTGTATCCCTTTGCTATATACCCTTGCGGTTTATCTAATCTCGAGCTACCTAATTTATTTACTATAAGTGTATCTAGCATCTTTTTAGTACTGCCTGTTTTATTTATTGCCTATCCTTCTGTTTCTCTGTATTCCATATTTGTCTCTTCATAAGTCTTCCGTGCATTTAGATCCCGTTGAAGCCTATATTTATTAGAGTAGAATCTTAGAAGAATGAAATGGCTAAACAATTAACCCTTTAGCTTTTATTTTATTTTATTTTTTCACACATAACTTGATCATTGGCGATTGTGCTTTTTTGAGATTTCGTCATAACATGAGGTTTTATGTTACCATTTCTCTTTAACCCACACAGATTGAGGAAAGCATTCTGCTCCTTCACTTGTTGCTGCTATCTTTTGTGGTAATGTATTTTACAACTTCATTGCAAACACCTTATTACTCATGCGCTTTCATATTATGCCTTTTATCAATGTTTTTTTCTGTTTCCTTTTACAAGACCTTTTGCTGTTTTTAATACCATGTTATATGATGCTACATTTTGTGATACATATTTTTCTCCACATTTTATGACTTGTGTGTTTTCGATGTTATTTTGCATGGTATCTTATTTTGTGATGGTGTATCTTAACATCTCAGTTATATTCGCACTTTTTATGTAATGTCCTTAGATGGATGTTTTTCCTTCAATTTGTTTAGATTTTTTTAGAGATTTTTCTAACATTGTATGTACAGTAATTAGTTATATTTTAACATGTATGTTTTAATGTATGTTTTTTATTTATTTTTAGACCCCTGAAGAAGGCCTCCGGCCGAAACTTTTTAGTTGGGTCCTTAATAAACATTTATCGCAATAATACACCTACGTGTAGGCCTGGTCTTTAGGTTCCGCTTTTGGTTTGTCGATTCCAATAGAAGGACATGGTAGCATGGTGGCGGAGGGCGTACAGATGGTGGAGGGGGCAGTGACACCTGGCTGCAGCAGACCATGGCCTAGCTGGGTCAAGGTGGGTGCAATGCACTGTAACAGAGAGGCTCAGTGGGACAAACAGTCATGGCACCCCCAGGGAATGATCCATCCCTGTGGCACCAGTGTGTCGCAGTAAGCACAGCCAGTGCATTCTGGAGCTAAAGGTCACAGGTTCAATCCTGAGCTGTGGTCCCTGCCAATTCTGTCCCCATACATTTTACCAGTAAGAAGCCGTGGGTGGAAAGATGCAACCATGTATTGCTGATAGAATAAACATGCTTGGAGCACCTACATTTTACCGTACAGAGCACAGACACCACAAACAGGCGCATTACCGAGAGCAGAGTCTCCCAAAGGCTGTCATGGAGGTCCAAATCACATTCAGGTTCCAAGCTGACTGCAATAAAGATGCATGAGCTGTATGCCGATTCGCCGCCCCCATGGTATGCAGATGTATCGCATGCATATTCATCAGGAACAGCATGAAAACCCGAACATGGTGCGGTCCACCAGGACTGGAGATGGGAACCTCTCTCCAAGAGTATTGATCCACAGGGGCAGAAACACCCGCAACCATAGGCCCCATTAGCCACAACGGCCTGGAGAGGCAGGATGGTGGGCCCTGTGTGCATCAATCAATAGTAGTACGTGCATACCCTAGCAATGACACCCAAAACCAGGGAATACGGTACACAGATAGCAAAAGGTTGCTATGATAACTGCCACATAGCAATCCCCAATGTTAGCACAAGCGGCCCATTGTGATGCACCATACCAACCTCTGTGATGTCTGGGGAGTGTGTGTCACGACTGGAACCTGACATTGCCCACCACCTTAGGAAGAGACCCCAACAGTACAGCATACCATAGCCATGCCTGCATGGTGCCCAGGACTGGGGCAGTGTCCCGGCCTGCTAAAAGCCCACATTGGTGCACTATACGTGCATGGGTGTGGGGGTGTGCGTCAGTCTATCCAGTGTGTTCCGTCTGCCAACATCCTCTTCAGCACACACCGCTAGCAATGTTGCTAGTATTGGCCTTGCCAATGTGCATAATGAGGAGCAAGGTACTGTGGGTATAGCCAGAGAGGGCGGCCTGGTCTGGATGCACCTGCACAGGGCCCATGGCAATGGCTGAGATATTGTAGGGCCTGCCCACCACCTTCAGGGACAGGGCGGCCACGGCATGTTCTGATGTGTGGTCATACTCACCCTGTCTGTGCTGTGACCACGGCATGGCTGGGTTCCCCCATAGTACTACATAGTGTCCCTGTGAAGTGAGATAAATGGGCACTGTTCCCTGGAGCCCTGTCACTGACCCATCTGCTTGGTGGGTGTGTGCACATCCCAGGTGTGGGTGCACATGTCACCTCCAGGAGCATGCACTATGGACTAGCAAGCAGGCTGTCTGCAGTCAGTGTGTGTGTGTGTGTGTGTGTGTGTGTGTGTGTGTGTGTGTGTGTGTGTGTGTGTGTGTGTGTAACACCTTATAGGGTGCAGTGGCTGTTGACACACCTTGCTTGCTGCTGGAGGATGTCAGTTAGTGGTGTGGGCCAGCTGCGCAGAACGAGAGGTCTACAGTCTGTCTGTCACTGCCCAATGTACTAAGGTGTACAGATCAGCATAGACTGCCCTTGTGGGGGGCCACTCCCTGGCATGACCTATGTAGGGGGGCTAAATGTGGACCCATTATTCCAAAACCCTGTTCCCCATCCTGAGCCCAAAAAGGGTGGGTTGGGTGTTGCTATGTAAATCGCCTATGGGCCAAACCCCCCCTTGGATCATATCATGTGACCATGGCACCCACACAGTGAATGAACTATTCCGGGTGCATCACAGTCCACACAGGCAAGACGTGATGGACAGATGGACACAGGCAAATGCTGAAGGTATCTGTAGGGGCCAACCATCACACAGAGGCACTGATGGGGACCTGTAGCATAGCCTATCACAGAAATGTCATGTGCAGCAGAAATGGTGCAGGGCACTCCACCTCACCCTCAGGGTGAGCACAGGATCCGTCCACTGTGATGGACGGTAGCCACTCTGTGGCAGTAACACACACGGTCAGAACCCCCACCGGGCTGAGGTGCTGTGGGGTGCACATGGTCAGGACACACAACCAGGCCGAGGTGCTGGGTGTGTGCATCTCGCAACACGGGACCCTCTGTAGACTGCAGATCTGCATGTGCAGTGCATCATGGGAGTAACCCTCGCACCCACAGCAGACAGTTTGAGTGGTGACCTGCAGTCCCTCTGTAGCCAGCCAGGCATGTAGCAGCAGCTATAGAGAGGTAGGCCACTGGCAAATGTACTGGCTGCACAGACAGAGGTTAGGGGTTTGAACCTACTGTGGTGATATGTGTTAGGGCTGTCTGAGGCTATTCCTTTTGTAGCAGCAGAGTGTATGCGACCAATTAATACCAGGAGTCCCGTACAGAATCCAAGCCAATTGATTGTGCACACGGCCCAGACAGAAATGAGTCCAAAAGTGGCTGAGCAAGCTTGAACTGGTGTAAAACCCTCATATGCAGTTGCGAATAGTCAAGTACACACAAGCTCCCCATTGGTGCCAATGCCCCCCTTTATCCACTCAGGGTCTCTCTCTCTATTCCCCCCCCCTCAATCCAGCTGGTCAATATGCACATGAAAAGTAATAGATACATCTCCACAATGAGGACATCTCTAGGCAAAGGAATGTGCAAGTATCCTAATGTAAAATGTCTGAAGCTGACTGGTCTGTACGGAATCATGCAGACTCTGCAACAAGCAGACATCTCGAACAGGAAATTCTGAGTCCCCTCAGCAATACTGAACAGAAGGGGGATTAAAAGCAAGGTCCCACATACGGCTCTTATAGGCCATAGCCTATCACACGTTGAGTTGGCAGCATCAATCTGAACTATAAAGCACCCTCGAGCTCTGATAATCACAAGTGCCCATACTCGTAGCGACGCACGTACCTACGCGCATGGCGACGCACGTACCTACGCAGTACCCATGCACGTACCCACGCACGTGGCGAGGCACGTACCCATGCACGTACCTATGCATGTGGCGACGCACGTACCTATGCACGTACCTACGCAGCACAAAAAATTCTAGAGAAGATGGCTGCCATGTCAAGGAAGCCTGCTTTCACCATGGCAGATCTGTATTTGCTCACAGAGCTATTCTGCCTTCGCCAGCATCGCCTCTTCCCCAGCTCATCCCGGAGGCAGAACCTGGCCAGAGTAAGGAGGGCCTGGGAGCGCCTCACCATGAGGTATAATAGAGGTTCTGACTACCCACATGAGGTAAGTGCATGGGGACAGGCACCCCAACCTAGGATGTGAATGAGAACAACTGGTAACCTAAACACCCATCAGCCACACACTGCCAGGGAATGTCATGTGTTGGTGTGTCCAGCTGGGAGGAACATCAACCCCCCCCCCCAATAACAACTGTAACCACCCTGCTCCCCGGGGGTAGCTGTGACCACCACAGAGATGGAGTACACAGTACAATGTAATGGTATATGGTTCTGTTGCAGCCTCAGTGATGTGCCCAATCCACACACCACCACATGTCCATCACAGAGGCCCAGAGACACACAGGGGTATGTCCCTGCCCCTGTCTGTGATCACAAGGCTCAACTATATCCCCAGGATGCAGCAGGCTTCACCTCAGGGCGCTATCCCCCATCCTGGTGCTATGGTGACTGCCCCTGTCAATGAACACAAGGCCCAACTATATCCCCAGGATGCAGCAGGCCTCACCTCAGGGCTCTATCCCCCATCCTGGTGCTATGGTGACTGCCCCTGTCAATGAACACAAGGCCCAACTATATCCCCAGGATGCAGCAGGCCTCACCTCAGGGCTCTATCCCCCATCCTGGTGCTATGGTGACTGCCCCTGTCTGTGATCACAAGGCTCAACTATATCCCCAGAAAGGATTAAAGTTTTGCAGGAAAAAAAATTTGCTGTAGAATCTCTATGAATTGAAATTCCATGTAAAAAGGAGAAGACGATGGCAGTGGGGGTGTACTATCGACCGCCTGGCCCGAATGAACAAATGGATGATGAAATGCTCAAAGGAATCAAGGAAGCTAACAAAAGTTATAGCGCAGTAATAATAATGGGTGATGTCAATTATCCCGGTATTGACTGGGTCAGTGTCACGGCAAGACATGCTAGGGAGATAAAGTTCCTAGATGAAATAAATGACTGCTTCTTGGAGCAGCTGGTTCATAAACTACTATCTTGGAAGCCCAGACCAGCTGTATTCTACATTTTAAGAAATGTGGAAGGAAGTCCAAAAAATTGCCAGCATGGTTTAAAGGTGAGGTCAGAGAGGCTGTTGTTGCCAAAAAGCATCTTTCAGGAAATGGAAAAAAGAGCCAAACGACGAAAACAGGAAACAGCACCAGCCCTGGCAAGTCAAATGCAAGGCATTGATAAGGCAGGCAAAGGGAGAATTTGAGAAGAAGCTTGCTGCGGAAGCAAAAACACAAAATAAAGACTTTTTCAAGTACATTCGTAGCAAGAAACCTGTGAGAGTCAGTTGGTCCATTAGATGATAGAGGGGTTAAAGGGGCACTAAGAGGCGACAAGGCGATAGCGGAGAGACTGAATGAATTCTTTGCTTCAGTCTTTACTGAGGAAGATGTAGGGATGTTACCCATGACTGAAGTGGTATTTAAAGGTGCGGAAGAATTGAAGGAAATATCGAGATATCGGGAAGATGTATTATAACTATTAGATAAACTGAAGAGTAACAAATCACCTGAGTCGGATGGTATATATCCAAGGGTGCTGAAAGAACTGAAATATGAGATTGCAGACCTGCTATTAGTAATCTGTGAATTTTCATTAAAATCATCTGTAATACCTGACGATTGGAGGATCGCCAAGGTAACGCCAATTTTTAAAATGGATTCCATGGGTGATCCGGGAAACTACAGACCGGTGAGTCTGACGTCAGTACCGGTAAAAATGGTAGAAACCATCATAAAGAACAAAATTACTCAGCATGTAGATAGTCATGGCCTAATGGGATGCTCATAAACCCGTTTTTCAAAAGCTTTTCAAGTAAGCAAATTTTTTTGTCGGAAAGGCCAACCAAGCTAAGAGGATCATGCCTCATGCCGTCGTGGCCCGTCCATTTTGTTTAATTAAGAAAACACTTTTAAACCACTTTGGAAGCAGCTTCTGAGCATGTTACTTAGCTGAATCCTTTTCTGGAAGAAGGCTGTATAGTAACATCACAGTCAGCGGAATGACGACGTGACACATTTCGGGGTATGCAAGATAATCCCCTGCTTCAGGTCAAAGCTGCCGCGCAATAACCTTTCAGCCCTTTAAACCTGTGGAGCTGAAAAATGGCGTTTTATACATACTATGCTCCAATGACGTTTGCACAATTGCACCAAATCGCTCCAATCAATGGCCCTAAAAAAGGGGCCAATCAAAGTGGTTATGGGGAGGGATCATTGTACCAAGCTCCACCCCCAAAAAGAACTCGAGTCTGATAACACTACTGACATTGACAAGATCTAATTAATAGACCGTATGCCAGTCTATTTGCATATTCATACCATGTGGTTGTACTGAATTTAAACGAAAAATCCACCTTTGTTCTAAATTTTGAAGCCGTTGGAGGCGATCACCGCCTCTAGGATGTTTCGGTACAAAGTCCAACACACGCCATCTAAGGTCGTCAAATTTATGCGATGATTGCAGGCAATGTTCAAACATAGGAGCCGATAGAGTTCCTATCCTCAATCGAGAAGCATGTTCAGCCAGTCGTACTTTTAATGAACGTGACGTACGGCCAATATAATAGAAAAAACAGGGGCATATAATTAAATACACCACAAAAGAGGATATACAATCCGTATGCCAATGAGATGAATATGTAATCTGAGTATGGCCATCCACCCAGATAGGTCCAGAAATAGTATTAGGGCAATATTGACAGGAGCCACAAGGAAAATGACCAGCAGATTCATGAAATGTAAGAGGGCAATCAATCACCGCAGCAGTATGTACCAATCGGTCCTTCAGGTTTGCTCTGCGAGAATATGCTATCCGAAGTTGACCTCTGAAACAGGCATGTAGACTCAATATTGGCCAAAATTTATGTAATATTTTCATAGCAGCTGTCGACCCCCTCATGTATGGGAAAATACCCGTAATTTTATTTTGGGGTTGTTGAGGAGCCAAATCTTCTAAAAGCCATTCTCGATGAAGATGACGAGCCTGTTTATAGGCTCTATGAATCTCATTTCGGGGATAACCTCGCAAGAGCAAACGCTGGCTCAGTTCCTTCGCATGTACCCTGAAATCCACCAGAGTGGTACAATTGCGACGTAAACGCAAAAATTGACCAAAGGGTAATCCTCATTTTAATGCCGGTGGATGGAAACTATCATATCTTAACAAGGTATTTCGCTGAACCAGTTTTCGATAAAGAGAGGTGGTAAAACCCAATGGAGACAGCAAAACGGTGATATCCAAGAATTGAATCGCTCATGTTTCAATCTGGGCCGTAAATTGTATATTCTGTTTGAAGGAATTTAAACTATGTATAAAGGAATCCAACTCAGCCCTAGTACCAGACCACAGAAAAAAAAATCATCCAAAAACCTTCGCCAAAATGGGATCTTACCATAATATGGATGAGTATAGACATAGCTTTCCTCAAACCAAGCCATGTAAATGGTGGCTATTAAGGGCGCCACTGTTGCCCCCATGGCAATGCCAAAGGTTTGATGATAATATTGTTGTTGGTAAACAAAATAATTGTTGTTAAGTACCATCTCCAACAGGTCTAACAAAAAACTTCTAGGAATACGATCAGGCAGCTGCAAAGGAAATTGCTGTAAACAAAGTAATGCTTCCTTTTGATCTATGTTGGTATATAAAGACTGGACATCTAAGGTCACCAAATAAGTATAGGAAGACATAGCTGTACACATTGCCAATTGTCTCAAAAAATTGCCTGTGTCTCTTATATAGGATGAAATCGTGGCCGCCGCTGGCTGCAGGAAGAGATCACAAAATTGAGAAAGGGGCTCTAAAATCGAGTCCCCACAAGAGACAATTGGTCGACCAGGGGGATTGGATAACGATTTGTGAATTTTAGGTACCAAATAAAAGGTAGGTATCTTAGGATGGTTATTAATTAAAAAATCAGATTCACTTCGTGTTAACCAATTGTTAAGATAAGCCCGATTTACCAACTCATGAATACGAGTGGACAGCTCAACTGTAGGGTCCGGAATAGAAGCATAATACTTGCGATTATCAAGATGCATATGCATTTCACGTTCATATTGTTCTGAAGACCAGACCACTGTTGCTCCCCCTTTGTCTGCCTTGCAAATGATCAAATTAGATGCGGACAACTGTTTCAAAGCAACTCATTGGTCCGAAGTTAAATTATTATATGAGGGAAAACCAATTTTCTCTAATTGAGAAAGTTCAGTTAGAACCAGATTCTGATATGTAGAAATCGCTGCATCAACAGGTCCCGACGGCTGCCATCGAGAGGGCTTTTTTATCAAAGAAACATCAATACTATCAGTGTGAGTAGAAAAATGATGAATCACCTTTAATTTCTTGAAAAATTTATGTAGCACTACCCGCATGTCAAAATAATCATAATATGAAGTGGGAATAAAAGAAAGGCCCAATTCCAAAACTTGAAGCTGTGCAGCAGTAAGGGTCTAGCCAGATAAATTCACAACTGACGATTCTTGGCTTTCGATCGAGTATCCGGAATCTCCAAAAAATCCTGATAAGTAGACCCACGAGGCCTATGGCCTCGAGACCAACTACCCCGTTGTGGTTCAGAGCTTCCCTGTATTTTTCGGCCCCTATTTCCACCCACCTGACCGGTCATGGACTCACTTGAATCAGTATCTGAGGAATCTTCAGAACTCAACTGGAAAGACACTTTCTTACCACGCTTCTGACTAGTACGTGATGGCCAATTGTAAAGAAAGTCATTATCGTAGTCAGACTTGTCCCTTTTAAATTTATTGATTTTAAGAATACGAACATGTTCGCGAAAAGAGGCAAGCTGTTTCTCCATATCTGCCCATTGAGACTGAAAACTATGAGGCTCCATAGTCTCTAAAATCTTTTTCTTCAAATCAGCCGCCTGAGAGGACAATAATTCCTGTTGTTGTACAGAACGTTCAAGCAGCAATGCTATGAGATCCAAACCACATTTATTAAGTATGGCATTCCATTTAGCCAAAAAAAACGAATCATCCGTAAATTGTTTCGGAGGCTTGATAACTCGTAGGCCCCTAGGAATTATTGAGGATTTTAAATATTGAGCCATGGCTGAACCATGAAGGTTGGATCGCACCAACTGTTTATGTAAATCCCTCAATTCCAATATCGTAGGGGGTAGATCTAAAGAAGACCCCACTTCTACCATCTCATCAAAGAGCGATTTGTGCTTTTTTAATTGAAGGAGCTGCTCCTCAGTAAAAGCAAACGTAGCCGAAGCCATTAGTATTACTTAAGGCACACAAAAATGTCAAATAAACAAACTAAATACCCACAATCAGGTTAAAATATTCAAATACAAAAACAAACCCTGATGCTCATAAACCCGTTTTTCAAAAGCTTTTCAAGTAACCACATTTTTTTGTCGGAAAGGCCAACCAAGCTAAGAGGATCATGCCTCATGCCGTCGTGGCCCATCCATTTTGTTTAATTAAGAAAACACTTTTAAACCACTTTGGAAGCAGCTTCTGAGCATGTTACTTAGCTGAATCCTTTTCTGGAAGAAGGCTGTATAGTAACGCCACAGTCAGCGGAAGGACGACGTGACACGTTTCGAGGTATGCAAGATAATCCCCTGCTTCAGGTCAAAGCTGCCGCGCAATAACGTTTCAGCCCTTTAAACCTGTGGAGCTGAAAAACGGCATTTTATACATACTATGCTCCAATGACGTTTGTTCAATTGCACCAAATCGCTCCAATCAATGGCCCTAAAAAAGGGGCCAATCAAAGTGGTTATGGGGAGGGATCATTGTACCAAGCTCCACCCCCAAAAAGAACTCGAGTCTGATAACACTACTGACATTGACAAGATCTAATTAATAGACCGTATGCCAGTCTATTTGCATATTCATACCATGTGGTTGTACTGAATTTAAACGAAAAATCCACCTTTGTTCTAAATTTTGAAGCCGTTGGAGGCGATCACCGCCTCTAGGATGTTTCGGTACAAAGTCCAACACACGCCATCTAAGGTCCTCAAATTTATGCGATGATTGCAGGCAATGTTCAACCATAGGAGCCGATAGAGTTCCTGTCCTCAATCGAGAAGCATGTTCAGCCAGTCGTACTTTTAATGAACGTGACGTACGGTCAATATAATAGAAAATACAGGGGCATATAATTAAATGCACCACAAAAGAGGATATACAATCCGTATGCCAACGAGATGAATATGTAATCTGAGTATTTGAATATTTTAACCTAGTTGTGGGTATTTAGTTTTTTTTATATGGCCTAATGGGAGACAGCCAACATGGCTTTAGACAAGGAAGATCTTGTCTTACTAATCTGTTATGTTTTTTTTGAAGGTGTGAATGAACAGGTGGACAAAGGTGAATCGGTTGATATAGTGTATCTGGACTTTCAGAAAGCCTTTAACAAGGTCGCTCATCAGAGACTTTTGGGAAAACTAAAGAGTCATGGGATAGGAGGCAGTGTACTATTGTGGATCATGAACTGGTTAAAAGATAGAAAGCAGAGGGTAGGGCTAAATGGCCAATTTTCCCAATGGAGAAAGGTGAATAGTGGTGTACCCCAGGGATGTGTGCTGGGTCCGCTACTTTTTGGCATATTCCTAAATGACCTGGAAAAGGAAATAACGAGTGAGGTTATCAAATTTGCAGATGACACAAAACTATTTAAAGTTGTTAAAACCCAAGAGGATTGTGGAAAATTGCAAGAGGATCTTGATAAATTGGAAGACTGGGCATCAAAATGGCAAATGAAATTTAATGTGGACAAGTGCAAAGTTATGCACCTAGGGAAGAACAACCGAAACTATGGTTACATGATGCAAGGTTCCACATTAGGAACCACCACCCAGGAAAAAAGATTTAGGCGTCATTGAGGATAAAATGTTAAAACCCTCGGCCCAGTGTGCAGCAGCAGCCAAGTGAGCAAATAGAATGCTAGGTATCATAAGGAAAGGAATGGAAAATAAAACAAAAGATACTATAATGCCTCTATATCGTTCCATAGTGAGACCGCACCTTGAATATTGTGTGCAATTCTGGTCGCCGTATCTTAAAAAGGATATAGCGTTATTAGAAAAGGTTCAGAGAAGAGTCACCAAAATGGTAAAGGGGATGGAAGGATACTCCTATGAAGAAAGGCTAAAAAGGTTAGGGCTCTTTAACCTGGAAAAGAGACAGCTGAGGGGAGATATGATAGAAGTCTATAAATTAATGAACGGAGTGGAATGGGTAAACGTAGATTGATTGTTTACATTATCAGAATATAGAAAGATTAGGGGACATGCAATGAAGCTACCGGGTAAACAATTTAAGACAAATAAGAGAAAATATTTTTTCACTCAACGTGTAATCAAACTCTGGAATTTGTTACCGGAGGATGTAGTAAAGGCTGTTAGTGTAGCTGGGTTTAAAAAAGGTTTGGACAAGTTCCTGGAGGAAAGGTCCATAAACCATTATTAAAGTGGACCCATAATATCACTACTTGACCCAATTCAAGCACTGTGGAACCTGTGTCTTTTGGGGAAACTGCTGAGTACGTATGACCTAGATTGGCCACTGTTGGAAACAGGATACTGGGCTTGATGGACCTTGGTCTGACCCAGAATGGCATGTCTTATGTTCTTATGAAAGGAGATGTGCTACTGATAGGCAACATCCCTGTTGTGGTGTCATCTAGAAGTAAGGAGATCCTGGATTCTCTACAGGGAGAACTATTTAGGCAGCTAGTAACAGAACCCACACATGATGGGGCTATACTGGACCTGGTGCTTACTAATGAGGAAAGTGTTTCTGATGTTACAGTGAGAGATCACCTCGCATCCAGTGATCACCAGATGGTATGGTTCAGTATTAGGGCAAGGGCTGGTAAAATCCATTCAAATGTGAGGGTCTTAGACTTTAGGAAAACTAACTGTGCCAAGATGGGACAATACCTCAAAGAGTCATTAGTTGGATGGAAACAGCTGGGGGATGTAGAAAAATAATGGGCAAAACTGAAAGGTGATATTTTAAGGGCAACAAACCTTTCTGTTAGAAAGGTAAATAAATGTAAAAGAAAAAGGATACCACTATGGTTCTCAGTAGAAGTAGCTTAAAAGGTGAAGAAAAAGAGGGAGGCCTTCATGAAATACAAGAGATCACAGAGAGAGGAAGACAGGCATCTATATTTGCAAAAACAGAAAAGCTTGCAAAGTAATCAGGAAAGCAAAGGTACAAAAAGAAGAAATAGCCAATGCAATAAAATGCGGGGATAAGACATTTTTCAGATATGTTAGTGAGAGGAGGAAGGGCAAAAGTGGTATTGTCAGGCTCAAGGGTGCAGGGAAGGAATATGCATAGACTGATGAGGATAAAGCAGAATTGCTTGACACATTTTTCTGTTCTGTATTCACAGATGAAGGGCCAAGAGCAGGACCTCAGAAAAAAACACAAATAGGAACAAAAGTGACGGGGATCTTGAACAATTTTCAGAAGACTGTGTTCGTGAGGAACTAGCTAAATTAAAAATAGTTATGGGTCCGGATGGGACCAAAGCCATGGATCTTGATGGGATACATCCAAGAATACTGAGGAAACTTGGGGACATGTGGTCCCTTTACACAAAAGTGGATGTAAGGATCACATTGAGAACTACAGGCCAGTTAGTCTAACCTCTGTGGTTGGTAAATTATTGGAAAGGCTACTAAAAGAGAGAAGAGTGAGGTTCTGGAGTCCAATGGATTGCAGGATCTGAGGCAGCATGGATTCACCAGAGGCAAGTCTTGTCAAACAAATCTGATTGATTTCTGTGACTGGGTGACCAGGGAGTTGGATCGAGTGAAAGACCTAGATGTGGTGTATTTAGATTTTCAGTAAAGCCTTTGACACAGTTCTGCACAGGCGACTTATAAACTAAGCACCCTAGGGTTGGACCCTAAAGTTACTGATTGGGTTAGAAATTGATTGAGTGGGAGGCGACAAAAGGTACAGGTAAATGGAGCTCACTCTGAGGACAAGGTTACCAGTGGTATGCCACAGGGATCTGTTCTTAGTCTGATTCTTTTTAACATCTTAAACCCTCTATGTAAAAATGTACATATATAAATTCTTTTCCCCATAAGATACGAAGTAGATAATTTTCTATGTGCCGTGCTTACCTTACGAATCTATATGTATACAACAAAAACTTTTCTGTCTTGATTCGACAGCTGTTTCTATGTAATCATATCCACTTCTGATCGCTGGAAGGAGCGGTATACAAATGCTTGCTAAATAAAATAAATAAATAAATAAATCTTTGTTAGTGATATTGCAGAAGAGCTGTCGGATAAGGTTTGCTTGTTTGCGGATGATACCAAAATCTGCAATAGAGTAGACAACCAGGAAGGAGTAGTTAACATGAGGAGGGATCTAGCTAAGTTTGAAGAATTGTAGAGAATTTGGCAGCTGAAATTTAATGCTAGAAAATGCAGGGTCATGCATTTGGGCTGCAAAAATCCAAAGCAGCGGTACAATGTAGGGGATGGGGTACTTCTGTCCACAAAAGACAAACGGAACCTGGGCGTAATTGTGTCTGACAATCTTAAAGTAGCTAAACAGGTAGAAAAGGCGACTGCAAAAACCAGAAGGATGCTTGGGTGTATAGGGAGAGGAATGGTCAGCAGAAAAAAGGAGGTGATAATGCCCTTGTATAAGTCTCTGGTGTGACCTCATTTGGAGTATTTTGTGCAATTCTGGAGACTGCACCTTCAAAAGGATATAAGCAGGTTGGAATCAGTGCAGAGGATGGCTACTAAAATGGTTAGTGGTCTTCGTTATGTAGCATAGGAGGACAGACTTAAAGATCTTAATATGTATACTTTAGAGGAAAGGCGGGGCGATATGATAGAGACATTTAAATACTTTTGTGGCATAAATGCACAAGAGGGTCTCTTTCAATTGAAGGCAAGCTCTGCTATGAGGGGATATAGGATGAGAATGAAAGGGGTAGACTCAGGAGTAATAAGCGGAAATATTTCTCTAGGAAAAGAGTGGTAGATGCATTGAATAGTCTTCCAGTGGAGGTGTTGGACATTAGGACAGAATTCAAAAAAAGCATGGTACAAACATAGAGGATCTCTAAAGGTAAAAATGGGACTGTTGTAGCTGATATGGAAGGGCAGACTAGATAGGCCATGTGGACTTTTTCTGCCGTCATGTTTCTATGTTTCTAGATTCACACTTCTGAGCCCAAATTTACAATTACTAGTTTATAATAGGGAAGGTTCATATTGCAGAGTATATGTGCTATGTGAGGGGTCTTATGCTCACTGAACGGTATGAGATTATTAGGTTGCTAAGCAATCTGATGGCCAGAACATGCAAAAAGCCATTGGTCTTTGGCAATTGATAATCCAGAGCTCAGAAAAAAAGTAACAAGAGAACCACAGTCTCTGCGTTAACAAATTTTAAAGAGGGAAAACTATAGGAAGATTCCTTAAAAATAGAAATAAAATGATTTATTCAGTTAAAGATAGAGGTGTTCTGTGTAGGTAGAAGAAGTGGGATTGAGGGTATGTGTGCAAATAAAAAAAATTACTGAGAGAAATGTCTCACTGGGGTGAAACTTGATTTAAGGCAAAGGAGTGATAGAAAAATAAGTTTCCTAGGCAGACACACAGTGATAGTAATAATGTTCTTATTAGTTTTGTTGTGTGAGCCTTCCTAAGATTAAGAGAATGAGAATGAAAAAAGATATCTGTCTTTTCATATCATTACTCAGAAAGACATACATTCTGGACTAATGGATAGGAGTCTGTCAAAATGAAAAACAGAAGTCTCTATCTAAAAGGGATTTTCCTGACTGTGATTTTTATAGATATGGAGGCTCTGTTCAAAATTAAAGAACAGACCTACTTGTAAAAACCCGGTTCAGCATTTTAACGAAGCTGTGGTTATAACTGGAAGTGAATGAATTTTTAAATACGGGTATGAACATTTAGCAACAGCAGCGTTGACGGCATGGATTTGAGCAGGGATGATGTCCAGAGGGGTGCAAACAGAAAAATTGCTCTAGGTCCCCTCTAGTGCAAGGGGTCCCAATCCTGTCTGAAGCTGAAGGAGATATAACATGCTAGTGGGCTTTGGGGCCCCTCCCATATTTCTGCCCTGGGTCCCAGCATGTTTAACACAACCCTGGACTTGAGTGAATGAAAATAGTATTAAACATAAGCTAAGCAAACACTCTCTTAGGGGTATGTTTACTAAACAGCGATAATGTAGCAGCAGCTACGTTATCACGCGTTAACATCACCCGATGCAACGTTAGCGCATGATAACGTTGCCGGTGGCGGTAAGTCCCGCAAAGGGTGGAGAGAGGGCAGAGAGAAGGGGTCAATGGGCGTCATGGCTGTTTTGCATAAAAAAAAAGAACAAAAAAAACAAAGAACAAAAGTGAATCAAACCCATGACCCTTGGCTTAGGAGGTATCAGTACTAAACAGGCTACACCTCCACAGCTCTCTGATCTGCAATGGCTGGATACAGAAGGATGATGTGTTGGGATAGCAGCTTAGAGGGGCTTTCCCATGGCTGATGTGCAGTCCTATATTAATCTGAGACCTATTCTTCCTCTCAGATTCTGTTTCTGTTTTGTGCTCCAGTATTTTCTACCATATGCATGTTGATGTTAGGATGGAGTGATCGTTTCTTATCTCCGGATATAGAAAGACTGCAGGTCACCGCATCACATGTCTGCTGTGATTACCAGGATAGGGTTAACCCAGAGCTACTCAATTCCAGTCCTGGAGGTCCTCAAACCTGCAGGTTTTCGGGATATCCCTAATGATATGCATGAGATATATATGCATTAGATATAGCCTGCCAACCTGACTGGTTTTTGGTCCTCCAGGGCTGGATTTGGAGACCCCTGCCTTACACCTCTGTCATTTAAGATTGTAAGTGGGCAAGGTGCAGATGTCCAAGACATCAAAAAGGTTAGAATTTGTCACATTCCTCCTTGCTTGTCACCACCACCAAAATATTGTCTATTAGACAACTTTTTGGTGGTGGTGAGAATCTAGGAGGAATGTGACACATTCTATCTACCCTTTTGATGTCTAGAACATCTGTACCTTGCCCACTCACAATCTTAAATGACAGAGGTGTAAGGCAGGGGTCTCCAAATCCAGCCCTGGAGGGCCACAAACCAGTCAGGTTGGCAGGCTATCTCTAATGCATATATATCTCATGCATATTCATTAGGGATATCCCGAAAACCTGCAGGGTTGCAGACCTCCAGGACCGGAATTGAGTAGCTCTGGGTTAACCCACCACTACCCATGATGCAATGCACATGCAGATTAGCATTCTATAGCAGGTCACTAGATGGGGTATGCACCTCTACAGCACCGCACCGTGGTAGGAGGTACTGACCGTGTGTGTTACTGGCACAGAGTAGCTACAGACCATGCCATTGTGTGGGTTCTGCGCTCACCCTGAGGGTGAGGTGGTGGGCCCAGCACTAGGTCCGCAGTACCCGGGGTGGATGAGATAGGCATTGTTGTGTGTCAGGTGTTCCTTGTAGACATACATAGGATATTCCTGGGTCCACCTGCATTCGCTACTCATAATTGGGCCCTTGTAGATCATGATGCTCCCAGACTGGTGCCTATCCAGTGTGGTTGCCATGGTTGCTTGTTACAGGGGTAGGAAGGAGACTGGCTCCACATGCAGATTATGTAGTGCCACCCTCACGTATCCAGGGTGTTGACCAGGATCCGGTCTCCAATAGACTCACATACTCCATCTTTACAAAGGAGGCACATGATGATGGGGCTGTGGGTCCAGCAACCAGGGCTGTTAATGTAGATCTGTACTTGTCACAAGGCCACTGGCCTGGAAGGGCTCAGCTGCCCTGCCCTGCCCCGCCCCACATCCACCAGCAGAGAGCATACTAAGTCTGAACCCTGCAAGTCATTCTAGACATACACATGCAAAATGCAGACAGCCCACTAGCCAGTCCACAATGCATCCTCTCAGGGGATCTCTGTATACTCAGACATGGGATGTACCCACAGACACCAAACAGATAACTCAGTGATTGGGCCCCAGAACAGAAACCTCACAGATATCACCTGAGAGAAGCACTGCATAGCACTATGCGGGAACCTAGACATGCCATGGTCACTGCTCAGTCAGAGTGAGAGTGACCGCCAAGCATGACATGCTGTGGCCACCCTGTCCATGCAGGTGGTGGTCGGGCACTACAATCTCCCAGCCATTGCCCCACACCATGTGCAGATGCCCAGTCTGTCCTGTCCACGTCATACCCACAATACCTTGCTCCTCATTATGCACATTGACAGGCTAATGCTGGAATCAGTGTAAGCATTGTGGGCCCTGTGAGGAGTAGGCAGCCACAAAACAATGGATAGACATATGCACACTCCCACTCCTATGTTGGCATTGTGAAAAGATAGGGGTAGTTGGCAGCCCTGCCCATCACACTGGTCCTGGGCACAGTGCAGGCATTGCTAAGGTATGCAGGTGCTAATAGTGCTGCTTTGCTGGAAACTGCTGCTCCATGACGGGCCCAACAACCTGATAATCCATGGGGCTTTGGATAGTGGAGCCTGTGGGTGTTGGTGTTTGTGCTCCTGTTGGCCAATGTTTTGGGGAGTGCACATGACAATGTTGTATCTGCAACGTAGGGTAAAATGTAAGGACATGGTCTGCATGAGCCACAGCTGGGACCCGAACCTGTGACCTTTTGTTCCAAGACACACAGTTTGTGTGTACTGTACCACACTGTTGCTACCTTTGCTGTTCATCCAAGAGACCTTTGCTGCACTGCACACCATGCACTGGTACAGGGCACGGCTTTGGTCCGCTGTGGACAGGTGTCACGGCCCCCTCCACCACCAATGCCCCCTCCCCCACCATGCTGATGTGCCCATATGCTGTTGGTGCTGGTGGTGGCAGTCCCAGGCCATCCACTGTGCAGATAGGCGGGTGCCTAGGGTGTGAGGTCTGGGGTGGGGGGCATACATGGACATCCGCACGTCCCCCCCATCACCGCCTGCCACCATTATGGCCCTTCCATATGGGGGGGGAGATGGTTGGGGTGGCAGGTCGGTGATCTAGCAACTATTGGCTAGGGTGGGCCTGGTAGATAGATTATGTTCTGCCAGCAGACTTGTGGACAGGCTAGGGTATGCAATGCAGGTACAGTGTATCCACTTTATTTATTTTATTTATTTTAAAGTATTTATATACCACCTTCTCCTGTAATAAAGGTGGTTACTTTGGACTGCTGGGTGTATACATGTGTCAGGCAATGTGTGGCTGCTCCCTGCACTGTCCTTCCCAGGGGCTGGTGTGATGGGTGTTTGTATAGCTGGGTGTTCGGACAGTTTGGGATGTATCCTGGGGTGAGTACATGGACCCCTATTAGAGTGGTTCCCAGATGTGCACTGCTTGCCCCATTACAGGCATTGTGTTTCCTGTGTGACGTTTGGGGAACCTGCAGGGTACGTCTCCCCTGGGTGGGACACTGTGGAACACAGACTATGGGGCAAGTTTGACCTTGGTCAGCTGCTGTCTTGCTGTTTTCCATTTTCTGTGTTCCTCTGTGCCACCTAGGTGGCTGCCTGGTCTGCCCTGTACCCCACCTGCAGCCCCCTTTGTAGCATCACCATAGTGCCCTTTCATACTTGGGTACTATGCTGTTACTGCACATGTAGCACTACTATCACTGTTTTTGGGCTCTTTGCCTGTGATATACATTGCTGACAGGAAATGTTTTCTCTCTCCTACAAATGTGCATTTACTGACAGGTTTTCACTCATGTTACTGTTCCAGCATTACTGTGACAGCATTAGTACAGTAGTGGCCTCTCCCTGCCCATTGACCCTCTCTCTTTGCCTTCTCTCCACCCTCCAGTACAGTTACAGCGGAGAGGCATACCCCATCTGGTGACCTGCTGCAGACTGCTAATCTGCATGTGCATTGCATCATGGGTACTGGTGGGTTAACCCTATCCTGGTAACCACAGCAGACATGTCGTGCGGTGACCTGCAGTCTTTCTATATCCGGAGATAAGAAACGATCACTCCATCCTAACATCAACATGCATATGATAGAAAATACTGGAGCACAAAACAGAAACAGAATCTGAGAAGAAGAAGAGGTCTCAGATTAATACAGGACTGTACATAAGCCATGGGGAAGCACGTCTAAGCTGCTGTCCCAACACATCATCCTTCTGTATCCAACAAATAGCAGATCAAAGAGCTGTGGAGGTGTAGCTTACTGAATAGTACTGATACTGCCCAAGCCAAGGGTCAATAGACAACATTTTGGTGGTGGTGAGAAGCGAGGAGGGCTGTGACAAATTCTATCTACCCTTTTTGATGTCTAGGACATCTGCACCTTGTCCACTCACAATCTTAAATGACAGAGGTGTAAGGCAGGGATCTCCAAACCAGTCCTGGAGGGCCACACATCAGTCAGGTTGGCAGGATATCCCTAATGCATATATATTCCAAAGCGTCCCTCTAGTCCAGTCCCGGAACCATAGAGTTGTGAACCTCCACCAGCAGCTTTGGAGACTGAACATCTTCATCTCTTTGATCATCCAGCTATATGCAGCCCCAAGGACCGCCCACACATCAGTATCTCAGTCTCCAAGCAGCTTGGAAGTCAGAGCCCAGAACTGGGCTCCTTAGGAACAAATAAGCAGAGCTTTAGTGTTTTATTATTTTCTAGATTTAGGTGCTGGGCTGCTGCTGTGGAGGAAATCTTTGACTGTGTCCCTTCTGTCTTTCTCTAATCTGTTTTTTTCTCTCTGTCTCTCTCTGTCAGTCTCCCCATAGGTCAAACAAGCAGGGGAGCTGCACAGGACACAGGTCTCCTTTCTACCGAACCCCCTTGGTGGGTGAGGAGAAGGTTGAAGACAATTACAGGCAGCAATTGAATACAGCAGTAGGCTCTGAGGGTCCCCTGACTGATTTAGGGGTTCCCCGAGCTGCCCTGAGCGGTTATTACTCTGTTATTGACTCTGATAACTGCTACTCAGAGCTCGTGACAGGCACGCTGGACAGCACTCTCAGTGTTTTGACCCCCCCTCCACTCCTGTGTGTGGGTGAGTAGAGTTTGAAGCTTTTTCTTTCTAAAGGCAGTGGTGGAGGCCTTGGGGTGGCCTGGAATCAGCTCCGGGGAGTGTTTTAGACCTTTTGGGTATTTTTTCTGGTCCTTTTTTTGGCGGGATCGGGTCCGGCGGCCATTTTGGATTTTTTTCAAAGTTGTTTTTCTTCGTGTTTTTTTTTAGGGATAGGAGCTTCGTTTTTGTATTTCTTGGTCAGATATCAGCTAATTGACTCCAGCTCTATCTAATCCTGCAATTTGGAGCATTTTTGAGCACTTTTAAAATCACGATTTTTTTCTGCTCTGTTTACTTCAGCAAGGTGTTCCTGCTTTGCTGGCAAAGGGCTGTGTGCATAGCCATGCCTCCTAGTCCTCGGTGTCTGGTCTGTGGCATTCGTAGAAGTAGTAATTTGGAAGCCCGAGTCTGTGCCACTTGTTCTGCTGTGGGTGCTGGCATGGAGGACCCTCTGGAGGGCTCCAGTGCAGATCTCCCACCTGTATCTACAGAAGGGACATCAGAGCAGGCCGAGACGGTCCTTGGTCCGGGGATTTCTGCAGTGCCGGAACACCTGTTGGCGGGGGCGTCCAGGAGGGATCCCTGGGAGTTCCACCCGCCTTTTTCTCTCTCATGCAGGAGGCTCTGGCTCTCTTGCAGCCGGCGGGGGGAGGCTCGGTCCTGCCCCTCGTGGGCTAAAGCGTCCACTTTCAGTAGAGGGAGACACTGGTCCACAAAAGAAGAGCCGGCCCCCGAGTGTTGCGGATTCTGCGCCTCCTGGGGACGAGTTCCACGAGGGGCTGGGGGAGGCTCTCGAGCTGGAGTCTGCGGAGGATTTAGAAGATGGCGAGTTGTTGGACGACGAGCAGGGTAGTAGAATAGTGCGTGTATTTCGTAAAGAGGAACTTCCGGCACTGATTGCCGAAACCCTCAAGGTATTGAACATACCCGTGGAAGATGCCACTGCGGAGGACAAGTTGGAGGATCCCTTGATGCAGGCGGAGCGCAGTTCCCACAGAGTCTTTCCGCTCCATAGGGTTTTTAAAGCTATGATCCAGGAGGAGTGGAACAGTCCAGAGTCCGCTTTGCGCGGGGCTAGACTGTTGCCTAAATTGTATCCTCTGTCGGAGGCTGATAGAGAGCTCTTTCGTTCGCTGAAGATGGACGCGGCAGTTTCCGCGGTTACTAAACGGACTACTATCCCGGTGGAAGGTGCTGCGGCGTTGAAGGACCCGCAGGATCGGAAAGTTGATAGCTTGTTGAGACAGGCGTTTGATGTTGCTGCCCTGTCAATGCAGGCGGCGGTGGCCGGGGCCTGGGTGGCGCGCGGCTGCCTCCGCTGGTCTCAACAGTTCCAGGGGCCCCAGTCGGCGGAACAAGAGGCCGTGGTGTCCAGATTGGAGTTGGGTACCGCTTATTTGGCGGATATCCAATATGACCTCATTAGGGGGTTAGCTAACGGCATGGCGTCGGTGGTAGCGGTGCGTCGTTCTCTTTGGTTACGCAATTGGGCGGCTGATGGCTCTTCTAAAGCTCGCCTTAGTAAGCTGCCGTTTAAGGGCAGGCAGTTATTTGGAAAGGACTTGGATAGGTTGGTAAAAGATCTCGGGGATTCTAAGGGGGGTCGGCTTCCGGAGGATAAGCCCAAGCAGGGGAAGCCGACCTTCACCTTCCGGGGGTCTCAGCAGTCCTTTCGGAGGTTTCGTGCTTCCCGCTTTGGTCAGTCCCAGCGTTCCAGATATCTGGGGCGCGGACAGAGTTTCCACGGATTTCGTGGAGCAGGTAGAGGTTTTGGCTCCTTCCAGGCGTAGGTCCCCAAAAAGTCACATTGAAGAGAGGCCAGCTCCGGTGGTGGTGATTCCCATAGGGGGCAGACTGCGGGATTTCTACCCTGCCTGGGCCGCTATCACATCCGATCGGTGGGTGTTAGAAGTGATACGAGAGGGATATGCGCTCGAGCTACATCGACCGGTGCTCGATTCCTTCATTATGTCCCCGTGCAGCGCTCCCTGGAAACGACGAGTCGTATCCAATACACTTTCCTGGCTGCTTCGGCTCCGGGCGGTCGCCCCCGTGCCGGAGGGGCAGTTAGGGTCCGGTCGATACTCCATCTACTTCGTAGTGCCGAAAAAGGAGGGCACCTTTCGACCAATCCTGGATGTAAAGAGAGTGAATCGGTGCCTCCGGGTGTCACATTTTCTCATGGAAACGCTGCGCTCCGTCATAGCGGCGGTCCGCGAGGGGGAATTCCTAACGTCCCTAGACCTTACGGAGGCCTATTTGCACATTCCCATTCGCCGGGAACATCAAAGATTTCTGCGGTTTGCGCTGCCGATGGGCCATTTTCAGTTTCAAGCCATGCCCTTCGGCCTAGCGACGGCGCCACGGGTCTTCACGAAGATCATGGTGGTGATAGCGGCGTTCCTGTGGAAGGAGGGTGTCCTCGTGCATCCCTATCTCGACGACTGGTTGATCCGGGCGAAGTCGAGGGAGGAGAGTCTCCGGGCGAAGGCGTGGGTCGTACAGGTTTTGCAGTCATTAGGCTGGGTGGTCAATCGGGCGAAGAGCAGCCTTCTTCCCTCGCAGACCTTGGAGTATTTGGGGGCGCGTTTCGAGACCGGCAACGGGAAGGTTTTTCTCCCAGTGCACAGAGCGCGGGCCCTGAGGCGGCTGGTGGAGCAGTTTCTAGCGAGATGGGTGTCCTCGGCTTGGCAATACCTTCAGCTTCTCGGCACGATGGCGGCGACCATCGAGGTAGTTCCGTGGGCAAGGGCGCACATGCGGCCCCTGCAGCGAGCGCTGCTGCGTCGATGGTGTCATCAGTCCGACTCGCTAGCTCGTCAGTTAGTTTGCCCCTTGGGGGTTCGGCGCAGCCTTCGCTGGTGGTTGCGTCGACGCTCTCTGGCGAACGGTATGCCCTTGGAGTCTCCCATCTGGTGTCTGCTGATGACGGATGCCAGTTTGAGCGGCTGGGGGGCTCATTGCGAGGGCCAGATTGCTCAGGGCCAATGGTCCTCGCGGGAGAGCCGGTGGTCCATCAACCGACTGGAAATGAGAGCTGTGGTTGGCTCTGACAGCGTTTCAGCCTTGGCTGCAGGGAGCGGCGGTCAGGGTGCTATCCGACAATGCCTCCACGGTAGCCTACATAAATCGCCAGGGAGGCACAGGCAGCGCGGCGTTGGAAGCGGAGGCGGATCTGCTTCTGGATTGGGCAGAGCGGCATCTTCAGTGTCTGTCGGCCCAGCATATCGCGGGGGTTCACAATGTGGAGGCGGACTTTCTGAGTCGTCGCAGGGTAGACCCCGGAGAGTGGTCTCTACATCTCGAGGTATTTACGTTGCTGGTCCGTCGTTGGGGTCTGCCGATAATGGACCTCATGGCGACCTTCGAGTCCGCGCAGGTCGAAAGGTTCTTCAGCAGGCGTCGGGAACGCATGTCGGAAGGCCTCGATGCATTGGCACAAAGGTGGCCAAGATACGGGCTGCTCTATGTCTTTCCTCCGTGGGCTCTGCTGGGTCGCCTGGTACAGCGGATCGAACGGCATCCGGGTCCCGTGGTTCTGATTGCCCCGGACTGGCCTCGTCGGCCTTGGTATGCGGATCTGGTGCAGTTGAGTGTGGCCGATCCGTGGCTCCTTCCTCCTCGGCCGGATCTCCTTCGGCAGGGGCCGCTGCAGATGCCTCAGGTGTCTCGATTCTCGCTTACGGCATGGCTATTGAGAGGGCGCAAATGAGAGCCAAAGGTTATTCTCCAGAGGTCATTGCTACCTTGTTGCGGGCACGGCGTCGGTCTATGTCGCTAGCGTATGTCCGGGTCTGGCGTATTTTTGAGAGCTGGTGTGCGGCTCGCGAGTTGCGGCCTTTGCGGACCTCCGTTCCTCAGATGCTCTCCTTCTTGCAAGCAGGGGTGGTCAAGGGCCTGGCGGCCAGTTCGTTGAGGGTCCAACTTGCAGCTCTTGCGTGTTTTTGAGGCAAGGTTCAGGGCCAGTTATTGGGGTCCCATGCGGACGTGAAGTGCTTCTTGTGAGCGGTGTTGCTTATGCGTCCTCCGTGCAGGGCTTTAGTGCCCTCGTGGGACTTGAATTTGGTGTTGAGGTCTCTGGTGGCTTCGCCGTTTGAACCCTTGGCGCAAGCTTCGTTGAAGGACTTGACGTTGAAAACAGTGTTTCTGGTAGCGATCTCGTCAGCTCGCAGGATCTCGGAGTTGCAGGCTCTTTCGTGTAGGGAACCCTATCTGTCTTTCTCTGCCGACAAGGTGGTATTGCGACCGGTTCCCGCGTTTTTGCCTAAGGTAGTTTCGGCGTTTCACATGAATCAGGTGGTGTCTCTCCCGGTGTTTGCCAAGGAACGGGGCAAGCACGCGGATAACTCCTTGCACGCGTTGGATGTCCGTCGAGCTCTTCATCGGTATTTGAGGGAAACGGCGGCCTTCCGTAAGTCCGATCGCCTATTTGTCCCATTTGGCGGTCTGCGCAAGGGGGAAGCGGCGTCTAAGTCTTCCATTTCCCACTGGTTGAAAGAGGCGATTTCGTCGGCATACCTTTTACACGGCAGGATGGTTCCTGCCGGGCTTCGGGCTCACTCGACTAGGGCGCAGGCGGCGTCTTGGGCAGAAGTGAGCTTGGTACCGGCGGTGGATATTTGTCGGGCGGCGACGTGGTCGTCCTTGCACACCTTTGCTAAGCACTATCGTCTGGATGTGCAGGCAGCGTCGGATGCACGGTTTGGGTCTCGGGTGCTTCAGGCTGGACTAGCGAGGCCCTCCCATTGAGATTTACTGCTCTGTTACATCCTCTATGGTTCCGGGACTGGACTAGAGGGATGCTAAGGAAGAGTAAATTAGACTTACCTGCTAATTGTTGTTCCTTGCGGAACTCTAGTCCAGTCCCGGATCCCTCCCTGTCTATCTGTTCTCGCTGCCAGCCAAGAAGGTACATTCATTATAGGAGTCTGCCAGGGTTTTTGTTCTCTATACTTTCGGTCAGAGCTCCTCTGCTTGCAGCACGCCTTAGTTTCCTTTCGGGGTCAAATCTTGGGGGTGAGCGGTGGCGCCTCTTGTTGCATGCGTTTTGCACAAGGGTCGCCACGGCCGTTCTGGTCCGCCTTCCCGTAGGCGGGAGGTTGTTCTTACGCAATTGGAAAAAGAAAAAAAAAAAAGAAAGAATTTTTGCTCGTAGTGGGAACTTTAGGGTCAGGATCCTTTTTTCCACTGTGTTGTTATATCTACTTATTTGTTGCTCTGCTTAGTATGCTTTGTCAATAGGTACTGATGTGTGGGCGGTCCTTGGGGCTGCATATAGCTGGATGATCAAAGAGATGAAGATGTTCAGTCTCCAAAGCTGCTGGTGGAGGTTCACAACTCTATGGTTCTGGGACTGGACTAGAGTTCCGCAAGGAACAACAATTAGCAGGTAAGTCTAATTTACTCTTCATGCATATTCATTAGGGCTATCCCAAAAACCTGCCAGGATTGCGGCCCTCCAGGACAGGGTTGGACACCCCTGGTGTAGGCAGCCACAACACACTGTATAGACAGACACACACTCCCACACCTATGCCAGCATTGTGCAAATATAGATGTTTGTAGCAACCCTGGCCGCCACACCAGTCCTGGGCACAGTGCAGGCATTGCTATGGTACGCAAAACTGTTAGGGTCACTCCCCGGGATGGTAAACATTGTCAGAATCAATAACTGAAACACACTCCACAGATATCAGAAAGGTTGCTATGATGAATCTCTATCAACAAATCATGTTTAACTTAGGATTTGTTAGCTGACATTAATCATAGCAACCTTTTGATATATGTGGAACGTGTTCCCAAGATTAGGACGGCATTGCTAAGGTATGCAGGTGCCAGTATTGAGAGATGCTGCTCCGCGCAGTGCCCAACAGCCTGACTCTCCATGCAGCATTGGATAGTGGAGCCTATGGGTGTGGGTGTTTGTACTCCTGTTGGCCTCTGCTCTAGGGCTGAGTTTCCCAACTCCGGTCCTGGTGGGCCAAACACTGTTCAGGTTTTCATGCTGTCCCTATTGAATATGCATGAGATACATTTGCATACAATGGGGGCAGCACATACAAATCCAGCACTGGCATATTTATTAGGGACAGTATGACACCTGAATGGTGTTTGTTCCTCCAGGACTGCAGTTGGGAAACTCTGCTCTAGAGATTGCACATGTTTATGGTGTCTGTGCCCTGTAGGGTAAAATATAGGTGTTTATTTAATCTGCAATAACAGTTCCGTCTTTATTACCACGGTTTAGTTCTGGGTAAAATATAGGGACATAGTTTGCAGGAGCCACACCTGGGGCGTGAACCTGTGACGTTCTGCCCCTGAACACACTGGCTGTGTGTACTGCACAAAACTGTTGCCACACAGGCAGATCATTCCCTGGGGCTACCATGAGTGTTCGTTAGACAGACCTTGTCTGTTGCACCGCACAGCACCCACCTAAACAGGGTTTGGCCTTGGTCTGCTGTGGGCAGATGCCACTGCCCCCTCCACCATCAGCAACCCTCCGCCACCATGCTGACATGCCCTTATGCCAGTGGTGCTGGTGGTGCGCAGTCCTAGGTCATCCAGTGTGCCGGTAGGCAGCTGCCTATGGTGTGGGTTCTCGGGTAGGAGTGCCTACATGGACATGCGCACTTCCCCCCTGGCACCACCTGCCAATGTTATGTGCCCTTGGGGGTACCTGCTGGGTAATTATCCCCTGTGACACTGTGGGACACACACTCGTGCCCATGTTGGACCCTCGTCAGTTGCTGTCTTGCTGCTTTACAGTTTCGGCATTCCTATGTGCCACCTAGGCATCTGCCTAGTCCGCACTGTGCCCCAGCTGGACCACAGCATAACAAACCTGCCCCATATAAACGAGAAAACCCTGATCACCGCTATTTCACTGTGGGATCATTCACTTTGTAGGGGGACAGAGCATAGCCCCTTCCAAACATGATATCTTCCTTTTTACACTTTGTTAGTAGTGTTGGTTTATGTTTATCATTAGTAGCACTATTGGCCAGCTTGGTTATGGGGATTTCAAATGTGGTTCTGATCATTTAATATGTTTATTTGCCTTTCTGGTTCCTGCACATGTATCACTACTACTATCACTTTTTTGGGTTTCCCTGGCTTTGCTGTACATTGCGGACTGAAATGGTTTCTCTCTCCTGCAAATGTGCCTCTAGCGCGAGGTTTTCACTGGCGCTAATTTTCAGACCTTCATTTCACGGCGTTAGTGTGCATGGGGCCTCTCCCCGCCCACTCTCCGCCCATAGACCCCTCATCTCCGCCCCTGGGGAGCCTTACTCCACCCTCTGGGGAGCCTTACTCCACCCTCTGCGCATCTTAATGCCGCCGCAGGCATTATCGCGCGATACGTGATGTTCTCGCATGGTAAAACGCTATTATCACATGTTAACGTCACGTATCGCGCGATAACGTCGCAGCTGTGACGTTAGCGCTGTTTATTAACATACCCCTAAGTAACTTACAGTTATCTAAACCTATTTTCTAAAGTCTACAAATACTTTTATTTGCAAAATAGTAGCTATTACAGCATTATAAGCTAGTTACTATTTTTTGTGATCTTTTTATGTTGAGCCGCCAGTGCCATCAAAATCAGCAAACTTCAAATACCTATTAAACTAAATAAATCTCAAACAAAAAATCTGTATATAACATTTTTTGACATAATGATTATAGCTCAACATAGTTCCATTCAATTTATAACCATTAATTAGTAAACAGTTGAGTAGTAAGTTTGGAAACTTTATGTCTGTAAAACATACGCTGGTCCAAAACGGGTTAGCTGGGCAGGGTTCTGTATGTGCAGGCTGATCAGAATCGGGTCCTGGCCTGCATGTACAAACCCTAGACCAGATTCTGATCCCGCTTCCGATCGGGCGCACAGGGGCCGGGATGCACACATTAGAATGTGCCTCTATGAAGAAACTGGCACTGAATATCCAGTTTTTACTCAGTTTCAGCAGCTGGCATTTAAAAAAATAAAGAAAAAAACTGATCGCTGCTGCACGGTGTCACAGATCACTTTGGTTCCTAAGAAGAAAGAAGAATGACTTTCTGACATCCCCAAAACCTCTGAGCATTGCGTAACTTTGGACAAGGAGTCTGCATGCACATACAGAACACTAAAATGTTCTGCTTCTGGCCATAAATATCCATAGTTAACATCAATATTTATATTCATCAAGAAAACTAACATCATAAATTATAATTAGGCTATATCTGAGTGGAGGAGTAGTCTAGTGGTTAGAGCAGCAGCCTAGTATTCAGAAGATTGTGGTTTGATTTCCACTGGCTGGCCTTGGGCAAGTCACTTCATTCTCCACTGTCTTGGAAGAAAAGGCCTGGTAATCTGCTTCTGATGATACCTTTCCAAGAAAGCCCAGGGGCTGCTGGGCCACCCGAGGTCAGCATTTTGTTTTTAAAAGAACATACATTCAGGCTTAGTTTTCAGTTTGCAAAATGTTATGTGTACTGTAAGAGTACTGTACTGTAAGAGTGGAGGAGTAGCCTAGTGGTTGGGGCAAGGTACTTCAGGCTGGAAGGTAAGGGGTTCAAATCCCACTAGAGGACAGCAACCTTGGGCCGGAAGGACTGGGGTTTCTAGTCCCACAGGTGCTCCTTGTGGTCTTGGGCAAGCCACTTAACCCTCCATAGCCCATGTTCCCTGTAAAATAGTTATCTCCAAGTTATATGTACCCTGTTCAATGTAATTTCAGTTTGTTCAATATAAACCACACTGATGCAGAATAGCATGGTATATAAGAGAATGTAAATAAATAAATAAAGAAAGAAAGAAGAGCACAAGCTAAATTAACTCTGTTTGACATCAAAATTCTAAATTAATGCACATAAAATTGATTTGCACATGTTAAGAATGTTTATGCATATTATGAACCAAAAACTATCCTGAAATTGGCCAAAAAACCTAAAAATGATCCAAAAAGAAACTGAAAATATATCTGTCCACACCCCTAAATAACATCTGAGTCTCTTGTTCTTATGAGACAGATGTACTACAACTTGTGCAGAAGAAGTTGCTAGCAGGTAAGTAGCTAATCCTAGAATGCTGAGATTAGATTCCTTTCCTTAATTTCATACGATAAAGGTCATACAAGTGTATGTTTTCTGTGGAGAAAACAAGAAAATAACAATTTTGGTACAACAAATAAAGTTCAGAATAACTGAGCTGTAGCCAAGGGAAAAGAGGTGCCATAAAGGTGCACGTACCATAATACAAGAGGTATAGATTTTCTTTCTAGAAAAGAGAAAGTAGGAGAAGAAATAGTTATGTATGTGAAGCCTGGTTTTAGTTAGGCTGTTTAGACAGAAAAAGGGACATCCAATAAGCAAAGTGTTTTCTGAAAGATTCCCATCCTGCAAGATTCCCATCCTGCAAGATTCCCATCCTGCAAAATACTTATAAGTCTTTGAGAAATAAACATGTATTCTGCAGCTCACAGTGGGAGCAGCTCGTTTACAAAGAAACACATTCACATAAGGGTGATTAACGTGGACAGGTGGTGATTTTACAGCCTGCAAATGCAGGTGTACATGTGTAAATGGCAAATTTAATAAAAATGGTCATTCAAGGAGAGCTAATTAAGGAACAAAGTAAAAAAAATATACATTTTTTAATGAAAATTTCAGATTAGTTTTAAAACCAGAGAGGTAAGCATATTTGTTGCCTCAATCACCGTGAGAACCTCAAGTCTAAATGAGCTGTTAGCTGAGATTCCTACCTCGGAGGAGGTATAAATGCTTATCTGCAGGTTTTTTAAAGAATGTGTGTATTGCCGATGTAAATAGCAAATCGTGCCACCTTCTTATCTGTGTGCAGGTCTACAAATCTAAGGGGTATGTTTACTAAAGAGCATTAAGGGAGCCAATGTGTCATTTAGCAGCACCGTTGATTGCTTTTTTTTTTTTTTAGTGCTGTCAAGTCAGTGCTGACTCCTGGCAACCCAGCTGCCTCTGGGTTTTCTTGGCAATGGATCCCCAGATTGCCAAGCCTTTTCTTCCAACGCAATGGAGGGTAAACTAACTTGCCCAAGGTCACAAGGAGTGCTAGTAAGAACTGATCATTTGGGTACTAGACAGTTGCTCTAACTACTAGGCTACTCCTCTTTGATTGCTTAATGCTGCAGAAAGGGCTGATAACACTGCATTAACATGCGCAAATGACTCCCCTAGCATTAAGGGAAAAAGAGGTGGAGAGAGGGCATTCATGGGTCAGAGATTGAGTGGGGATAGCGGGTGCTCCCTTAATGCTGACTGGTGTTACCGTGCCTTAGAGCTGCCAGGGCTGGGAACCCTAAAGCCATCAGGAAACTCACGGTAAGGGCTATTTTAGAGAGGAGAGAGCCTATTTCAATGTATGTAATGTGCACCACCCACTGTAGGTCCCAAATTAGTGAGAGTAGTTTTCCATTGGCAGTAACAGCATGGTGCCCCAGTATGAAAGGGTACCATGTTGTTGATGTCAAATTGACAAAGGAGGTGTCACACAGGTGATGCAATGGGGCTGTCAGGTCTACTAGGGTGACAAGATGTCTGCCTAGGGAGAACATCTGTGATGGTGGTATGACTGTTGAGACAGCGGCAGCACACATACATGCTGCCACAGTCAGAAGGGAGTTGTGCCACCCCCACTGCCACCATGCTGCCATGTCAGTGTTCTGTGAGGGTGGGGTGGCAGCCTGCTGCAGGAGAAATATGTGTCCCAGCACTGTGTGTCAGGTTCAATGCTGCAGTTGCCACTGTCATTGGGATGTGAAGCATGTCAGCAGCAGGTACAGCGGAGCACATCCTCTCTTCCGAGGTCTAATGCAGTAGCACCTGTACCCACCTCCCCCTGGTGTAGGGGGGCAGGAGTGGCATGATGTGACTAACTGCATGTGTGCTACCTCAATAATAGCACCAGCAGCCCTGAGGCAGTGGCTGGGCCATGCTTGCAGAATAGGACTGGTACCTGTGGCATATTCTGATCCTAGCATTTGCAACAATGCATCTTTCTTGCACCATGGACTTTGCTTGGAGAAGGACCACCTGACAACTGTTACCTGATCGCTGAATATGACACACGGTATCTGAGACTAGCCAATCCTCATGCGGTGACGAGAAAGTCAAGACAAGGAATTATACACTGGGCATGGAGAGACACAAACACGTCTAGAGACTTTAAGAGACACTTGTTGGAGAGCATTCTGACATACCTTTCAGCAGTTACACTTTTAACTGTTCTCAGCATTCTGGCAGTCTTGCTTTCTCTTTCATTTTCTGCACTTCATGTGCTTTGCTTGCTGGCCTGCCTCCTTCTAAAAGACAGTGTGCAAGGACAAGAACTAACCTCAGAAGGAGTGAATCTCTCCCATAGACCTGAAGCTCTGTGTTATCACAAAACTCACCCAGACCAACTGCAACCTGTGTTGGACCACTGCCATCCTTTGGACTTTGTGCCATTCTGGAGACAACGTCTCAGACCCAGCCACAATTATCCATCTGGCAAAGCTATTGGTCTTTAATTCCCCCCGAGGGTGGGCATAGCCAGCCAGACAGACAATTTTCTATATATCTGAGTGCAGAGAAAATCTGTGGCTTTGGTTACTAGAATGGTGATTTATTATCTTGGTGATTGTAATCTTAGGCCTACATAACTTACAAGTCATATTTATTCTATATCTCATAAGTCTAATTTATTCTATATCTGCACTATTTTTCTATCAGCAATAAAGTCTAATTTTCCTATGTACATAGGGTTGGTTCCCTTTGTCTCATATGGTTTTATTTTATTTTATTTATTTATTTTATTTATTGTATTTCTATACCGCACTATTCCGCATCAGCGCAGTTTACAAGGAACAGGTTTGTACAATGTTGAACGTTCAGACATTGAACTTACATAAAACAGGGAGTTTAAACATGGGTAACAGGTGAACTTTATACACTATGTACAGAAAGGGGGTCACATCGTAGTTGAGTCTACAAATACAAGCCCTATGATGGGTGTCTAGGTGTAGTGGGACGATAACATTGGGAATTGTTTAGGCAGCACTGGGTTGAGAGAATGTTGGGTCATGAGAAGCTGCCTAGGTGATGTTGTCAGAGTTACAGAAGTGTTGTTGAAATAGATGGTGCTTGAGGGATTTTCGGAATTGGGGGAGGTTGTTTATGGTCCGGATTTCCACTGGGAGAGAGTTCCAGCAGGAGGGGGCAAACAATGCAAAGGCACGCTTTCTCGTAGATTTGTTGCATTTTGTAATGGCTTTCGGAAGGTTCATTTGCCAAATAGACCTACAGAATCCTGGGAAAAAAGAATGTAGCAATTACCACTGGATGGGCTGGCCCTGGGATCAGGATGTCCCCCAACTTGTGCATATTGACTGGATATGAGCATGTGGTGCCTAAGGATTCAACTGAGCCAGGAAAACTATGCAATATGAGAACAGCCCATGTCAGAGGAAAAAATGAGCACCCTGCTGTCTCACTTGATAAATGATAACCAGAATCTGTATGTGAACCGGTGACCCCTCCACAACCATCTGAGCCACATATGACTAGAGTACCTCTTGTGGTCTGTAACATATGTATGAGAGTAATTCATGATTGGCCCACAAGCAGACACCAGGAAATGGGTACATTGGTCATTGTGCTTGGACACTCATGGGCTGGAATGTGTGTGCTCATGTATCATGACCTGCCCCTTTGACTGGACAGATCCTATAAGTACAACATACATGCCAGTTGAACCAACAGAATACAAGGCACAGACCTCACAAGATGTCCCGCTCACACACCTGTCTAACATACCATGTCAGAAAAGTATGGTATATAGCCTGCAGACAGCTAAGCAGACATAGGCACACCCCAAGTCATGCTCTCATGTACCCTGACAATGACCAAATCCACAGCCCTGCTCTGTGGCTCCAAACACATGGCCAGGGAGTGCCTGAGCAATGGGTCAAGGCCTACCTGTAGATCAGAAATGGTATGTCCAGGTATGTTAACTTTACCATGCCTTCCTAGAACTTTAGCATCAAATTCAACCATCCACACTTTGTCCAGCATGAGCCACCACATTGAGAAGCTGTGCAATCTAAGACTAGATGGCAGAGCGCACTGGCACACAGAGTGGGCGTTGATAGCACTCGAACTGCACACTGAGCAGGCATTGAGAATAGTGGAGGGTTAAGGGGCAGGTAACAATGCTAAACTGTGAGCTGCAGCAATGCAGTGTGCATTTCCAGTTGCCTGGTATACTGAGCCTCTTATACAGACACAGAAGACGTCTCAGCACTCCTCGATATAGCATGCATCCACACTGCCAAAGATAATCCCTTTATAATGTTGGGTGACTTCAATCTCAACTCAGCACCAACAACACAAGTCAATCCATTCCTTAACGCCATGGAAGCTATGGACCTTTCCCCACTTCCCCATCCTCCTCCCCTTCCCCCCTTTCTTCTCTTCTCCCTTCCCCCTTCCTTTCATTCTTATTCCCCCTTCCCCTTTCCCTTCTCCTTCCTTTTCCCTCCCTTCCCTGCTCCCCCTCCCCTCCCCTCCCCTTCCATTCCCTCTCCCCCTCCCCCTCCCCCACACCTCTCTCCCCAAACCCCCACCCACTCCACCCACCATTCCTTTCCCCCTTTTTCCCTTCTCCCCCTTTCACCCCCTCTCCTTCCCCTCCCCCTTTTTTCCTCCCTTCCCCCTCCTCTCCATTCCCCCTTTCCCTTCCATTTCCCCTCCCCCTTCTTTCCTCTTTCATTCTGCCCCTCTCCACCCCAGACCCTACCACCCCTTCTGCCTTTATTTATTTATTTAATTATTCATTTATTTATTTACTTCAGATATTGACATACACATGATTTTATCTATAATTGACTAACATCCCACAGGAGTCAAGGAATGTTTTTATGATTACCCCTAGGTTTTAAGAATAATGTTTATTAATATTATTGCTTCCATTTAAGGTTATCATAATCTGACCCTCTTATGAATGTTTTTTATAGTAGGCTCTACCTCCACTACCCTCACATTACCTCCCTCTTAACAGAACAACACTGGCTACCCATTTCCCACAGAACTGATTTCAAAATCATACTTCTGACTCACTGTGCATTTTTGTTACCTGCATTATTTGTGGTCTTTGCTAGTTCCACATTCATCACTATACCCAATCAAATCCTCACAACTATCTCATTGTGTTTGCCTTCCTCATATGTATTCTGCAGTCAACATTGTTAAAAAAAAATCAACATAGAAGGTTCAGGTTATAACTACCTCCAGAATCAAAACTCCTGGGTTTCAAGCCAAGAATTCTCAACATCTGGCCTATGTAATATTGAGATAAGTCAGAAAATACAGGAATATGGGGCCCTAGAAAAGCTCATTTATATGTCTGAAAATATAAAGGAGCAGTGTTGTGGACAGCGATGACATATTAAGGGTGGGGTAGTGGGTGTGGCCTGCCTAGGGTGTTGGCCGGGAGGAGGGTGCATCACCACCAGGCCCACACTTTGGAGGCAGTGCAACAAACATAACTTAAAGATGAAAGGCTTGCTGCACTGCCTCCAATCCAGGCCCAACGGCTCTTCTCTCTCGGCCCTTTCCAGATGTCCAAAACATGAATAGGACGTTCAAAATAAATCCCTTATCATGCACCCTAATCCACCCAGTCCCCGCCCAATTGTGCACTCACCAGGTAGTGAGGGATTTTTAGCATGGGGCCCCCTGCTAACAGTTGGGGGTGGCACACTTAGCAGGCAGCAAACTCTATGCTACCAGCATAGTTTAGTAAACATGTAGTGTTGTGTGCACCCAATATGCCGATAACATGCATATCCATAGAGTGTTAGGCAACACCACCATGCTGACTTTTGGAAGCGTGGAATGCATGTTCCTGATAATTTTGTAGTGCATGTGGCCCTCCCACAGTATGACAATAGTGCGGGTGTACTCAGTGCTACCTATGGAGATGGCAGTGAGTGCACCCACACTTCTTGTTCGCCATGCAGGTAGTGCGGGTGTGCAGCCTGCATGGTGCTCACTCTGCCTACTCTCTGCTCCTAACCCTCCCACTTGAAACCCTAATGTACCATGGACAGTTAGCATCACAGATCATCAGCGCCAACTGTTATGGCCCTGTGCTAGCTGCCAATGCATGCCCAACACATGCCTTTAGCGTGCATCAGACCCACACTGACAGCTAGAGCCCTTTAGTAAAAAGGCACCTAATGTATCTTAAGTGCGGAGCCTCCACAGTAACTGTTGGGGCATCACCAGCACACCCGGTGGTTACCACATAGACGCATAGCCTAATGCCTGGTGCAATTAATATGGGTGCACCTTATGCCACCCATAACAGTATATCAATATGTGAACCCATACTAATTGCCACATTGACGGTTAGCAATATGCTATGTCCCTTCACACTAACTTCAATGTTCTCTCCACACCCACACTTTGCCCAAATCCTGCCCATTCCCCACCCCTTTCTGTGATGGACAATTGACATGAGTTTTAGGGGCTGGTAGCTGTCATGCGCTGTCATGCCTGCACACTAATTGCCACACATATTAACCACTGAAATGAAAGATTAGAATCCTTTAAACCCCCTAAGAAGTGAACGGTTGATAAAACTAAAATATTGCAGTTTACAATTGATACCTAGTTTAGAAAAAAGATCGACGTAGACAGAGAGAGATAAAATCATAAATTTATTTTTCCTTTTCCAAGGAAGAAATTACATTATATCATCTGCATAGATTCTGTAATTAACATTCAGCTCATTCAGTAAGAGACAGAGGGGCAAAAGATGAATGTCTGTCTTTTTGCAGATGACACGAAAATTTGCAACAGAGTGGACTCCCCCGAGGGAGTGCTGAACATGAGGAGGGATCTGCAAAAGCTGTAGGAATGGTCTGATACTTGGCAATTAAGATTTAATGCGAAGAAGTGCAGTGTCATGCACTTGGGTAGCAGAAATCCAAAGGAAATGTACATGATAGGGGGCGAGAGGTTGGTGTGCACAGAGCAGGAGAAAGATCTCAGTGTGATTATTTCTGTAGATCTCAAGGTGGCAAAACAGTGCGACAAGGTGGTGGCAAAAGTCAGGAGGATGTTGGGCTGCATTCGAAGAGGAATTACCAGCAGAAAGGAAGGGGTACTAGTGCCACTGTATAAGTCTCTGGTGAGGCCTCACTTGGAATACTGTGTTCAGTTTTGGAGACTGTATCTTGCAAAGGATGTAAAAAGAATGGAAGCTGTTCAGAGGAAGGCGACTTAAATGATTTGGAGCCTGCATCAGAAGCCTTATGAGGAGAGACTTGAAGACCTAAATATGTACACTTTGGAGGAGAGGAGGGATAGGGGAGATATGATTCAGATCTTTAAATATTTATAGAGAAATAATGAACAAACAAACCTCTTCCAGAGACGGTTAAGCTGCAAAACTAGAGGGCATGACATGAAGCTGCAAGGTGGTAAACTGAAAGGCAATGTCAGGAAATACTTTTTTACTGAAAGGGTGGTGGGTGCTTGGAATGCCCTCCCGATAGAGGTGGTGGGGGCAAACACAGTGACAGAATTCAAAGTGGCCTGGGACAGACACAGTGGATCACTTTACAGCAACAAGATTAAATCAAAATAAACTGAACCATCTAATTTCTCAACAAATAGGGGTGTCCTACATGGAGTAATGGGGGGAGAAGCGCTGGGTTCACCCCTAAACAAACAAAGAAACAAAGATATGGGGAGGGGTGCACCTGCTCCTGGTGGGAGCACCACTAAGCAAAGACATGGGTAGAGGTGCACCTACTCTCTAAAAGACATGGGAAGGAATGCACCTACTCCTGCCATATTGCTGGGCAGACTAGATGGACCACGTTGGTCTTTATCTGCCGTCATTTACTATGTTACTATGTTAAGAAGAATTCTGATAGAGCTGAACCTTGTGGTAAGTCACATAAAGTGGGAAACCAATAAGAAAAACGATTGTTAAAATGCTAATTTATTTGCCCATCAGACAGGTATTATCAAAATCATTCAACTACATCACTATTGCTATCAAGTTCTGACAAAATGTGTAACAATATGGAATGAGAAACAGAAGAAAAAGCTATGGCAGTGTTCAAAAAGGCCACAGACACAGCATATCCATTTCCTAGTTCAAGTAGCCAGTCATTACAAGCTGAAGAGAGAAGCGACTCGGTACTTTCCTAATATGAAATCTGAACTGAAAGTCATCGTCTAATAAGGAATTCAAGTCTAAAATATCCTGAAGTTGCTGAAAGATCACCTGATAAGTCAAGTTATAAAAAAAGTGCAAATTAGAAATAGGATGATAATTTGCCTTGTGTGAAAGGAGGCAATCAGCTCTTCTTTTTTAAATAAGATGCATAGTAGATTTTTTAGTTCTAAAGGTAAATGCTTAGGGCCCAATATTGTACTGAGACAGTTATGTGATGCTATGGCGCATAACTTTTGCCACTGGCCTCTAACCCCGGATATTCTATGCTAGGGTCCTAGGCAGTGCTGGCATTGAATATCCAGGGTCACCACGCATGTTCCAGAGCTGTAGAAGCTAACCGGGTAGCGGCGATATTGCACCGCTACTCAATTGGCTCCTGTGGGTAAAACTAGGTTTGCTTTTTTGCACCTAGTTTTACTGGCAGGTCGCTAACTGGGTAGCACACACCCCAGAACATCAATGACATGCCTCGATGCTAAGCAGATAGCATCGGGGCATAAAGCAGAGAAAACCATGTAAATGTCTTGGAATATAATGGAACGATAATCAGCTTAGCAAGATGGAGAAGCACTGGCACCAGGGGTAGCTCAATGGTTTCTGTTGCCCAGGCAGAAGCCCTCATCATGCTGCCCCCCTCTGCCAGCATCCACCTTCTCACCTCTGCCCTCCCTCTGCTATCACTGCCACCATGGCCCCCCCTGAATCCATCTTCTCATCTTGCAGCGGTAGCGGCAGCAGCAAACCGACTCCGTTTTGAACCGCTACCATTTTTAAAATTGAGTTGGGCCTCTGTTGCAAGATAAGAGAGATGAATTCAGAGGGTGGTGGCAATCCAACTCTGTTTTTTTATGCAGTGGCACAAAACAGCTGCTTTGAACATGGAGTCGGGTTGTCCACCAGGATATGCCACTCTAGGTGGCCCCCTAGTACACCTAGTGGATGAGCCAGCCCTGACTGGCACACAGTAACAGCTCTGATAAGTAGGAATAGGACACAGACATGAAGTAATGCATGAAACACATTAATATTTATACTATGGAGAATGAAGAAACCAAATGGTCCTCATCTTGTTGTATTAAGGTGTGTTTGGCAATAATGGCCTTCTGTTCTTTCTCAAAAAATTCAGTAAACTCTACAGATGCTAAAGAATTATGTACTTCAGGAGGAGTTTTAGATTGGATCATAAAATGGACTGTCACAAAGAATTCCATGGTAGATTCATTGCTGAATTTATCTTGTTGGCATAATATGCGGCTTTAGTGGGCTCAACAAATTGCAGATAGTTAACAAAACATACAGTTGAACTCAGTCTTATCGCATATCACTTTTATGCTAGTACTGCTCAATGATACTTTGAGATTTTTTTCATGCCCACCTTTTATTCATTTAATATCAAATCATTTCTCTGTTTTAAAATATCAGGCTTCCAAGAAAAGGTCATAACAACATGATGGATATTACAGTAGAAACTCCATTATCTCAGAAGTTATCTGAGAACTTCAGATAATTTGATTGATATACTGGATTTTAGGAATAAATTTAAAGCATTTTTATTTAGCCAAGCTTTTACTTGATTTCTTATTAGTTTTAGTTTTTATGGTTGTTTTCAGTTTTTCTGACAGTTTTGTTTTGTTGTGTTTCCAATATTTGGGTCCCTTTTACTAAAGCTAAGTTAGATTTTTGCACTTAATGTGCATTTAATGCAAAAACTAATGTTTGACAAATGCAAAGCCTCTGTGGTAACTGTCAAGGGTGCGGCCAACATGTGCCCAACAGTTCACATGAGGATGCATACCCTATTGCACAGCACCATTCCTTTGGGTGCCATTGCCTCCACCCATTGAGTTGGCACTGAGTAAACACACTCTATCTTAATATCAACAGCACATGATATGTCCCCCAGGCTAATTAAAATGTGCACACCACACCCACTCTCTATCTCTACTTTGCCCATTCAGCATCCCAGTGGATGATTGGCAGTTAGCATGAAAATAGGTGTGTGTTATCTGTCATGCTCCCATGGTAACTATTACCGTAGGTCAGAATATAGAGTTAACACATGCAAAATTGAGTGTTAACTGTATAGCATTGTGCAGACTGTTTTAAGAGATAAGCCATGCAAACATAACTGAAGATATCTTCTACTGCCATGTACGTTGTGATGCAAGGTATGTCATGACAAACATATTGCTTTCTACTTGTTTTTATACTATCTTTGAGTGCACTGAGATTACTTTGCAGTGTTCTGGGCATGCAACAGACTAGTACATATAGTCTAGTTTGCATCAACATTTATGTATCATCAGTACTGATGTGTAGTTTGCTTAAGCACAACACTGTCAGTGAGAGGAGCAGATTAGGAGATGCATGTTTTACAAAGGAGGCATTTGGCGGAGAGGGCAGGATCAGAAACGTCCATATTTTCCGAATACGGTGAGCACGGGGGCATCCTCGACCATTTGCCGCATATACCCATCTCTCATATGCCTTAGTGCTTTTTTATGCTGTGATGGAAACATCTATGTCTCGATTCTGGAACCGTGGGCACGTCTATAACCACGGATGTGGAATTAGGTTTAAATCAGGCCCATTTTTGGTTTGGAAATGCCCATGGGCCAGACATGCATGCTATGGAATTGGGCTCCATGTGCATATGTTTATGCTGGTTGATATTTTATAAGACCATTTACATAAATATGTGGCCATTTATGTATATAAATGATGAAAATACTGACATGTATGCATGTTGTTTGCACCTAAGAATATATGCTTCCTTATACAGTTACCCCAATGGAGGATAATTTTATGAACTGGCACCTTGTTAATGTGCATATTCACATATATACTTTATGCCTATTTTATAAATATGTAAATATGCAATATACTTGACTTTGTAAAATAGAGCATAGGTGCAAAAGTATGCACAGATATTAAGGCATGATCACTTAACACCCATCTAGATCTAGTGTAAATGACCGCATCTACTTTTTGCATGCCTAGATTTAGAAAGCAGGAATGCATGCAAATGGGGGCATATTTGTTATTTATGTGCATAAGTGGCCACTTCCGGATGTAATGGAGCATATTTGCACTATGCCCCATTCTATAAATACACATGTAAGCACAAAGACATGCAGTGTTGACATGCTAGGGATGGCCATGTGTAAATTATGAACTGTGCCTCCTGATGCATAACTTCTCACCCTTCAAAGCCCATTCAGCCCCTCAGATCGGAATCAATATGCATGCATCCCGGGTTACAGAGTGAAGTGTGGCCTGTGGATTCTGGCCAAAGATCATCACTACAATGCCATGGATAGGTTGGCTGGGGTTACAAAATTGAGAGGAGGAGAAGCAAGAAAAATTTAGAAAGCCATAGCCCTGAATTACCCAGTTGTGTATGCATAAAGTAGTTACTTTTGTGGTCCAAGGTACAGAGAGAATGATAACAAGAACTTGAACTGAGCTAAGAAATAGAAGAATTCAGTGTCAAAAGACTGTAGAAATAATATACAGTACTACAAAAATTAATAGTATAGTCATTAGAAAATAAGACAAAATATTAAATTTAATCTTGTGCAAAGACCATACAAAAAGACAAAGTTATATCAAGTGCAGTAGTTCCTTTGCAAGACAGTGGAGCATAATAAAGCATTATAAGCTATGCAATGTCCTAACTAAATGACTTCATTAATCTTGGCAAAGTCTGTATGATATCAGATCTGCCTTTTCATATCATTGGAAAAATCTATGCACTAGATCTCTGCTTGAATCAAGTCAATTTGCCAGTCATGTTATATTTGTTTGCTGTTGTTTGTGCTCCTCTTATTGATAACAAGGACAATTAAATTGCTAGACTTGGTCAAATGCTGAATTCCCATTTTAGATACTGCACTTAAGGACTTATTTACTAAAATGAGTTCAGTTATAGCATGGAGTGTATCTAAAATGCCATTGCAATGCATTGGGAGCCTAGCTGCTGAACTGGTTTAAAAATGCATCAATACTGTGTTTATAAATACGGCAATAAAGTGTTCTCCACATGCTGTTCACTAAAGACTACAAAGTATTTGATGAATACTGAGTCACAAGTATTTTTACTGCTGCTGTTAATGCATGTTGCCAAATGTAATTATATGGATTCCTTCATTCAGTAATGTCATCCTATCCTCCCCCTTCTCCCTAAAATACTATCTGCAGCATGAAATAACTTCTCATTAGAGACAACCTCACTATCTAGATATGCATCTTGGATTTCTCCTTCTTGTAGATACAAAAAAATCCAAGATGGGCCTGAGCATCTTTTGTCAGTCAAAAGATTACCACTAGGAGTCAGATCCTCAATGTTGAATCTGGGCAGCAATGGGATAGGAGTGAAGAGGCATCACTCTTGATCTGTTCTCTAGACACCATGGAGATCCTTGAGCTATGTGATCAGGCAGTTCGGAGAGATGGGGGAAGGGGAGTGGTTACCAGGGGGATGTGTTGGGGGTATTAATGCTGGAGGCATTCCCACAAGGAGTGGTTTGTATGGGGGGAGATTACTTGTTACTCTCAAGCCCCACAATTGGAAATCAAGCGGTCTGTCACTTTGAAGATTTGCAGTCGGGGAATGGGTGGTGCTTGACACTTTGAAGCCCCATGATTAGGGATCGGGGGATGGGAGGGATTACTTCTCCTATGTGTCTGCCTTGGGAGGTTTATTTGGGGCAGTTTCTCAAAAAGGGGCTGGTTTTGCGCATACTATAGCAGTCATGAACCTCACTTCTAAGGTAGGGTATGTGTAGTATGATCTCAGTCTCTCAAATTTACTGCTAATGTTCGGCTTTATACTAGCATCGTGACAAAGAGAGCCTCCTTCTGGAGTTTGTAAGATATAACAGGTATGGGTAGCTTATCAAGATGTACTTGGAAATTCTTTTTTATCAAGTCTGTTGCTCCCAGTACAATGGGAAAGATTTCTGTCTCTTTCTGCCACATTTTCTTTGTCTCTGACTGCATTTCTTGGTACTTCAGGATCTCCTGACTTTCCTTACGATTCACAGAATAATCACTTGGTACTTTGTGAGGGGACATTGGAGTGGTTATAGATGCTGGATTACAGAAATGCGCAGATAGCACAGATAGCATAGTGGGTACATAATTTGCATGAGTAGTTCTGTTTTTTGCCCACTGGTAGGTGGCACATGATTTATTTATGCTGATGATCAATCTTTGACGTGTTATTAGCTTATTGCAATTATGAGGAAGGCTTTGATGAATATGGGGCATGATCCATGGCAGGTTGCATCACATTCTTTTAGGACTGAGGCAGCAACCAGTACGATAGTCGTTGGTTTGGATGATGTAGTCATCAAGCCTATAGATAAATGGTCATGTTGGAGCACTAAGCTTTTCTCGGTAATAGCATTGTTGTTTCCTTGTAGAGCAAGTGAGATCTGGGAGAATATTTTGGCTGATTGGGCATTCCTTTGTATACTGAGTGGAACATCATGTGGTAACACAACCATATGGCCAGCACCTGGGTCTGGCAGCTGCCGGGATCTCTCTGTACTGGCTAGGTGTGTGCGACTTGCGGTAGCTGCAAATGGTACCAGTTCTGCATCATCATGTGAGAACTCGTCAAAGCCCGGAAGGGCTGATCATCCATTTCAGAGGCAATGATTTCACTGGTAGACCTGCAAGCAAATAATATGGCTGACAAAGAGAGATTTGGAGCAGATGTTGCTCAGTTTTCCTGGTGTTCAATTATTCTGGTCATTCCAAGGTCTATTGCAAAGGGGCAGAAAAGATGGTCCCGAGGTAGGATAAAAATCAACAGGCAAATGGGCAATGGATGATAGAGAAAGCGGATGTCCAGAACAATGTTCCTGCTAAGCTGCGCTGAGTCCTGTGCCAGCATTTCTGCTGGTGGGGTGAGGTGCAAAGCGATCGTGAAAGCGATAATACTTAGGATCACGTGGCATAGGCAGGTCCTGAGAGCCTGCTGATGCTGTGCAATCATAAGCGTGATTGCTTTTGCGATCACTTTGCACCTCCCCCCACTTGTAGGAATGTTGGAGGAGGACTCAGCACAGCTTAGCGGGAACATTGGTCCAGATTAGACATGTGGGCTGATGTCACTTGTTTGGGCCTTTATGGCAAGGATGGAGTACATTTGTCCATGATTCACATGGAGTTGTTTCTAAACAATTTGCAAGAGGCATTGGAATTGAGTGTCAGCTACTTCAAACAGAGGTTGCAGCTTTAGGCATGGTTGGGGGAAGGGGGCTTTAGATATGGTTGGGGGAGTTGCCTGTGCCTGTGGTGGTACCCAAGCCAATTTTCATTAGGTTATTTTATTTATTTATCTGTATTTATATCCCGCTTTTCACCGGGTCAAAGCGGTGGGACACATAACAGAGGGGGGGGGGGGGGAATCAGGCAGGTTAGCAGGCAGATGCTATTGAATGGTTGGTCTGCTACCGGGATGGGGCAGACATAAGGTGTGATTGGACAGTGTGCTGTCCAATGTGGCTGAATAATACATGGATTGACAGTCTCAGCTAGTAATATGGCGAGAGCATTGGGAGGTACTTTGGAGGAGCAGTCTGAGGTAATTGTAAATTGAGGGCTCCTAATAATATGGTGGGCAGGGGATTACCTCCATCCAGTTTGGGGGAAACTGGGAATATAATTTTACTATGCAACTGTAACCTTGGCTCCAATATTTAAAGGTTGAACTGTTGCTTATGTTAATAAAGCTGTGACCACTGTAAATCCAACTGGAGCATTCTGCTTCATCTGTTTATGAGTTGCAGTGGGTGATGAATCTTGGATGAGTTTTGTCATTTTAAAATTGGAATGTTTTTGCAGGAGATGCTGGGGAGGGGGTAGTAAGGGATACTACTTCAGCTTGAGGCCTATATTGGTTAACGTGTTACTACTTTTATCACATCTTCTAGAAATGAATTCCGGAGTTCAACTGTGCATTGAGCAACAAAATATTTCTCCAACTTGTTTTAAATGTACTACTACTACTACTAAGCATTTATAAAGCATTACCAGGTGCACGCAGCGCTGTACAATGAAAACACAAAAAGACAGTCCCTGCTCAAAAGAGCTTACAATCTAAAAAGACAAAGCAAGAAAAGGAGTAGAAAAAAGATAAGAACAAGGGCAAAGAGACAAGAGCAGGAGAGACAGGACAAAGGAAAGAGGTAAGAACAAGTGTAAGAGGAAGAAAGAAAGGTGAAATAAAAGAGGGGAAGGAAGGAGAACAGCAAAAACAAAAGAGCCAAAGCAGAGGCAAAAAGATGAGCTTTTAACTTGAGTTTGAAGAGGGGCAAAGATGATGCCTGACGTATAGACAAAGGAAGTTTATTCCAAGTGTAGGGAGCAGCAAGATGAAAAGAGCGGAATCTGGAGTTAGCAATAGAGGAGAAGGGCATAGCAAGAAGCAACTGAGAAGAAGAATGGAGTACACGAGGGGGGAAATAGGGAGAAATGAGAGAAGAAAGGTACTGAGGAGCACTTATAGGTCAGAAGGAGAAGCTTAAAGGGAATACGGAAATGGATAGGTAGCCAGTGAAGAGATCTGAGGAGAGGAGTAATGTGGGCAAAACGAGGCTGACGGAAAATCAAACGGGCAGCGAAGTGCTGAATAGACTGAAGAGGGAAGAGATGAGACTGAGGGAGACCAGCAAGACGGAGGTTACAATAATCAAGGTGGGAGGTGATTAGGGAATGGATGAAGGTTTTAGTAGTGAGCTCAGAGAGAAAGGGGTGGATTTTGCCAATGTTGACTAAAAAGAAGCAACAGGTCTTAGTGATGAGTTGGATATGAGAGGAGAAAGAGAGCGAAGAGTCAAAAATAACACCCAAATTGCGAGCAGATGAAACAGGTTGGAGAACAGAGCCATCAACAGAGACTGAAAAAGAAGAAGGAGAAAGGGAAATTTTAGGAGAAAAAACGAGAAGTTCAGTCTTGGCCATGTTCATTTTCAGGCGATGATGGAACATCCAGGCAGCAATGGCAGAGAGACAGCAAGAGATCCGGGACTGGAAAGCAGAAGAAAGATCAGGAGTAGAGAGATAGATTTGGGAGTCATCAGCATAGAGATGGTACTGAAAACCATGAGAGGAAATAAGCGCACCAAGGGATTGGGTATAGAGAAAAAAAAGAAAGGGACAAAAAGACAGAACCCTGGGGGACACCAACCGAGAGCGGGGTAACAGAGGAGGAGGAACCACCAGAACATACACTAAAGGAGCGATGGGAGAGATATGAGGAGAACCAGGAGAGAACAGAGTCCCTAAAGCCAAGTGAGGACAAAGTGTCAAGGAGAAGATCATGGTCAACTGTGTCAAAGGCAGACGAAAGGTCAAGGAGGATAAGAACAGAGTAAAGGCCTTTAAATTTAGCCAGGAACAAGTCACTGGAGACTTTGAGAAGAGCAGTACTACTTAGTATCTTCATAGTGTGTCCCTTGCTTCTTAAAAGAGTAAATGACTTATTTGCATTTTCCTGTTCCACTCCACTCATGATTTTATAGACCTCAATCATATGACCCAACAACCATTTCTTCTCCAAATTGACGAGTCCCGACATCATTAGCCTTTCCTCATTTGAAAGTTTTTCCATCCTTTGTATCATTTTGGTGGCCCTTCTCTGTAACTTTTCTGATTTGATATGCCATTTTTTGAAATGATATGCAGTCCAATACACTCCAAATATATCACAATAAAGTAGACAATGCCATTCAAAACACTCAAGCAGGTAATATGCAGAAAGAAATACACTCATAATAAATCTCACGAGGTCTCAGATTTTGGGGTAATGTGGCCAAGACTGACCTACAATGACTCCCAATCTAACATCAATGACCTCTTTGCTATTATTACAAATGTCCAGGTGTATCTTCAAACTTCACTCATCCCGCCAAAATGATTATCACAGTATAAAATCCAATTTCTCTTCTAAACAATCCAATGTCTCTTCTAAACAAAACTGTTCAACAAGAAATGTTCTTATCTCATTGGCTGTAACGTAACAAACTGGCAAAAAATGGTCGTCGTGAACAATTTCGATCATCCAAAAAATCTTCCTTTGTTTTAAACAATAAAATCACCCAACGCCGTTCACTGGCAATGCCTACGCGTTTCTCCATGCGGTTCTTCAGGGGCTAATAACCAGAAAGCCAAATATCCGAATCAACAGCACATCAAATACAAAATGCTGCCCACGTTCTCCGTTGTTATCATATTACTCCACAATTCGATTAACCAGAACCGGTGGAAAACGCCGCGCATTTTTGAAATGAGGCAACACAAATTGCATACAATACTCAAGGTTAAGTTGCACCATGCAGCAATATAGAGGCAATATGATGTTCTCTTCCTTATTCACCATTCCTTTCATAGCATATTCAGAAAGTATAGCAGGGATTACATAAGCTTTCTAGAGAGAAAGGGGGAACGAGAAAGGGGGAGGGGGAAGGGAATAACATCTAGTATGCTTAAATCATACTTCATCTTGAGCTGCAGAATGAAATAGGAAAGGTAATTAAATCCAAATATTGCAGTGTCCATATCTTAACTCTATGCCATAAGCCTATGTTTATTTGTAAGAGTGTGCCAGGGGTTCTGAAAGATGTTCAAGAATTATGGCTTCTCATCTAACGATCTATCACTTCACTTTATGCTTCCCTTTTTTGTTCCCCATCAGCATCTGGGCTCTTGATGCCTTATTACTTTTTCTGCTTTTTTCAGTGAAGGTTCATATCCTCTTGAATGAGAGCCCTCATGAAACAAATTGGTCTGGCATGCTGTATTTGCAAGTAGTTGTCCATCACTGGAGAGGATCCAAGAAAAAAATGAAAAACTGCACTGTTATCTGCTGATGAAGGGTTTTCATCATGTAGCTAGGCTTGATTTAGTCATCCTTATATTTTCCCGGATATTTGACACTCAAATAATGCCAGAAAAACACTATTTCCTCAGCGTAAATTGTGATTTGTCATAAAAGAGTTATAAGTTAATTTTCAAAAGCATTTCTAAAGTGCGCTAACAGTTGGTGTGGGGTTTACCATACACTAATCGCTCTGTACTGTTACCACAGCACAGCATTGTAAAAACCCTGTGCTAATTGTTTAAGGCAGGATGGGGTGGCAATTGGGCAGTTTAGTGGAGAAGTGTGGGCATCGATGGCACATCACAGTTAACATGGATATCGCTGGTGCACGCTAACTGTGAATGTTGCTGTTAGAGAAGATGAACTTGCTGCCTCCTCTTGTTAAGTGTGCTGGCAGTTTGGCATGATCAGGTATCTTTACCCATGGAAACGTCAGTGGTACATGCCAGTCATGACTCTAACAGTTAGCATGGTCCTGTTTCACCTCTCAAGCTAACATTTGGAGCTTATGGTGTGCTTATATAGCACATTTTAGTAAATACCCCTTATAGTGAATATACAACTAAGGTGTTTTTCAGCAATGGGCTCCTGAAGAAAAGATTGTGGTTGAAGAGAGCTCTTACCTGCATACTTTTTAATTTTTAGAAGTATGCATGTAAGTTTTCACAGAAAAACTGCCTGCACAAATTGCAGGTACATATTGAGAGTAATTTTAGAATGCATATTTACTTTTCTGTGCATTTTTGAGTATAAATCATGGTAGTTTAGTAGTTTATAAGCATAAATGTAGTCAAGCCATATTCTGAAAGTGCGTGCATCAGACTGATGATGTCTTCTTTCACTGTGGGCATGAACAGGGGCAGAGTCTGGTCAGAGTGCAAACTTATGCATATAAATTATAAAACCTATACTGGCACACACAGCAGACAGTTTAGGCAGAGACCTGCAGGCGCTTTGATTCCCAGTATTGCAGGTTAGAGAGGTGTAGCATACTGGTTAGTTCAATATCCCCATAAGCAGTGTTCAATTATCACATGCATGTTTTGCACATGTGTGTTGCTCAGGTCATTTCCCAGACTGTAACAGTTCAGGCTCTGCTGTGACTTGCAGACACTCATCCTACTTTGTTATGCATTCTGGCCACACTTTGGATCAGCAAACATGCTATTTCCTTTCATGGCCTTCTGAGGGCATGGCTTTATTGACTCTGTTGCAGTCCATTGCAGCAGGTCAGACATGTTCACCCTGCAGATATCAGGCCCCTGCTTCAAGGCGTGGTGTGATGATCATGACAATGGCTTGAGGGCCAAGAGACCAGGATTTGAGGCCCACTACCATTCCTTATGTGACATTTGGGATTGTGTTTCTGTCACATTTTATGTCTGCCACAACCTTCATGGACTGACAATACCTCCTTGTGACCTTGAACTGATTACTTAACCCACCAATGGCTCAGCAGGTCCATACAGTCCCTGTTTATCATCAGACAATACCAATTGACGGTAAGATGTACCCCAGTGTGACTGCATCGCTACAGTGGTATACTAACAGGCATGCATACAACTGTAACCTACTTGGGCAACATGAGTCATGTATGACATCATTACTGTTACTGTACAGCTTTGGCTCTATAGAACATATACCAGGACTGGCAGTAATTTCAGGTTTTAAAATCCCTTTCATTATCTCCTACGTGTTTTGGACACCGGCCTTCTTCAGAAGGAGTACGTGAGGGAGCAAACCTCGAAGAAACAATCACAAAATTAAAAGCACATAAAAACAAATAAAACAAAATGGATAAAACCAAAACAAAGGCAATAAATAACCAACACATATAAAATAGTAACAATGTACCAGAGTAACAAAGCCACTAATTAGTATAATATAATATAATAAATAAATAAATATTATGTTATAAGACCAATTGGACTATAAAATAAAATTAATATAAAACATATCACATTGTATTAAAAAATATAATAAAACATTAAAAACATACAAAAAAGAAGAAGTGAGATGAGGAAGACATATATAAATAAACAATAAAATGTTTAGAGTTCTTATATATGAATAAGATAGTTCTTTACTCCCCAGTTACATGGAGTAGACAAAACACATTATTTTTACATTGTTATTTAATTGATAATCATTATATCTATTATATTTTTTGCTTGTTATTTATTTATTTCAGTGGCAATTGTCTTTTATTTTAACAGAAGGTTTTCAAAAAAGGTATCAGTATTTTTCACAATTCACATTTTATTGCTTATTTATATATTTCCTCCTCATCTCACTTCTTCTTTTTTGTATGTTTTTAATGTTTTATTTTATTTTTTAATACAATTTGATATGTTTTATATTAATTTTATTTGGACACTTCTGGGAGATCACGAGTGGGGGATCTTAATGGACACAGGAAGATCAGAGGGTAGGGGGATCTTAATGGATACTTGGGGGGGACTCAGAGTGGGGTCATATGGAACAATTGAGGGGGGGATTGGAGGGATCAGGATGCTGCTGAAAGGATCAGGTTTGTTGATTTGTTTTAAAAAGTGACTGTTCTAACCACAGACCATAGCCTGGTGTACGTAACACCTCCCCTAAAGTGTTAAATGCACCCATACAATTTGCAATGGTGACAGTTAGAGCATGGTAACTTATCATGTGCTAACTGCCAGCATTGTTCAGAGCATATCCCTGCTAGAAACCTCTCCAATCCCACACCATATCATGCAAAGCATTTAGCACCCTAGCTGTGTTTCTACATGCAGAAGCTGTACCATGGGCCCAGGCTAAATCCCCCACAAGCTACTTAGCACACTTCCGTAAGTATCTCGTTGGCTTTACATATATGTGTTTTGTTTGAGAGTAACCCCCATAATCATGATCCTAGGGTCTTTGATCTAAATTTGATAGTACATCACATATCAAAAACATGAATGCTGGAATGTGCTGACTCTAATTCTGGACACCAGAAAGACTTGTCCTATTCTAACTTCCTGAGGTTAATGACTATTGGGCTAGCTCTAGTTTCACTCTAAGAGGTGCCTAGCTGCATATAGCCTGGGTTAGCCATTAGCCTGGTTTAGTAGACATATCCCTAAGTAAATTAGACATCTGGGGAAGAATAGCAGAAAAATGTTAAATATCAACTGTCACAGAATGAGATTTGACAGATATTCAGAGAAAAAATATATTCATAATAACTGAAATTGGGCTACATAAGAAACAGATACTTGAGGTGTATATGAAGTGCATGACTAATTCTAGCAGCGGTGTAATCATCCGTCACCTGTGATGCTTAATGCTGCTGCTGCTGTAGTCACTGTACAAAACTAAAAAGATAGCATTCTTCTGCTGCCAGAAGACAAAGGGGCTGTCTTTGAACTCAGATATTCATCTCCATGCGGTCTGAGGTGCTCACCAACCATGGCAAAAGCATAACATACATATAGTAACATAATATATGATGGCAGATAAAGACCAGCATGGTCCATCTAGTCTGCCCAGCAAGGTGGCAAGAGTAGGTGCTCTTGCCGCTCTATGCAAGTCACCCCTCCCCATGCCTTTGTTTCCCCCAACTCCTGCAGCTCTGGCCTCCCTTTTCCCCGCCGCCCAACCCATGGCTGGCCTGCCGTGGCCTGATCAGGTGGCGCCCCCCACTGGCTCTCCCTGTCCTGAGCATCAGGACATATGGGGGAGCAGAGGGGGAATGGGGCCTGGATGGCTTGCGGGACTGTAGCTGGGACGTGCAGCCTTGCAACCCGCATCCTGGAATTGGGCCCATACTGTATGAACATGCAACAAATACCTCCCCCAACATAGCAGCTCTACTCCTAACATGCAGATACACACACACACTTCTACCCTTGACATCTCACCAACACATCCCTACAGATAAAGAGCTAACATTTTCCATAGGAAAAATATATTCATAGCACCTTTGAAACACACAAACTGAGAAATACACACACACACACACACACAATCCTCATATATACTATCAGTCACTATTCATAGCCTATAGCCACTCTCCCTACCACGCATCCCCTGTTATCCTACAGAGGTAAACTTTACCATGGCTTTTCGAACCAAGCCCCATACAGACATGCCTGAGTCTGTAAATAGAGGAAAGGGGAAACATATCATTATGTAATTCTGTAAGCATACAGTTTCCATCATTTTATATTCTCTGGCATTGTTATTCAGTTATTGGGGAATTTTAGTTCTATCTCCTCACTGACTGCGATATGAAGACCTCCGAGCACCAAAAGAGAGAAAATGGCACCAAGAGTAGCACAAAGCTCCCAAGCCACTATGAGGAAGGCAAAGCAGCACAAACATGGAATATAGACCCTAAGGCATGGAGAAAAAGGCAAACTAGCACATACAGTACATGGCAGAAAGACTCTAAGGCTCCTAGAGAGGGGCAAAATAGCACCAACATTGGTTGGAAGAACTTAAGACACTAGGAGAGAGCTAAACCAGTACCAGCACTGATATAAAATACTCCAAATCTGGTCAGAGAGCAAAGAAGCATCACAAGGGTTAAGTTAGAGTCAGAGTTAGGTGGGGGAATGAGCTCATTTGAAGAACGATCCAGATCTCTGTATAGACATGTCTGCTTGGGAGAATCTGATAGCATGAGCGGACTTTCCACGCACTGGCAGAAAGATCACATGTGAAGAATGCGTTTTCGGCGCACGCGTGCGGGGCCCGTTAATGTGACTCGCACGCGTACGGGGCGCTTAAGAGCACTTAAATGCATCATTTTAGGGCGCTCAAGTGCGCCCCGCACAAGTGCGCCGTTTAGTAAACATACCCCTTAGTATTTTTATTTGTGTTCACTTTCATTTTAATGTATTATTTTTATTTCTTGTTTTTATACAGTTTGTAGCCCCTGACAAAGGCCACGCCGAAACACAGCCATGTCGGGCTTTGTTTCCTAAGGTTTGACCTCTATGTCTACAATAAAGTTCTAGTACTACTCGCTCTGGACTAGTTTTTTGTGCTACTTTTGCAGGTGGTTATGCCCTTTGTTGTTTGGACTGCTCTTCACCAAACATTTATACAGAAGCATAATCACCTCCTTCTTTTGATTTATTTATTTATTTGTGCATTTTTTTATACCGCCCCTTCCAGAAATCAGGAGTGGTTTACAGAGAACATGTCAAAACATTAACATTAACATTAAAATTGAAATTAAGTTACATGGAACATTAACAGTGGAAAATTAGTTATGTTCTTGCTGGCCATTCCTCTCCCTAAGCACCCAAGCATCCTTCTGGCTTTTGCTGTCACATTTTCTACCTGTTTAGCTATCTTAAGGGCATCAGAAAAAATCACGCCTAGGTCCAACTCTTCTTTCATGGAAAGAAGTATTTCACCCCCTATACTGCATGGTTCCCTTGGATTTTTTGAGCCCAAATTCAAGACCCTGCCTTTTTTAGTATTATATCTTAGATGCCAAATTCTTGACTATTCTTCAAGCTACACTAGATCCCTCCTCATGTTGCCTACTCTTTTCTGGGTCTTTACTCTATTGAAAATTTTGATATCATCTACAAAGAGGCAAAATTCACCCGAGCCCATTCACAATATCACTAACAAAAATGTTAAAAAGAATCGGACTGAGGACAGATCCCTGTAGCACACCACTGGTAATATCCTTCTCCTCAGAGAGAGCTCCATTTACTGTACCTCTCCTTTGTCACCTCCCACTCAACCAATTTCTAACCCAGTCAGTCACTTTAAGGTTCATCCCCAGAGTGCTCAGTTTCTTGATAAGTTGCCTGTGCAGAACGGTGTCAAAGGCTTTATTGAAATCTAAGTGCACCACATCTAGGGCTCTGCCTTGGTTCAGCTCTCTGGTCACCCATTCAAAGAACTGATTTGTCTGATAAGACCTGCCTTTGTTAAACCCATGCTGCCTCAAATCCTGCAATCCATTGGACTCCAGAAACCTCACTATTCTCCATTTTAGCATCATTTCCATTAATTTACTCACCACAGAGGTCAGACTTACTGGCCTGTAGTTCCCAACCTCATCCTAACTTCCACTTTTGTGAAAAGGGACCATATGTGCCCTTCTCTAGTCTGCTGGGGTCCACTCCTGTCCACTCCTGACTCTAATGATCCTTGAATATTTGTCTGAATAGCTCCCCAAATTAGCCAGACAAATGTCTGATTACACAGGTACACTACCAAAAAACTGCCTCCAGTTTGGCAACTGATTCCTATAGATTTTGGGGTGCTGAATCCAGGAAAAATAGCCAAAATGTTCCATCACGTCACGTTTTCTTGCAAAATTAGATTTCTTACCCATATAAGGAATGTTCACATAATTTCTTTTTAGCCGACTGCAGTTTATTTTCTTGGCCCAAAATAGAGGTTGTAATGGTTAACTAACTAGAAACACTCCCTCATGATATTTTAGAGTGTTTTGTATACATTTTATACATTAACAGGACAATTGGGAGGCGGGGGGCTAAATCCAGTACTCGCGCTGGCGCATGATCTTTCCTGTACGCCTCGCCTCGTACTCTCTCTCAAACACGGTGGAAGCGACATGAACGTACCTGACAAATATCAGTTTCATGCAAGTTCATAATTACCTTTTGTTTGCTCAGTCGTAATCCAGCTTTATTCCGAAGTGGTTCACTACAGTTGTAGTTTGCAGTGCTGTGTATTTGTGATGGCTCACAGAGCCAGAGGTTGCGTCAACTCTCCGGACAGTTTTTGTTTTATTTGTGGTGAAAAAGTGGCAGAGGAACATTTCTGCATTTATTAAAAAAGTATATTTCGCCTATTTCGGTTTGAAGTTAGGCGATCAAGACAAACCGTGGGCTCCTCACAAAGTGTGCAAGACATGTGAGGAAGATCTACGCTTATGGATGAAAGGTAAAAAACAAGCATTTTGTTTCGGAATACCTATGATGTGGCGTGAACAAAGAGACCACAGCAGTGACTGCTATTTTTGCTCTTGCATTGTGAAGGGATACAACTTAAAAAATAAGAACGTAATAAGTTACCCCAACCTTCCCTCAGCAATTAGGCCTATGCCTCATAGCAACGAAGTACCTGTGCCTGAACCACCAAAATCTTTGGATCATATTTGTGTGGACGGTTCTGATCATGATGAGACTCATCAGATGGCTTTTCCCGATGAGTCCAGTACTTCCGAGTTTGAAACTGAACCAGATCCGAAACCTGAACTTTTCTCTCAAGCTGAATTGAATGATTTAGTCCGGGATTTAGGACTCCCAAAAGATGCTGCCCAACTGCTAGGTTCTCGGCTTAAACAGAAAAATCTATTGTCACCAGGAACAACTTTTTATTGGTACCGCAACCGCGAGACACAATTTTTGAAATATTTCAGCAAAGAGGAAGATTTGGTATTTTGCAACGATATATACGGAGTGATGGAAAAGTTTAAACTCAAGTATGATCCTGCTGAATGGCGGCTGTTCATTGATTCGTCAAAAGACAGCATAAAAGGTGTTCTTCTTCATAATGGCAACACATTCGCTTCAGTTCCTATTGCTCACTCTGTTATTCTCCAAGAAAAATACGAGAATTTGGCCCTGATTCTTCAGAAGATTCGTTATGATGAGCATAAGTGGATGATTTGTGGAGACTTTAAAATTCTATCCATGCTATTAGGGCAGCAATCCGGTTTCACCAAATATCCCTGCTTCCTTTGCTTGTGGGATAGCCGGGCCCGCGACCTACACTGGGGGAAAAAAGACTGGCCAATTCGGGAGTATTTGAGACCCGGTGAGAAAAATGTTCTTCATGAGAGCTTGGTACCTCGTGATAAAATTCTATTACCACCTCTCCACATTAAGTTGGGTCTCATTAAGCAATTCATCAAGTCCCTTCCAAAAGATGGTGAGTGCTTTCGGTACCTTTGCTCAAAGTTCCCCCGACTTTCTGAAGCAAAGCTAAAGGAAGGAGTGTTTGTTGGCCCTGATATAAGGAAACTCATTTCAGATGGAGCATTCGCTGAAACGATGTCTGAGAAGGAAAAAGAAGCCTGGGATTCCTTCAAGGATGTTGTTCTCAAATTCTTGGGGAACAGGCGGGATGAGAACTATAAGGATATTGTTGCCAGGATGCTCAATGCCTTCAAAGAACAAGGCTGTAACATGAGCCTGAAAGTCCATTTCTTGCACTCCCATGTGAACTACTTTCCCGAAAACTTGGGGGCGTACAGTGAAGAACAAGGTGAAAGGTTTCACCAGGACATCAAGGACGCAGAGAGAAGGTACCAAGGAAGATGGAACACCACTATGATGGCTGATTTCTGCTGGTTGCTGCTGCGGGAAACCCCAGATGAAAAATACGCCAAGCAGCGCACCAAGAGAAGCATTCGGGGGAAGAAGAAACGGGCCCACCAGGAGATTGATTGACCCAAGAATGACTTTAAAATCTAAACTGTGTTGACAAATATCGTGTTTTTACTAAACTTTGAAATAAAAATTTGCTAGTTATTACCACAGTGTCGGATCTCATTTATTAGAATTTTATTTTCACACCATCGGGTGTTTGTCTTCATGTATTGCAATGGTGCGGTTTGTGTTTTCTATTCTTACATACATACCTGTACAACATATTTTGCACATTTCTTTGCTTTGCTTTGTGTCTAACCTCGCTCTTATATGCTCAATGTTTGTGCACATGTATGTGGCTGTTTTAAGTGCAGACAATTTTGCTACCATCACAGTGTGTTTTGTTGACATTACTCTATTCTTATGTGCTGCCTTGTTACAATTTTCTTTATTCTTATTTGAATAACTACTAAACAATTAGTATAAAGAATTCATCCAAGAAACTTTTATCTCGATCGCACTCAATCTGAAACGTTCACCTCAAACTGCTAACTCAATGTAGCAAAAAATCTGTACGTGATGGAGCAAATTGGTTACCAGATTTGGATTCAGCGCACCAAAAAATGTAAAAATCAATCGAAACATTAGAGGCAGTTTAAAAAAAAAAATTTTTAGTGTACCTGTGTTATCAGCCTCTGTATTTCTGAAACCCTCTCATTTTTTTTTGTGTATAAGGTTTTTATTGAAATTCAAGTACATAACAGAGTACAAATAACCATAAACAATAAATTCAGTACAGTCATCAGTACATATACGCATCCTGGCTATATAGATCTTCACAAGCAATGTTACAATGGAAACAATGCCCTATTTAAATAAACTGTAAGAACAGAGCAGTGAGAACAAAAGTTGATTGCCTTGCAAACTTGTACTAGTAGCCATTGATAATGCCAAAACAGTACAGTATGAATCTGGAAAATCAAAACAGAGGGCATAGAACCAGCCCATGAAATACTGCTCTCAGCCAGGTGGGTGACTTTCTTTATCTAACCCGTCCCTTCCCTCTCGCCCTTCCCCCCACCCTCTCCCCTGCACTCCTTCCCTCCCCCCTATATTGCAATAAACTTACATCCAAGGAAAAGGAATGGAAGAGTACAGCCTAGTTTGATAAAAGGATACAGATAAGGAGACTTTAAAACCTCATCCTAATGCGGTATATCCAGAGGATCAAGCAGAGTCCAGCAGAGTCTGATTTCCGGGAGTTAAGGCAGTGGCGAGCGTTCTGTCTACTAGCAGTCAGAAATTTAGAAAATGACTCCATAACCGAGTCAGCCGATTCATTTTACCATGCAGCTCTGCGGTCATCTTCTCCATATGGTAAAGGTTCCAGACTTTTACCATCCATTTGTCGTAGGTAGGTACGGCATCTCTCTTCCAGTAGCAGCTAACCACTGATCGTGCAGCCAAAAATAAGCACTGAGTCATTCGCATTTGATCTCTAGTCAAAAAGTCAGAATGAAAATAGCCCAATATACAATATTCGATGTCAAACAGGAAGGAGATCACCAGTTTTCGAGTTATCTTATTATATATTAACAGCCAGTAGGATTGAATTTTTGGGCACTCCCACCACATGTGAAAGAATGTACCCAATTCTCCACAAGATCTCCAACAGGGGGGATTCCCAGCACACCCACATCTATAGAGAGCAGTTGGCACAATAGACATTCTCAGAGCAATTCGCAGTTGGGTATTTACTAGCGACAAAGATATAGAGCAGGTATGAGCATAATTAAAAATATCAACCCAGAAATCATCAGATTTATTCGGAATATCGTTTGCCCAGCGAACGTGATATTTTGGGATAGGAGAGGCCAGAGAAACATCCCCAGATAGTGAACAGTATAATCGTGCCAATAGTGCTTTGACAGTCTTAGGAACAAATATAAGCCTTTCCCATGGAGTGAGCGTTCTTGCAGCCGCCGCTAAGACGGATTGAGAATAGAAGCAATGGCAGAATTGAAAGTATTGAAAAGGAGTGAGCGAGTGGTGAAGCAGCAATTCTAATCGAGGCAATGATAAAAAGTTAGCATGTTTCTGAAGAGAGGCAATATGTAAATTAATCAGGGTTTGTTGAAGCCCTAAGGCAAAGTTCCTAACAAAAGAAAATACTCCCAGGGATGTGTATGTTGACCAAAGGGAGGATAAAGCAGTTTTGTTGCAGATCCTACGCCAGGCTGTCCAGATGGGGCCCAAAAAGATGTGCGAGCGGATAGTGCGCACTTTCAGTTTATCAGTAATGAAAGGGATGGCCAATAGGGGAATCAGAGATATCCACTGAGCATCTAAGTCGACCCAAGCAGACTCTTTTAATCTCCATAGGGGAATGGCTCGCAAACATGAGCACAGATAATAGAGCTCAAAATTGCGGAGCCCAATACCTCCTAAAGTTTGTGACGCAGTGGCAAATGCAGAAGCCATGGAAACTGATACTGACCCTCTGGTTGGTTCAGGTACTGCAAGAAAAGACAGAGTTTTCCATTCTCAGCATAACCTACAGGCAGCTAATCAGCTCACCTCAGGGGAGGAGAGAAGCAGAGCTGTGGATTGGGCACACCCTAGTAGGAGGCGGGCTTCCCAGAGCAGGGGCCCCTTGTTAAGCAGAGAGAGGGAAGACACTGATAGATTGAGAAGGAGAGTGAGGAGGACGAGTGGAATGAGAAGGAATGGAGAAGTGAGCACTACAAATGGATTGAGAAGTAAAGGTGGTTTGAATCCACAAGAGAGAAGGCAAAAGGCATTGGGAAGGCAAGAAGCTCTTTTGATTGCAGAACCCTTTGACCCTGCTACAGAAACACTGCCCAGCTGCAACAGAAGGGAAACTGATTCAGAACCAGGAGTAAAGCCTACGTTGTTGGGAAACAGTTTTTACCCTTGGAGAGAAAGGCACGCTGGCAAGGCATTTTCTGACCGGTCTCATTTTAAGGTACCTGCTGCTCTTAATTCCTTTAATAAGTAGTACCAGCCAGAAAGAGGGAGTCCTGATTTTAAAGTACAGGATAGTTTTAGGCAATGTGAGAGACATTGGTTACAGCCTGAAAGCTCTCTAAATAAGCAAAGCTTTTCTCAGCCAGTAGTTCCTGCTTTTAACAAGCAAGCTGATGAGAGGAACTCAGCCAAGCTGTTTACAAAAGGATTAGGCTATACTGATACAGAAGGTCCTACCTTTGAAGCTTTCCTTAAGAGCAGAGCTTGTGCAAAGGAACATGTGATTCCACCTCTCACTAACGGAGATAAGAGGGGGAGGGGTAACTCCACCACGGGCACAGAGTGTCTAAACAGGGAGAGCATTGTTTGCTTACCAGAGGCAGATAATTACCTGCCTAAGCAAGGAGAAGATTTACCCAATAGTCCTGCTAGGAGACAGGCAGAACAACTCCTGATTGAATTTAGACAATTCCTGAATAAAAGAGCTGTTTCAGAACAGGCTAGCATTCAAGCAGGAAGTAATCCTGGAATAGGAATTCCCACACCGGCTCCACGTCCCATGATTGAAATTAACCAGCCGATGGACTGCTCAATTGGGTTAATAGAGAAAACTGATAAGAGCAAAGCTTGAATGATTATACCTGACAGTTTATTCTGGTTATGCTAACCCAGGATATGTGAAAAGCTGATGAAAGAAATACTGTTTTGAGCAATTGAAAGGGAAGCTTATTGAAGCATTGAAATAAGTTGGACTGCATCCTGATTGCAAAAGAAAACAATAGTATTTCTTACCAAAGCATTTTTTGTAAAAACAGCACAGAGAAGACACATGAGGTAATGTGTTTTCCTCAGAGAAGAATAAGCTGAAGCACAGCATTGAAAGCCTCTGTTTTGTATAATTCCTGATTGCTTAACCTTCTCACCTGTTCCTGACCATCAAGGAGCGGGGAAAATAAAATCCTTGTGAATATAAATTTTCTTGTTCCCGACTTTAATTGGCCCCCACAACTACACAAGGCCCATCCCTCCTTAACCCTCAAGGTTAGGGAGTGGGTGTAAGGGTGACAAGTTTTAACATGAGTCATTGTATGCCAGCTTAACCGAGATCGGCGACCCTGCCACACAAATTGCATGAGAGCCCGGTGTAATTGGAGGAAGAAAGAGCGGGGAAGTTGAATAGGAAGTTGTTGAAATAAGAAAAGAATTTTCGGAAGCAAAAGCATCCTAATCGTGTTCACTCTGCCAAGCCAGGAAACTGACAGGGATTGCCAAGCGGTAACTTCTTTACAAATGTCAGACAGCAAAGGAATGTAGTTCTTTTTATAAAGGTCTTCTATTTTCTGGGTTATCTGTACCCCTAAATATTTGAAACCATTGGAAAACTATTAGCACTTTTCAATGGGCATGCCCCTCCGGCTGATAAACAGGGCATCAGGACAGATTTTTGAAAATTGTTTGTGTAACCCGATAGACGCAAAAAATCTGTCAATAGGGAAATCAGGATGGGCATACTAGAGTCTGGTTCCCGGAGAAAGATTAGGGTATCATCCGCATAAAGCAAAACAATATGATGCTTGTTTGCTAGGAGGATCCCTATTTCTGTTCCCAGAGAGTGGAGTTGTATAGCTAATGGTTCAAGTGCCAAAGCAAACAAAAGAGGAGAAAGTGGGCATCCTTGCCTAGTACCCCGTTCTAAAGAGAATGGTGTCGATAAAAACCCATTTAATTGAACTATGGATGTGGGGGCTTTATACAGGGCAGAAATCCAGGCCAAGACAGAAGGTCTAAACCTAAAATGCTGTAATACACTCATGAGATAGCACCACTCCACTTTGTCAAATGCCTTTTCTGCGTCCAAGGAAAGAACTGCATAGCTGCCCTCTAAACTCCAGACACTCATCATAATATTAAGAAGACGACGGACGTTCTCAAATCCTTGGCGACCTTTAATGAATCCAGTCTGATCAGGATGGACGATATCCTGCACCTTTGAATTTAGACGAGAGGCAAGAATCTTTGTAAATATTTTATAATCAACATTAAGCAGGGAGATTGGTCTATAGCTACTCCCCTGCAGGAGGTCTTTCCCTTCCTTAGGGATTATCGTAATTAAGGCCTGATGCATGGATTGAGGGAGGCTATGATGGTGCAGAATAGAGTTAAAGACTTTAGTTAAAACTGGGGCTACAAGATCAGAAAGGGTTTTATAGAATTCTGCCAGAAGCAAGTCTGGACCTGAGGCTTTGGCAGTTTTTAGCTGTTTCAATGCCAACTGTACCTCTGCAAGGCTGATTTCTTTGTCTAAAGCCTCTTGCGCCTCATTAGACAACCGTGGCATGTGTAATTTTGATAAATATCGATGTATGTTGGTAGAATCTGTGGTATTCTGAGAAGAGTAGAGAATTTTGTAAAAGCGAGCAAAGTACTGTGCAATTTCTTTGGATTTTGAAGTTTCCGGTTCTCTTCGTCTGATACGGCCGACACCTGGCGAGCAAGACATTGCCTTTTCAATTGCCAGAGGAGTAGTTTGCTCGCCTTGTTCCCATGTTCAAAAAAATGCCGGCGAGTTCTTAGCAAACAAGATGTTTCTCTGGTGCTGCCAGTTTACCCCGTAATGCAGTGAGTTTCTGCCATACCTTAGGCGTCGACCATCGCTTATGCTGCTGCTTCAGAATAGCTATTTGGGCTCTAAGATCATCTTGGGCAATGGTAGCCTGACGTTTATAAGCTGCAGCTAGAGAAATGACTTGCCCTCTCAAAACTGCCTTACCTGCTTCCCATAATAGGAACTGTGATGTCTCTGCTCCTTCATTATGAGAAAGATATTCCTTCCAGCCCTCTTGCAACTGTTTAACAAAATTGATATTTTTCAACAGGTTCCTGGGGAAGGCCCACAAATGTGGGGGGATTTCAGTGTTGCTAAGATCACACTCGAGAGATATAACAGAGTGGTCCGAAGGACCTCTAGAAACAATCTGGACTTGATCTATTTGGGACGCAAGATGTTTAGACACCAGCCACACATCTATATGGGAGTGCATATTATGTACAAAAGAAAAGAAGGCATAATCTCTTTCTCCCGGATGACGAGATCACCATACATCATCTAACGCAAACGTGGTAAGTAGGGTAATGAGAGACTGAGACGGCCCTGGCGGTAATTTATGTCCCAAAGATCTGTCAGCCCCAGAAAAAACACAGTTAAAGTCTCCTCCGAGTATTATATCTCCGGTCATCTGGGATGCTAATACCTCCATAAGACTCATTAAGGAGTGTACTATTTTGGTAGGAGGGATGTACACATTGACGGAAGAGATCGTGGCTCCTGAAAATGTGCCTGTGAGTATTAAGAATCGACCTTTAGGATCCTGAATCTGATTTAGAAGTTGAAAGGGGCATTTCTGAGCGAACATGATAGCCACTCCTCTTTTATGAGTAGAAAAACCTGCAGAGTAAACTACAGGAAATCTGCGTGAAGTTAAACAAGTGTGCGCCCCTGGAGACAGATGTGTTTCCTGCAGGAAAACTACATCTGCATGCTCCCTGTGAATGTAATCAGTTACTCTCCGGGGTTTCACGGGGTTATGTAAGCCTCTAACATTCCAAGAGATTAGTTTAGTCATTACCTGTCAGAGCAATCAGAGATGCAAGAAGCTCTATCAAAGGGAGAAAAGAAGATATTCTTCAGTACCTGCTTTCCTGCACTCCAAGCCAACATTTGGGGATCAGCCAGATACATCCTTCCCTCAATCTGCTTCCTCCGGGAATGCTGAGCCCTCCAGCTTCCGTCCTTAATCTGCATCGTTGAAACTGCACTCTCTGTCCTAATCCTATTCCTCTTTGTACCTTCCCACCCTTGGGAGGATGCTAGGTAAGAGAGCAAACTTAACTACCACTCCCATACCCTCGTTCCCTTGTAAAGTACATAGACACGCAAACCTACTATTTGTCATTTCTATCCTTATTTTTTCCCCTATATAAATTGGTATCTAACTATAAAACCTGGATCTATCAATACCTGGTATAGAACACCTTGGTAGTCATTTCTCCAACTGTCAGCTTCAGGTGCACTGGGGCTCTTTGAGGCGTCTAAAACTCAACCAGCCTCTCTAGAAACCTCAGTTGGAGTGATATGCAAGAGCAAAAACAGAGTTAAACTTATGATACAGTACAATCACAATTTATAACCCCCTCTCAGGTCGGAGCTGTGGTGTCCATCCCTTGCCCAGCGGGGCTGTCTTGGTCTGCCTCTGAGGAAAATCTCGATCTCGGGACCTTTCGACACTTAGGAGTGGAGACTTCTCAGTCTCCCTGCGGGTTCTGCGGTGGAGGCAAGAGATCGCCATATTGGAAGGAGTCCAGAAAGTGCAAACAATCTGAAAGTTCTGAGATACGATGTTTAACTCCATTCCATTCAAAAATCAATGAGAATGGAAAGCCCCAGCAATATGGTACAGAACGTTTTTGGAGAGCCTGCGTATGAGGCCGAAAGCTTTTGCACCTCTCCATGGTGCGTTGTGCAATGTCCTGGAATATTTGAAGATCTTTACCTTTAAACAAAAAGGATAGTTTGCCCTGCAAGCTGCAAAGAAATGCCACCTTATCTTCGAAGAAGGAAAAGCATGCTATGATTGGGCGCGGACAGGGGTTGTTAGCTTTCCTAGGCCCGAGGCTGCGATGGGCACATTCCAGTTTAACAGGTTTAGCGGACTTGGGTATGCAAAAGGCAAATGTCTCTTGCACTATAGCCATCGAGTCTTCTCTATCTCCAGAACTTTCTGGGACTCCCAAGATGTGGATGTTATTCCTCCTTTGATGATTCTCCAAGTCCTCCTGGCGGTCCAGCAGGTTTTTTGTCATTTGATCCATTTTTTTCACCTTAGTGTGGAGAGCGGTTGAGGAGTCAATTTGTTCCCCGATGTGGATTTCAGTTTGAGTTACTCGCTCATCCAGAGCCTTTAAATCCGAATGCATGTCTGCTACGGCTTTGGTGAAATCAGTTCAGAAGAGTTTAAGTTCCTGTAGTATTTCAACAAGATCTTGCTTTGTCGCAAGTGTGGAGATCACCGCTTCTTCTAATACCTGTGGCGTAGGAGGACGTTCTATCTCTGCAGATAGTTCCGGCTGAGAATCAATAGTCCTGGAGAATTTGGATAATGAAGAGGCATAGGATTTAACTTTAGCCATTATATAAAGTAGGAGATGAGATTTGGATCTATTAAGAAAGTTCAACCTGTAATACACTGCATGGCCACACGGGGGAGCTCCAGGGTAATGCAAACACAGTGAGAAGATGGGAAGAGAGGCCACAGCTGAAATTCTCCTGAAAGAAGCAAGGCTGAATAGATCTGCTGCTTTAAACAGCACAGCTTGTGGAAGTAAACCCTTGCCTGCACTTCAGCATTGGATCGAGCAAGTTTCCATGATTGCAGGAGAAACGGGAGGGACACCAACAGAACAGAAATCCCCTATGTTCCAGCTATGCATTCCAAAGAGCGGCGGCCATCTTGGGTGTCAGATTTGCGTTCCAACTATGCGTTCCAGTCAAAAACGGCCATTTTGGCTGAGTGAGCATGTGTTCCAGTGCAGTACAGAAGCGCATCAGCCATCTTAGCAGGAGCTTTCATGCGTTCCAGGCAAGCTTGACACCTATTCTTTCCTGCCAAGGCCTCAGCCATTTCTTGCGTTCACCATGTGTTCCACAGGGCAGAGCAGCGATATAGGCTCACACACAACAAAAGAAGAAGAGAGAAAAGCTCCCCGATCTCACAGCACAGGCCACCAAAGACCCAGAATCACATCAAAGGCACACCAAGGCAAGTAAAAAGCGCCGGCAACAAGGTGTTTAGCGAATCTTGAGAGAAACATGGACAGCCTTTTTCTCTTATTATTTTCCAGTCACAGAGCTTGTACTCACCCCCACTGAATATGAAATCGGGGATAAGGAGGCAGCAGAACTAGAAATCGCGATCCCCGCAGGGGTCGGCAAGTCGGGGCTGGCAGCCAGGCAGGGAGGCAATCAAAAATAGAAAGGATCACATCAGCACTTTCAGCATGTCCCCCTGTCCTTCATAATTCTTCTCAGTGGCAGGAAATTTGAGAGGGGAATCCTCGATCATCTAGACAGCCGATTTCAAAAACGGAGCCATATTTCAGATGGGGTATGTTAGCTTAAGCTTTAGCCATGTAAGTCAGCAAGGAAGCAGGATGGAACAAGAATGGGAGAAGAGGCTATAGACCCTAACAGATTCTTGGCCATCTTGTTGGGCTCACGAGCGCCCCCCACCCCCCAAAACCCTCTTATTTTGACTGATATGAAAGTTCATGTGTCAGTGATCAAAAAATAACTGAATGGGAATGCTGTTTGTTGGATAACAAGGAAGAAACACTGGTTGTTAAAAATAAACATTGCTAATCTCAAGTAAACCAAAGAGCATCTGGATGACACACAAGACTTCAGGAATAACTTTCTTTGGACTGATAAATCAAAAATTGAAGTTTTTGGACATAATAACAAACTTTTATTATTAACTTTTGAAATATATGCTTACAAACAAGCAAAAGAAACTCTAGCAATACAGTGAAAAAAGAAATGCTGACAAAGCCCACATTATGGAAGGCAAACAATCTCCCACCAGGAGTCAAAGATAATGACATTATGTTCCAGACAACAACAAAAACAAACATCGCTTCATACAAAAATAAAGAAACTAGCAAACCACCATACAAAAAAAGCAATAAAATCTTGTCTTTCCTAGCTAGGACATCAATAAAGCACCTTATCTGCAAGAAAGTTTTCTAACTGTGCAGAATCTAAAAACACATATTTAATCCCCTGATAAGTCACTATGCACTTGCAGGGAAACTTTAAATAAAAGCTTGCTCCATAACAAACATTTTGCTTTGTAAAAAAACTCTTACTATTGCCTTTGTAAGAAGACTCCCATCACAGCTGTCAAACATGGCGTTGGATGCACTATGGTGTGTAACTGCTTTCTTGCCTCAGGTCTTGGATGACTTGTTTTCATTTTAGGATCCATAAATTCTGCTTTTTTCATACTATTCTAAAGGAGGATGTCTATCCATCCATGAGCTGAAACCACTGGGGGGATTCAGCCATTTTGCACTGGTTTGTGTGAACCGGTTCCTAGCATTTCCCTGTGTTCACCGAACCGGTGCTTACAGGCTGTGTCACTGCCGCAGCGACACTGGTGGGAATCAAAGCACCCAAAGGTATATTGATGGCATCAGGGGGATCATTTCATTGGGAGAAGCCCCTGATGCCACCAACATATTTTCGGGTGCTTTGAAGCCTGCCAGTGCCACTGCAACAGTTACACAGCCTGTAGGCACTGATTTGGTGAACAAGGGAAACACTAGGAACCGATTTGCGTGAACCGATGCGACCCAGCTGATTTCTGCCGTGAACTGAACTGGTTCCTGACAGGAATTGAATCCTGCCACTGGCTGAAACCGAGCTGAGTGCTGGGGAGGAGTCTGCTGTCTTGGTACATGTCGGTACCAATGACATAGGAAAATGTGGTGGGGAGGTTCTGGAGGCTAAATTTAGGCTTTTAGGTAGGAAGTTGAAATCCAGAACTTCCAGGGTAGCGTTCTCCGAAATGCTTCCCGTTCCACGTGCAGGACCCAAAAGGCAGGCAGAGCTCCGGGGTCTCAATGCGTGGATGAGACAATGGTGCAGAGATGAGGGTTTTGGATTTGTTAGGAACCGGGGAACATTCTGGGGAAAGGAGGGGCTCTTCTGAATGGATGGGCTTCACCTTAACCGGGATGGAACCAGGCTGCTGGCATTAACCTTTAAAAAGGAGATAAAGCAGCTTTTAAACTAGATAATAGGGGAAAGCCGACAGTCGCCCAAGAGCGGATGGTTCGGAAGAATGTATCCTTGAAGGATACTACCAAAAGCAGAGAGGTTCCAAAAAAGAGTAAAGTAGCCCAAATGCCCTCGAGTATGGAGCAGACAGAGCTTATAGATCCCAAATTACCCATGTCTACCAATAGCCAAATTAATATGAATAAAATACAGTCTCTAAAATACTTGTATGCAAATGCTAGAAGTCTAAAAAATAAGATGGGAGAGTTAGAATATATAGCACTAAATGAGAGGTTAGATATGATTGGCATATCAGAGACATGGTGGAAGGAGGACAACCAGTGGGACACTGTGATACCTGGGTACAAACTATATCGTAATAATAGAGCTGATCAAATTGGTGGAGGGGTTGCGCTCTATGTTAGAGAGGGCATTGAGTCAGAAAGGATTAAAGTTTTGCAGGAAACTAAATTTGCTGTAGAATCTCTATGGATTGAAATTCCATGTAAAAAGGGGAAGGCGATGGCAGTGGGGGTTTACTATCGAACGCCTGGCCAGAATGAACAAATGGAGGATGAAATGCTCAAAGAAATCAAGGAAACTAACAAACGTTACAGCGCAGTAATAATAATGGGTGATTTCAATTACCCCGGTATCGACTGGGTCAGTGTCACGGCAGGACATGCTAGGGAGATAAAGTTTATAGATGACATAAATGACTGCTTCTTGGAGCAGCTGGTTCATGAACCGACCAGAGGGGAAGCCATATTAGACCTAGTCCTTAGTGGAACACCAGATCTAGTGCAAGAGATAAGGGTGTTGGGGCCACTTGGCAATAGTGATCATAGCATGATCGCCTTTGATTTAATTAGTGGAGGAGGGATAGTAAGGAAATCCACAGTACTACCTTTTAACTTTCGAAACGGGAGACTATGATAAAATGAGGAAAATAGTTAAGAAAAAACTAAAAGGAGCAGTTGCAAAGGTTAAAAACTTACATCAAGCTTGGGTGTTGTTGAAAAATACTATCTTGGAAGCCCAGGCCAGCTGTATTCCACGCTTTAAGAAAAGTGGAAGGAAGTCCAAAAAACTGCCAGCATGGTTTAAAGGCGAGGTCAGAGAGGCTGTTGTTGCCAAAAAAGCATCTTTCAGGAAATGGAAAAAAGAGCTAAATGATGAAACCTGGAAACAGCACAAGCACTGGCAGGTCAAATGCAAGGCATTGATAAAGCAGGCAAAGGGAGAATTGGAGAAGAAGCTTGCTGCGGAAGCAAAAGCGCGAAATAAAGATTTTTTTCAAGTACATTCGTAGCAAAAAACCTGTGAGAGAGTCAGTTGGTCCATTAGATGATAGAGGAGTTAAAGGGGCACTAAGAGGCGACAAGGCAATAGCGGAGAGACTGAATGACTTCTTTGCTTTGGTCTTTACTGAGGAAGATGTAGGGATGTTACCCATGACTGAAGTGGTATTTAAAGGTGCAGAAGAATTGAAGGAAATATCGATACATCGGGAAGATGTATTACAACTATTAGATAAACTGAAGAGTAGCAAATCACCTAGGCCAGATGGTATACATCCAAAGGTATTGAAAGAACTGAAATATGAGATTGCAGACCTGCTATTAGTAATCTGTGAACTATCATTAAAATCATCTCTAATACCTGAAGACTGGAGGATCGCCAATGTAACACCAATTTTTAAAAAGGGTTCCAGGGGTGATCCGGGAAACTACAGACCAGTGAGCCTCACGTCGGTACCGGGAAAAATGGTAGAAACCATCATAAAGAATAAAATTACTCAGCATGTAGATAGTCATGGCCTAATGGGAGACAGCCAACATGGCTTTAGACAAGGAAGATCTTGTCTTACTAATCTGTTATGTTTTTTTGAAAGTGTGAATAAACAGGTGGACAAAGGTGAGTCAGTTGATATAGTGTATCTGGACTTTCAGAAAGCCTTTGATAAGGTCCCTCATCAGAGACTTTTGGCAAAACTAAAGAGTCATGGGATAGGAGGCAGTGTACTACTGTGGATCAGGAACTGGTTAAAAGATAGAAAGCAGAGGGTTGGGCTAAATGGCCAATTTTCCCAATGGAGAAAGGTGAATAGTGGTGTACCCCAGGGATCTGTGCTGGGTCCGCTGCTTTTTGACATATTCATAAATGACCTGGAAAGTGGAATAATGAGTGAGGTTATCAAATTTGCAGATGACACAAAACTATTTAAAGTTGTTAAAACCCATGAGGATTGTGGAAAATTGCAAGAGGATCTTGATAAATTGGAAGACTGAGCATCAAAATGGCAGATGAAATTTAATGTGGACAAATGCAAAGTTATGCACCTAGGGAAGAACAACCCAAACTATGGTTACACGATGCAAGGTTCCACATTAGGAACCACCACCCAGGAAAAAGATTTAGGCGTCATTGTGGATAACATGTTAAAACCCTCGGCCCAGTGTGCAGCGGCAGCCAAGAGAGCAAATAGAATGCTAGGTATCATAAGGAAAGGAATGGAAAATAAACAAAAGATATTATAATGCCTCTATACCGTTCCATGGTGAGATCGCACCTTGAATATTGTGTGCAATTCTGGTTGCCGTATCTTAAAAATTATATAGCGTTATTAGAAAAGGTTCAGAGAAGAGCCACCAAAATAGTAAAGGGGATGGAAGGATACTCCTATGAAGAAAGACTAAAAAGGTTAGAGCTTTTTAACCTGGAAAAGAGATGGCTGAGGGGAGATATGGTAGAAGTCTATAAATTAATGAATGGAGTGGAACGGGTAAACGTAGATTGATTGTTTACGTTATCAGAATATAGAAAGAATAGGGGACATGCAATGAAGCTACAGGGTAAACTATTTAAGACTAATAAAAGAAAATATTTTTTCACTCAACGTGTAATCAAACTCTGGAATTTGTTACTGGAGGATGTAGTAAAGGCTGTTAGTGTAGCTGGGTTTAAAAAAGGTTTGGACAAGTTCCTGGAGGAAAGGTCCATAAACCATTATTAAGAAGGGACCCAGGATATCAATGCTTGACCCAGTACAAGCATTGCGGAACCTGTGTCTTTTGGGGAAACTGCTAGGTACGTATGACCTAGATTGGCCACTATTGGAAACAGGATACTGGGCTTGATGGACCTTGGTTTGACCCAGAATGGCATATCTTATGTTCTTATGTTCTTATGAATGTGGGTCATACAACAAAACAACCCTAAACATGGAGGTAAATCTACAGTGCAATGCCTGAAGATGAAGAGGCTTCATGCTTTAGATTAGCAAAGTCCTGACCTAAATCCACTGAAATGCTGTTGCAAGACTGAGAGGGAGAACAGCGAGCTTGAACTGCAGATAGGTTAGTAGGGCCCTGGAGATGGGTCTCTCCTCCCCCTGCACCCTCCAAAAATAACAGAACTCAAATCAACTAAAAGGGAAGATTTACCTTGGATTCTCCACTCTCTTCCTGTCATTCCACATGAAAATAAAATGGTATAAATTCACTTTTCTCAGGATTTCTGAAGATCAGTTTTTCAACAGATTTATTTATCTTTCCTCCACTGCAAAGGGCCTTCACCCATTTTGTGTGTGCAAAGTATATAGTGTTTCTTCAGAACTGCTGCTTTGTGTTTCACTTTCATAGGTGCTGCAGTGTTTACACATTCTGTAATATGTTGAAGTTTCACACATTATTGAAAAAAAATATCTTTCTCACCAAAGTTCTCTGTTTGTGTTATATCCCTGAGGGGAAATTTACAGAAATTGCAAGCCTTTGGAAGGGATGGCATCTGTCTAGTTTATTATATCTGAGAAACCACACTTGTCACCCTCATACATTTATGCAGCTGGCAGTCTTCAGATGGTACCTGTGACTGTCTGAGTGGTATTCTCAGAGGAGAAAATGGTCAGTAGACCACACTTTTGTCAGACATTTAAATTCATCAATAAATAAGCTCCATAACTTGGTAAGTTGAGTAAAAGAAGCTTATATATGTTTCCAAGTCAACAGATCAAATCGCCCCTAAAGCCTTGGCTTCTTTAATTTTTGGGGGGACAAACTATTTTCTCCTGTTCCACTGGGATTTTAGCTCAGTTGGAACTGGGCTATTCAGGCATAAGATGCCACAACTGCTAAACCCACTATCAGAGAATATCAACCTAACAAAAAATCAATCTCTGATCACAAAACCTATACACAAATATACCTAACACAACCACAGGGAACCACAATCGCACTTACACTTGTCCCAGTTACTTACAGGATGTCAGGAAGGAAAAAGACCTCAATGCTGGCTCACACCTTACTGGGTAGACTCCTAAATTCCATCATAGGTCATAAAAGTACTTCTATCATGGGTTCTTTGGGAGCCAGCACTGAGGTCGTTTTCCTTCCTGACATAAGTAATTGGAACCAGTGTAAGTGAGACTGTAGTTCCCCTGTGGTTGTGTTAGGTGTATTTGTGTATAATTGAAAACTTATCTGTTCAACAAACACTATAACATAGACAACTCATCATCTGCTTTAGACAAAGGTTAAACAGGCACCTGTCTGCATCAAACAAAAACCCTTAACCCACACAGATAACACACACTCATGATGACTTCACAGATTATGTCCTTTCACTTCCATGTATATATATACATATACAAAATTGTATATAGTTTATTCTGTTCTGTATTATCTCTCACTGTTTAGACTGCATATTCTATATATAATATGATGTTCCTTGTAAATATGTTCTGTTATAATATGACGTTCCCTGTAAAACAAACTTGCTTTGTTAATTATTTTTCATTGTAAACCGCAACTGAACTTTGGAAGATGCGGTATATAAATGTGTATAAATAAAATAAATAAAAAATAAGCTTTGTGAACAGAGATTTTTTTTTGTTAGATAAGAAGCCACAAATTCCCAAAGAGTTTTCTGTTCTATTTCCTCATTTAACTCAGTCTAGTCATTGCGGGTGACAGGCCTCAACCAAAGGACACAAACTGTAGCTCACTCCCTCTAAAGTAGACATTGAGGGGTGTGATAAGGAAGCTTATCATAGCTCAGGAAGGAGCTATAGTAAAGGTGAAGTGACTCTGAACAAGCAACCTGTCAGTTCTGGTAGAAATAAGAAAACAGAATTTTCCCATAAAAGACTACCAGTCCCAGAATGCACCAGGTTTCCAACAGCCATTAGAGGAGCTGAAGTGGGGAAACGTGTGTTCAATCAAGAGGGCTATGAGGTAATCCCCAAGCACTCATCTCAAAGGGCAGGGCCTGATTCAGCACAGCTGCGCTGTGCTAAGGTGGAGCACTCATCTAAGCAGAATAAAGGTAGAGTTTATTCTACAGAGAATTATCCTCATCCTCAGTTTCATCTGGGAGATCCTCAGAATCAGCTTGGAGATCCTCAGCTTGGACGTCTTCATCATCTGGAGGATCATCAGAAGCAGAAGCCAGAACGGACGGACAGAGAGGGCAAGAAACCCTTTGGAAGAAAGAAGAGAAAAGCATTTGGGAGGTCTAAAGGAGTCCAGAGCAGTACGTATACTGGGAGACATTCAAAAGGCCAGCGTACACCATTGGACTGGGGAAAACCAGAGGAGTGGTGCTGCAGAGCTAGGCATCTCCAGACGGTACCTGTGAGGGAGACGGCTGCACTTGGAAGGGACCCTAGGACCCGTGCCAGAAGGTATGTGAAGAGAGATCCAGTGTCCAGGGATCTGGATTGGAAGGCTGGACATAAGAACTGGACTACATACTGGCCAGGCTATTTAGAGAGGAACTCTAACAGCAATGGAAGCTCAGGTATGAACACTGATCTATGCCCTAGCTATAACCTTGAAAGACAGCAGGGAAACAAGTATTCTCCTGAGAGTGCTACATTGAGAAATTCCTCTGTGCCAATCCATGATATTGAACCCATGATTGTTGAAGAAGGGGGAGCGGTCTTAGATACAGGCTGTGAATATATGGATTGCTCTCTGTCTAAACTCCTTTGGTAATTTTCTGTTACAAAGTACAACAGCCATCACAAAGAAATACAAACTTGTTCTTTAATCTACTCAGAAAAGCTCCTGAAGTAGGATTTGAGCCACGCAGTAGAAAGCAAGCCAGCTAAGGGGTTTCAGCTGGATAACTGCTAGCAATTGAGCCTTACCTAATTGCTTGTGAGCTCTGAGGAAATCACTTCTGAGTCTATGGGGGATGTTTACTAAAGTGCGGTAAACGTGACTAACGTGCGTTATATGACGTTAACGACTGTAAGTGCCGTATAACGCGCGTACCGATGCGCTAACGACCGTAAACGTGTTACTACGCGCGTTAAGCACAGATAACGACCGTAAAGTCCCGCGGCGCGTTAAAACAGTGCAGAAGGCGGAGAGTGGGCGGAGAGAAGGGGTCAATGGGCGGAGAGTGGGCGTGGAGAGGCAAACACACTGATTTTCAGAGCTGAATTCCAACGCGAATGAAAACCTGTCGTTAAAGGCATTTAAAGGGAAGAGAAACCATTTCTGTCAGCAATGTACAGAAAAACCGGGGAAACCCACAAAACGTGAGCAGTGTGATACATGTGCACAGAACAGAATATCACATAAAACGTTAAAAATGGCCAGAAGAAACATGTTAAAAAGCATAATTCAGCTGTGCAACAGTGATAGCAATGGGCAAAAAGGAACAACAGTCCATGGCAAGCACCAAATAAAAACGAAATGATGTGTGGAAGTGTCTACGCTCCGCAGACCCTTTCAAAGACCATCTCATTGTAATGGAGCTGTCCTGGGAGTGTTGTGTAATGTTGCCCAATGATATCGTTGTTGCCCAGTTTGGTGAGGGGTGTGTGCCCCTTTTATGAGTTCTTTTCAGAGGTTTATGTGCACCTTTGTCTGCATACAAGGTAAATGAGGCCACAGTAAACCTGTTGCAGAGCAGGGTTTCCGACTCGTCAGGCCGGTTTAACTAACTCAAGGGACTGCACTGTCTCTGTGGCCACAGTGTGGTGCAACAGACACAGCCAGTGCCTATAAGACCAGAGGGTCACAGGTTCAAATCTCAGCTGGGGCTCCTGCCAACCCAGTCCCCATAGCTTACCCCCCAATAAACAGTGATAGTAAAGACACCCCTTTATTGCAGAGAACATACGCATGGCCTATATTTTACCACACCAAACACAGACACCAGAAACAGGCACATTACCTAAAGCTGAGTCCCGCAAATGCAGTCCTGGAGGGCCCCACACCAGTCCGGCTTCATGCTGCCCCTAAGAAAGATGCCTGTGCTGCATATCTATGCACCGCCCCCATGGTATGCAGATGTAGCTCATGCATATTTATGAGGGACAGCATGAAAACCCGAACAGTGTTTCGAACAGCAGGACTGGAGTCGGGGAACTCTGCTGTAAAGCAGCAGCCAACAGGGCCACACACCCACCCATAGGCCCCATTGGCCAATGCCTCCTGGAGAGGCAAGACATTGGGCCCTGCCTGTAACCCCCAATACTAGCAGTTGCATACCGTAGCAATGCCACCCTACACCTGTGTATATGGTACAGAGCTATCAAATGTTCCCAATGATAACTGGCAGATATCAATTCCTACGTTAAGCACAGTTCGCTCATTGAGCTCCACCATAACAATCATTCTGATGTCTGCGGTTTTTGCTGCAGGTCTGGACTCTGACAGTGTTCACCACCCTTGGGAGTGACCCCCCAACAGCCCTGTGTACCATATCCATGCCTGTACTATGCCCATCACTGGAGTGGTGGCTATGGCTGCTGCCCACCTCTATAGTAGCACAATGCTGGCATAGGTGTGGGGGTGGCTGTCTGTCTATCCAGTGTGTGGTGGCTGAAAACACCTTCCACAGTCCATGCTGCCAGCAATGTTGTCGGTATTGGGCTGCAAATGTGCATAATGAGGAGCAAGGTACCATGGGTATAGGCCGGACAGGGTGGCCTGGCCAGGGTGCATCTGCACAGGGTATAGGGCAATGACAGGCACATTGTAGTGGCCGGCCACCACCTATCCAGACAGGGTGACCTCAGTATATCCTGCTGAGAGCTCACTCTCACCCTGACTGTGCAGTGACCACAGCATGGCTAGGCACTCCCATGGTGCTATCTAGTATTTCTCTCATGTGATAAATATGGGTTTCCTTTTGGGGCCCAGTCATGGATGTATCTGCTTGCTGTGTATGCTGGCATCCCAGTTCTGGGTGCAGGCAGCTCCACTGGGCACTAGCAGCCTGTTTGCAGCTGGTAGGTGATGTGATGGAGTGGCTTGCACTGGGGGAATATCAGATAGTGGTGGGGAGCAGCATACCATATCCAGGCCTAATGTCTGTTTGTGATTGTGTTATGGCTGTGTACAGAGCTGCATTGACTGCCCTGTGTGGTGTCTGCTCCTCAGCAGGACTAGGGTCAATGTTCCCCTCTACTGCCACCTGTGCAGGGAGGTAGAATGTGGATCTTTTGATAGGTGACCCTGTTTGCCACCCTGGGGGAGGGGGGGTGGTGGTGCATGGGGCTACACCTGCCTGAAACAGACAGAGATGTCCAAGGTGGTCCTGCAGAAAGTACCTATCTCACACAGTAACACTGCTTTGGACCTAGTGCTGGATGCCTCACTGCACCCTCAGGGTGAGCACAGTACCCGCACAATGTGATGGTGTGTAGCTACTCTGTGCCAGTACAACACACGGTCAGTACCCCCTATCAGGCGGAGGTGCTGTGGGGGTGCACATGGTCAGTTCCCCCTACCAGGCCGAGTTGCTGTGGGGGTGCATTCCCCATGGTGTGTATGTGTGGACAGCTGATTTGCATGTGCAGTGCATCATGGGGGTGACTGTCACATTCCAACCCTGTGAAACCGCAGCACCAGCTCACAGGCTCTGATAAACCATGGCCCATCGCACGTACATCTGGTAGCATAATGCATAGGTGCAAGACACCCTACAGAGTCTGTAATATAGAAAATGCCCACACTGGTAAAACCACACGTACCCACGCACGTAAAAACACACGCACCCACGCACGATTCTACGCGTGCTGCTACGCACGGCGTTACACACGTACCAACGCACGCACCAACGTATGCGGCTAGGCACACATACTCAATGTACAGAAAAACAAGCCCCCTCATTCCCTCTGTAATGTACAGGCTAATGCCTGGGACAGCCGTCTGCATTAGACACACTGGGCACTCGAACCCATGCTGCCTGTAACAGCGGTCAATACCGTAACCATTGTGCTACAGCTCTGTATCGGTCATGTATGTATGCTAGCAACCCTACAACACATACAAGACATATACATGCCCCCACACTCACTATATAATGTGTGGGTGTGTTTGCTTGCACCCCAAAAGGAAATAGAACATATACATGCCCCCTCACTCACTATATAATGTGTGGGTGTGTTTGCTTGCACCCCTACAAAACAGACACAACATATACATGCCCCCTCACTCACTATATGATGTATGGGTGTGTTTGCTTGCACCCCTGCAAAACAGACACATCATATACATGCCCCCTCACTCACTATATAATGTGTGGGTGTGTTTGCTTGCACCCCTACAAAAAATAGACCATATACATGCCCCCTCACTCACTGTATCATGTACAGGATGCTGCATCAGCCAGCCTTCTGCATCTGGCACCCTGAGGACTTGAACCCATTATGCCTGTATCAGCAGTCACTGCAGTAACCATTGTGTTACAGCTCTGTATCGGTCATGTATGTCTGGGTGGCTTCTTATGCTTAACGCGCAGTGACCTGCTAACGCGCCCTGTATCGCTCGTTAGTTTTGTAACGCGCGGTAGGTGTTCCGCTGTCCCATCCATCTCCTTATTTGGGGGTTTGTCTTTTTAACGCGGATCCTAACGCGAACTGCACTAACGCGATTTAGTAAACATACCCCTATGTGTGAAGATATAAGAAGTTAACCTGAAAAGAACAGTTTTTCCTTTCTTTGTGGGTTTTGTTTGTTGTTTGAAATACTGCTAAGAAAATATTAGCTAAAGCTTACAGAAAAGACCAGTTTGTTACCAACCAGGTCTTTATTCTTTTGCTTTGATTGCCTGACAAGTTCAACTGTTGTTTTCCTGATTTTGTTTTTCCAAGTTTAACACTGAAAGCAAGTATCCTGTTTTATGTGCTACCAAGCATATCTGTTTTGGGAGAAATAACCCCATAAATAAATATCTTATTGGCTTTACACTCAAGCACAACTAATTATTGTGAGTGGCTGTGTTTGGTGTGAATGGACTGCATTTCCCACAATCCCTTGCAAATCATATTGATATATGCACTTGCCAAGACTGTGAACATTCTCACCCAGGCAGCCGTCTGACAAATGGCGTAGTTTTTTGGATTGCTTTTGCGCAAAAGGATTTACTTGCTAAGGATTACAACTCAAGTCTGAAGGAAAAGACAGTTCAAGCTTAAAAGCTGAAAGAAAAGATTTTCCCTCAACTGCACTTTGGAGGAGAGGTGGCTGTTCCAGGAAGAAAAGACCCTATGCAGAGCTAGATTCATCACTGGCATAAGGTAACAAGTACCTGGGCATGTCTAGTGGTGGATGGGAGTAAGGCACAGGGGTAATTGAAAAAAAAAAAGAGTAGAAAAAACACCTGTTTGGAAGGTGGTGCACTGTGGGGGTTTCTTTGTGTTTTCTTGCAGGGATCAAGATGGATCCAAGGGAACTACCTCAGTGGATGGCAGCCCAGTTTAGCAGGCAACAGGAGCTAGCACAGCAGGCTCAGGACACTGCTATGAAAGCCTTAATGGACCAGCAGAAGCCAGTGCTTGATCTGGTGCAAGCCCTAGTTAAACTGCAGAACCAAAGTGGACCAGATGCAAGACCAGCAGTAAATACTGGTACACCACATGTGGACAGTGTGGGACTCAATCAAGGAATTGGGGCATTTAGTTTTGGGAAGCTAACTCCATATGATAATGTTGATGATTTTCTAGAGTCTTTTCAGAGAGTGGCACAAGCATTAGCATGGCCAGAGACCCAGTGGGCAGTAAGGCTGGCAGCCTCATTAACTGGAGAGGCGCTTGCAGCTTATAGAGCAATGCCAGCAGCCCAGGCTTTGAATTATAAGGATGTAAAGGCTGCTATTAGAGATCGCCTAGGGTTGTCTATTTCAGAGTATAGGCAAATGTTTAGAGCTGTTACATTAAGAGTGGGTGAAACACCCAGGGCTCTGAGTCAGAGAATCAGAGGATTAGCTGTAAAATGGTTGGAGCCTGAGCAAAAGACGGTAGAAATGTTATTAGACATTATTATGCTTGAACAATTTATGTCTGGGGTGCCTAAAGATTTGCACACTTTCCTTATACAGCAAAATTGCCAAAATCTTGGAGAGGCAACCATGCTGGCAGAGAGATTCTTGGAAGCCACGCAGGCTTGCCATAGAATGGGTGGCCCTCTGAAGATGGGTGCTGAGGCAAGCTGTGCTGTATCAGAAAAGAAAATAGTTAAAAATGCTTCTGAAAATAAATGTACTGTGCCAAACCAGATGACACAGTGGAATAGAAAGAAATGTTTCAAGTGTGGAAAATGGGGACATTTAGAAAAGGGATGCCAGACACACACTAGCTTAATGGGTCTGGATTTAAAACAGCCCAAAGAAGGATTTCTTTTGATGGTTGATGTGCAAGGAATTACCACAAATGCTTTGTTAGACTCTGGGGCAGACCAGAGTATGATGTCAAAAAGGCTTTGGAAGAGAAAAGAGGCCCAAGAAGGATTTGTGCCTAGAACCCCTGAAAGCCAAGTTCACATCAGATGCATTCATGGTGCTGCAACATCATATCCCACCTATAGGCTAAAGGTTAAGTGCCTGGGGAAACAAGAGGAAGTCCTGTTAGCAGTGATGCCTAGGCTACCCTTTGATTTGGTTCTAGGAAGAGACTGGCCAAGATTTAAACAGGGTCTAGTGGAAGGACTAGGAAAGAAGGAGGGAGAAGGTTTAATGGTAATAGCTCCCGGACCTTTATTTGGAAGTCCTCAGACCCCAGCTAAAAAGATGGTTAAGCGTCCAGAAGACAAAACTACCCCGAAGCAGACATTTGTCTTAAAGTACCATAGGGTCACAGAGAATGCCCAAACTCCTAAGCGGGCAACCACTCAAGCTGCTGGGTTTGACCTGTGCAGTATAGAAAATGTGACTGTACCTAGCCAAGGGAGAGCCCTGGTTGACACTGGTCTCCAAGTGGAAATACCTATTGGATGCTATGGGAGAGTAGCCCCAAGGTCTGGATTAGCCCTTAAATATTTCATCGATGTGGGTGCGGGAGTAATTGATCCCGATTACAGGGGCAATATTAAAGTTCTGTTATTTAATTTTGGACAGAATGATTATCACGTGAAGACAGGAGACAGAATTGCCCAATTGATCTGTGAGAGGCTGGGTTTTCCACCGGTGGAGGAGGTCACATCCCTGGAAAATTCTGAGCGTGGAACCAAAGGCTTTGGTTCTACTGACGTCAAAGGGGTTAAAAGCCTAGCTGCCACCTGTGCCCGAGAGAGGGAGGTGAATGAAGAGGAAGATTTGGGACCCCAGGTATCTGATTGTAAAGAAAAATCAGAGCCCCAAATAGGGGAGGACCTGACAGTGGTACAACAGGAAGAAATTAGGAAATTGCTTAAAGAATTCCCAGATGTGTTGACACCCATACCTGGGGAGACACATTTGGTTGCCCATGAAATAATAACTCCACCTGGGAAATTAATTCGTCAAAGACCATATCGCTTGCCTGAAGCCAAGAGACAGGAAGTAGTGGCACAAGTCCAGGAGATGTTGGACATGGGAGTAATAGAGGAGTCAAAGAGTCCCTGGAATAGCCCCATAGTCCTGGTGACGAAGCCTGATGGATCTTTAAAATTTTGTATTGACTTCCGGCAGGTAAACGCAATATCAGTTTTTGATGCATATCCAATGCCAAGAATTGAAGAGCTGTTGGACCAGCTAGGACAGGCTCAATACTTAACCACCCTTGATATGACAAAAGGATATTGGCAAATCCCACTCACCAGGGAGTCGAAGCCGAAGACTGCATTCAGCACCCCCGTGGGCCTTTTCCAGTTCAAGAGGATGCCTTTCGGACTGCATGGAGCAGCGGCTACCTGCCAAAGGTTAGTGGATCAGGTACTTCGACCCCACCAAAATTATGCTTTTGCATATATGGATAATGTCATAATCCATAGTAACACCTGGGCGGAGCATCTAAAGAGGATCAGGGCAGTCTTGTGCTCCATGAAGCAAGCGGGAATCACTTTAAACCCGAAGAAGTGTGCCTTTGCAAATAGGGAGGTAAAATACCTGGGCCACCTAGTGGGAAGAGGAAAAATTAAACCTCTATTGAGTAAAGTAGATAGCATCAGGAATTTCCCCCCTCCAACAACAAAGAAACAACTAAGAAGTTTCTTGGGAATTATTGGATATTACCGCAGATTTATACCGCAATTTGCAGAGAAAAGTGCAATTTTCACGGATATGCTGCGGAAAAATTGTCCAAACCAGCTAAAGTGGACACCTGAAGCTGAAAAAGCATTTTCAGTCCTAAAAGGAAAATTGTGTACAGGACCAGTACTGAAAGGGGTGGACTTCAGGAAGCCCTTTCTGGTTCAAACAGATGCATCGGATGTAGGGCTAGGAGCGGTTCTATCCCAGTGTCATGAAGGGGAGGAGCATCCTGTGATGTACCTGAGCAGGAAGTTGTCACCGACTGAACAAAAGTATTCCACAATAGAAAAAGAATGTTTAGCTATAAAGTGGTCAGTGGAGGCGTTAAAGTTTTACCTTACAGGGAGAAAGTTCCAGTTGGTCACAGACCATGCCCCACTTAAGTGGTTGCAGCAAATGAAGAACCACAATGCCAGGTTGACACGCTGGTACATGGCCTTACAGGCATTTGATTTTCAAGTGGAACATCATGCTGGGAAGTTACACAAGAATGCGGATGCCCTTTCCCGTATTACGGACTGTAGAGAAGAAGTTTCACCAGTTACACCAGTCCGTAATAACTTAAGCAGGGGGGTATGTGATAAGGAAGCTTATCATAGCTCAGGAAGGAGCTATAGTAAAGGTGAAGTGACTCTGAATAAGCAACCTGTCAGTTCTGGTAGAAATAAGAAAACAGAATTTTCCCATAAAAGACTACCAGTCCCAGAATGCACCAGGTTTCCAACAGCCATTAGAGGAGCTGAAGTGGGGAAACGTGTGTTCAATCAAGAGGGCTATGAGGTAATCCCCAAGCACTCATCTCAAAGGGCAGGGCCTGATTCAGCACAGCTGCGCTGTGCTAGGGTGGAGCACTCATCTAAGCAGAATAAAGGTAGAGTTTATTCTACAGAGAATTATCCTCATCCTCAGTTTCATCTGGGAGATCCTCAGAATCAGCTTGGAGATCCTCAGCTTGGACGTCTTCATCATCTGGAGGATCATCAGAAGCAGAAGCCAGAACGGACGGACAGAGAGGGCAAGAAACCCTTTGGAAGAAAGAAGAGAAAAGCATTTGGGAGGTCTAAAGGAGTCCAGAGCAGTACGTATACTGGGAGACATTCAAAAGGCCAGCGTACACCATTGGACTGGGGAAATCCAGAGGAGTGGTGCTGCAGAGCTAGGCATCTCCAGACGGTACCTTTGAGGGAGACGGCTGCACTTGGAAGGGACCCTAGGACCCGTGCCAGAAGGTATGTGAAGAGAGATCCAGTGTCCAGGGATCTGGATTGGAAGGCTGGACATAAGAACTGGACTACATACTGGCCAGGCTATTTAGAGAGGAACTCTAACAGCAATGGAAGCTCAGGTATGAACACTGATCTATGCCCTAGCTATAACCTTGAAAGACAGCAGGAAAACAAGTATTCTCCTGAGAGTGCTACATTGAGAAATTCCTCTGTGCCAATCCATGATATTGAACCCATGATTGTTGAAGAAGGGGGAGCGGTCTTAGATACAGGCTGTGAATATATTGATTGCTCTCTGTCTAAACTCCTTTGGTAATTTTCTGTTACAAAGAACAACAGCCATCACAAAGAAATACAAACTTGTTCTTTAATCTACTCAGAAAAGTTCCTGAAGTAGGATTTGAGTCACGCAGTAGAAAACAAGTCAGCTAAGGGGTTTCAGCTGGATAACTGCTAGCAATTGAGCCTTACCTAATTGCTTGTGAGCTCTGAGGAAATCACTTCTGAATCTATGTGTGAAGATATAAGAAGTTAACCTGAAAAGAACAGTTTTTCCCTTCTTTGTGGGTTTTGCTTGTTGTTTGAAATACTGCTAAGAAAATATTAGCTAAAGCTTACAGAGAAGACCAGTTTGTTACCAACCAGGTCTTTATTCTTTTGCTTTGATTGCCTGACAAGTTCAACTGTTGTTTTCCTGATTTTGTTTTTCCAAGTTTAACACTGAAAGCAAGTATCCTGTTTTATGTGCTACCAAGCATATCTGTGTTGGGAGAAATAACCCCATAAATAAATATCTTATTGGCTTTACACTCAAGCACAACTAATTATTGTGAGTGGCTGTGTTTGGTGTGAATGGACTTCATTTCCCACAATCCCTTGCAAATCATATTGATATATGCACTTGCCAAGACTGTGAACATTCTCACCCAGGCAGCCGTCTGACAGGGGTATGTTTACTAAACCGTCTTAATGTTACCGGCACTAATTGCAGCGTTAATGTGAATAATACCATATAAGGTAGTGGGCATTCTGGCGGCAAGGTAGCAAGAATATGTATCGCGATAGTGGGTGCCGTGGCACATTAACGTGTGTTAACCCTAAGTTCATGCCAGTACAGTGTTAGAAGCTATAAAGATGTAGCCCACTGGTTACTGCAATGACTGCAGAGGCAGAAGTCATGGGTTTGATCCCACAGTGCTGTTATGTAAGAAGGCTGTCTGAGGCATTTCCTTCTAATTTAAATCAGTGCTGCCAGCAAAAACACCCTCATAGTGCCGTAACCTAAGGTGCCGCATAAGGCGCCCTATAAGGCACTCCATAGGGCACATTATAAAGTGCTCTGTCCGCCAAGGCACCTTATAATGTGCCCTATAAGGCGTTTTATAGAGCGCCTTATAGGGCGCTTTATAGGGCGCCTTAGGCTACGGCACTGTGAGGGTGTTTTTGCTGGCAGCACTGATTTAAATTAAAAGGAAAAGCCTCAGACAGCCTTATTTGATAACATCATTGTGGGATCAAACGCATGACATCTGCTGGCACTGAAGAAACCAGTAGGCTACAACTCTATAGTGTCTAACACACCGTTGGCTGGCTACAGAAAGACTGCAGGTCACCACACAAACTGTCTGCTGTGGTTACCAGGATAGGGTAGACCCACCCGTACCCATGATGCACTGCACATGCAGATCAGCAGCCTACATCTGATCACAAGATGGGGTATGCGCAACTATAGCACTCCGGCCTGGTAGGGGGAACTGACCGTGTGTGTTAATGGCACAGAGTAGCTACAGACTGTGAAATTGTGTGGTTCCTGTACTCACCCTGAGGGTGGGGTGGGGCATCCAGCACCAGGTCCGCAGCACCTGGGTTGGCTGAAATAGGCTATGCTTCAGGTCCCCATCAGTGCCAGTGTGTGATAGGTAGTCCTTGCAGACACACCTAGGATACACCTGTGTCCACCTGTATTTCCCAGTCATGTCTAGCCCTTGTGGACTATGATGCACCCAGAATAGTGCATATTCTGTGTGGTTTCCAAGGTCACATGTTATAAGAAAAGGGTGGTGTTTGGACCCAAAATCAGATTATGCAGCACTGCCCAACCCGCCCTCAGTGGGTCAGGGTGGGGGACAAGATCTCCCACCAACAGATCCACAGCCTTCATCTGCAATGGTGGCAGTAGAGGGGACCATCAACCCCAGTCCTGCTGGGGAATAGGCACCATCCAGTACAGTCAACGCACATCTGTACGCATCACATAGGGCACTGGCTGTAGGCCTGGAAAAGCTCAGCTGTCCCTCACCACTATCTGACATTCACCAGCAGAGGGCACAGCCACTCTCCATCCGCTGCACCCTGCAAGGTGTTCCAGCTATACACATGCTAACTGCAGACAGTCTACTAACTAGTATATAGTCCTGGAAAAACTGTGTGCACCCAAAAACGGGATGTGAGCACACACACCAAGCAGGTACACCAGTGACTGGGCCCCAGAAAAGAGAACCCCTAAATATCACTTGAGAGAAATACTGCATAGCACTATGGGGGAACCTAGCCATGCCATGGTCACTGCTCAGTCAAGATGAGAGTGACCTCCCAGCATGACATGCTGTGTCCACCCTGTCTGTGCAAGTGGTGGTCGGGCACTACAATGTCCCAGCCATTGCCCTATGCCCTGTGCAGATGCATCCTGCCCAGACCGCCCTGTCCGGGCCATACCCACAGTACCTTGCTCCTCATTATGCACATTGGCAGGCTAACACTGGAAAGAGTTTCTAGCATTGTGGGCTCAGTAAGGTGTAGGCAGCCACAAAACACTGGATAGACATACACACACTCCCACGCCTATTTCAGCATTATGCACAGATAGAGGTGGTTAGCAGCCCTGGCCACCACACCAGTCCTGGGCACCGTGCAGGCATTGCTATGGTACTCAATACTGTTAGGGTCACTCCCCGGGGTGGTAAACACTGTGAGAAACAAACACTGAAACACACTCCACAAATATCAGAAAGTTTGCTATGATGAATCTCTGTCAACAAATTGTGTTTAACTTAGGATTTGTTATCTGACATTAACCCTGGAATTACCGAGATTTTTTGCACCCACTGAATACCGTTGGGGTCATAAATGACCCCACGACGAATTTTAATTGTTAACCATGAAAATTTTAAACTAAACAGGCAAAATATTATTCCAAATTAATTATTTATTACATGAAGGTTAAATGTTTTGAAATTTAATGCTTTATCATAAAATTACATGAAGAAGAATTGCCATGAAAGCAGTTTCTGCATGCACTTGATGAACACAGTAAAGTACTACAGTCATTTGCATGAGACACAGACAATTTCTGAATGTTCTTTGCAAACAGCATCAGTGGCTTCTTCAGTGCTGGAAGAAGTCTCGCTGCAATTACTCTGAAGCAGCTGCTTTCCTAATTCCAAGAGGAATAGACAATGTCTGTGCTTTGACTTGGACTGCCATTCTGGATTTAGTGACATCCAAACAATGAAGGTGTTCAAAGCACTGATGTCCAACATGTTGTAGAAGATTGTCACTGGCCAGCGTCTTGTCATTCATTTTGTGGTATACGTGCACAACATTTGATCTGCCGTATCTACTCCACCTTTACTAGAATCATAGTCCAAGATCATGTGTGGTATTTTGTCTGAACGTGTGTTATCTACTTCTTCTTGATCATGCAAACTGCTCAGAAGAACAACCACTTTTCATTTCTTCGGGCAATAGGAAACCAGAGTGGTGTCATCGCAAAGGCAAACAGTGAAGTGAATACCTCTCGGCCCTTTGCTGTTACAAATTCTGGAGGTAATTCTTTTTTGTTCTTTCAAATTGTCCCCAAAAGTGTCATTTTTTTGTCTAGCATTTTCCGTGACAGGGATAAACTGCAGAAGAAATTGTCAGCAGTAACATTTCTGCCAGATCGCATCAATCCTTCAGTGAGTTGCCTGATTCTGTTCCCTGTTTTGTCTGAGTTCCCTTCCTGTATATACTTGAAGACGCAGAACATATGACGTTGCACTGTCACACAACGTCCATAGCTTTATGCCATATTTCCCAGGTTTGCTGGGAATATATTGTCTGAACGGAACACGGCCACGAAATGTAAGCAGTTGCTCATCCATGGTAACATTTTCACCAGGAACAAAGGCGTCACTTAGAGTTGCTTCCCAGGTATCAAAAACATGTCTGATTGAAGCAAGCTTATCCACGCCTCATTGTTCATGTCTGTTGGTTGCATCATCAAATCTGAGAGCACAAGAAATTTGCTGAAAATGGTTACGGGCCATATTTTTGCCAAAAACAGAATGACCATCTTCAAGGTTCCACAACTGAACTATGGATTCATTTCGTGACTTGTACACGCCTGAGAGGATCAGAAGCCCAAGAAATTGTTGAAATTCTCTGTCTCAAATCTTTCCAGGTGTCATCATAAATGTGTCTTCCTTGTTTGCTCGTCCACATCACGATTTTATTCAATAAGTTCTTCCTCATGAACAAGTGGAATGCTGCGAGAGGGCCATCAACAATACCTTGTAGGACCTTGTTGTACAGGCATGACATTAGCTCTGGCATATCCTTCAGCAGCTTGCTTTATAGGTTTCCTGTTCCATGATGTGGCATCCTTAGATACATAGGCTTCAATGGCAACATTTGTGCTTATAGTTGATGACCTCTTAGCTCCTCTACGACCACAGCTAAGATTCCACACAGATGATACTGACACCGAGGACTCCTGCCTTCTTCCCCGTTCAGCACAACCTCGACTTTTGCCTCGACCTGTAACTTGACTCTTTGCTGCAGGCGATGTTACCGGCTCAACATCAGTCTCACATTCACTTGGCGACCAACTGCTGTCACTATCTGAATCATGACTGTCATCATCAGATTTATCGCCCGAACTTGGCTGATATGCTTCTTCACTTGCTGAATATGCTGCATCATCAGACGACTCAGAGCTGTCACTGTCAGCATCTCGTTGCAATATTGCTCTTACTTGGGCAGCTGAATACTTTCATTTTGACATCATAAACAATAACCTAAAATAAATAAACAAAGATAAAGTTGAATAAAACACAAAGCAGTTTTACTATAGGCATACAATAATCACGATGAATGAGCTGAAAGCCTTTAGATTTCATCAGAAATAATGAGAGAACGTATGATATCAATTACAGAAAATGTGTAATTTTCATAAAATAAGAGTACAAAAAATAAATGATACATAATTAATGATAAATACCTTTGTCAGATCAAAAAATTCACAAAACTGCAAATTATATCATGATCCAAACCGGACTTAAGCAACTGGGGTCAAAAATGACCCCACTGGTACTCTGTGCTGCAATTCATCACTAGCGTTACCTAGGCGATGAAAATTATTCCTCTCATGGTGCAATATAAAGAGAATATTGACATGTGAAAAGTCATAATAAAGATTGCATTCTTGAACAGCTAGTTTCCGAGATAAGCGTTGTGAAAAACTTACATTGGGGTCACTTTTGACCCCATCGGTACTCCCAGGGTTAATCATAGCAACCTTTTGATATATGTGGAACGTGTTTCCAAGTTTAAGACGGCATTGCTAAGGTATGCAGGTGCTAGTATTGGCAGATGCTGCTCCGCACAGGGCCCAACAGCCTGACTCTCCAGGAGCCGTTGGATAGTGGAGCCTGTGGGTGTAGGTGTTTGTGCCCCTGTTGGCCGCTGCTCTAGGGCAGAGGTTCACAACTCCAGTCCTGGTGGGCCAAGCACGGTTCGGGTTTTCATGCTGCCCCTAATGAATATGCATGAGATACATTTGCATACAATGGGGGCGATGCATACAAATGCATCACAGGCATATTTATTAGGGACAGCATGAAACCTGAATGGTGTTTGGCCCTCCAGGACTGCAGTTGGGAAACTCTGCTTTAGGAATTGCACATGTTTATGGTGTATGTGCTCTGTAGGGTAAAATATATGCGTTTATGCCGTGTTTATTTTATCTGTGTTTATGCCGTGTTTATTTTACCATGGTTTAGTACTGGCTAAAATATAGGGACATGGTCTGCAGGAGCCACAGCTGGGACTTGAACCAGTGACCTTCTGCCCCTGAATACACTGGCTGTGTGTACTGCACCAAACTGTTGTCACAGAGGCAGATCATTCCCTGAGGATACCATGACTGTTTGTCAGACAGACCTTGTCTGTTGCAGTGCACGGCACCCACCTAAACAGGGCTTGGCCTTGTTCTGCTGTGGGCAGATGTCACTGCCCCCTCCACCACCAGCACCCCTCCGCCAGCATGCTGGCATGCCCTTGTGCTGGTGGTGCGGAGTCCCAGGCCATCCAGTGTGCTGGTAGGCGGCTGACTATGGTGCGTGATATGGGGTAGATGTGCCTGCATAGACATCCACGTTTCCCCCGGCACCGCCTGCCAATGTTATATGCCCTTTGGGGTACTTGCTGGGTACTGTCCCCTGGGACACTGTGGGACACACACTCGTAGACATGTTTGCCTTGGTCATTTGCTGTCTTGCTGGTTTTCCGTTTCTACATTCCTATGTGTCACCTGCCTAGTCCAGCCTGTGCCCCAGCTGCCCCACTGTATGTGCCGCCTGCAGCTCTCTGTACCCCATTTACACCATCACCATAGTGCCCTTTCCTATGTTGCTGCACATGTGAAAACCACATAAGCAAGCTGTCCAATATACACCACAGCAAACCCTCATCAACACTATCAATGTTGGAACATTCACTTTGTGGGGGGAATCAGACTTGACTCTTCCAAAAGTGACATCTTCCTTTTTATTCTTTATAGGTAGTGTTGATTACCGTTTATCATTGTTTTTTCTATTCGCCAGCTCGGTGTTTTGTAGTTCTGTTTTGGTTCTGGTCATTATCTCTCTGATTTTGCATGTTTTGTTACTGCACTTGTATCACTGCTATCACTTATCTGGGTCTCCCTGCCTTTGATGTACATTGCTGACTGAATTGGTTTCTTTCTCCTGCAAATGTGCCTCTAACGCAAGGTTTTCACTGGCGTTAATTTTCAGACCCTGAATTCACAGCGTTAGGGTGACTGGCGCCTCTCCCCGCCCACTCTCTGCCCATTGACCCCTTATCTCCGCCCTCTGGGGAGCCTTACTCCACCCTCTGTGCACCTTAACGCCGCCGGAGATGTTATCACGTGATATGTGACATTATCGCATGGTAATGCGCCATTATCACGCGATAACACCACTTATTGTGCGATAACGTTGCTGCTGCGACGTTAGCGCTGTTTAGTAAACATACCCCTAAGATGCATGTTTGCTAACCTTTACTAACTGCTAATGTGGCACTAAGCATGCCACACTAGTTGTTAGCAAAGGGCCATGTGCTAAAAATCCCACACTAACCAGTTAGCACACAATTGGGCAGGGACTGGGTAGGTTAGTGGTGGAATATAGGTGCTGATGGGGCATCACAGTTAGCATGAACATTTTGGGTGTGTTCTAACCATGAATGTTGCTATTAGTGCAGGTGCGCTTGCTGCCACGTCAAAGGGTGGTGGTAACTGATCTTGCTACCCTTCTGCTTGCATTCTGGTTATTCCGGCACATTACCAATATGCTAACGGCATGGGAATAGATGCGCAAGCCCTATAAGGTTAATGCAGGCTTCAGCACAGAGTTCGTTTTGAGTGGGTATATGGTGGTATGGAGTATCAGCACCTTTTTCATTGTCTGCTAAAACTGACCCATGCTCTCCATGTATTAACGAAAGAGCCCTGCATATGAGTACTGGCACCTTTTTTCCTCAAAAAAAGACACTGCTTTTTCACATGTAAAACACTGATTTGGATGCTTAAAAGGCTTTTATAAAATTAGGTCACACATACATACTGTATGTGCGGTGAAATAGGCATGAACTTGTAGAGTAGGCATGATCAGGGCAGGAGTATGAGTGGAAATGGGCAGAGTCATGATTTATACATGCATTTTATAAAATATATGCATACATGCATACTTTACACGTTAGCAGGCGTAAATGTCCATTCCATCAGCATAGGCATGATTTGCACAGGATTTGTGCTAGTCTTTTATAGAGACACACAGGCTATGCATTTGTATAAGACAAAAAATAGATGCCTCCCTGTCCTATTAACCTAGAATCCCTATAATATTAAAGTACTGAACTTCAGGGGACTTTGGAAAAGGAGGAAGCACTATGGGCCATCCTTCAAAGGGGAAATGACACTTTACACCAGTGACCACATCAATGGAAGTTATCTACAGCCTTCTGACTCAAATGGAAGCACTGGACAGAGATATGGCCAGAGAAATCCAAATGGTTACTGTGGGCAAAGAGATCACATTATTTTGATGAATTTAGCATATCAGATATGGGTTGGCATAGACTGTGTAAAATATGAGAAACTCTGGGCCACATTAAGAAGCATAGATATACCAGAACATCTAATTGTTCTCTTGCACAACCTTTACATTAATCAAGAAGCAACAGTTTGAATGGAACAAGGAGAAACAGAATGGTTTAAAATCAACAAAGTTGTGAGACAAGGCTGCATACTTTCCCCCTACCTGTTTAATTTATATGCAGAACAAATCATTAGAGAAGCAGGACTGTATGAAGATAACAGAAGTGTGAAGGTTGGTGGGAGACTCATCAACATCCTTCACTATGTTGATGATACATTATACTGGCTGATAGTGAAGAAGATCTGAAACATTAGGCAGGGACCAGAGGCAGAAGTGCATTCAAACTGTTCAACCCTCATTTAGCCTTACATCGCAAACAGAAGTGACTCTCTCAAACAGCAGGGTTAAACCTATCTGGATCTCCAACAGAGCTGAACATCGTGAAAACACCTGGACAGCCTCCACACCTACCATGACAAGATGAGAAGGAGTCTGATTTAAGCTCCACAAAGGCCCCTCCTCCGGCCTCTTCCCTTAGCCCTCTCCCTACTACTCCACTACAGGAACAATAACTCCAAAGGCCTACAAGGAAGACTTCAAACAGTAAGTAGTGCACATTAACCATGTTGCCCACTGAAATAGATAGAGCACCAATAACTCCCCAGGCCACTGCAAAGAAGCAGAGGTCCATCCCAAATCAACAACAGCACAACATGCCTATCGCCAATAAAATTTCGGTCCTCGTCATCATTCTCAGTGTACTATACCGACCCACCAAAGCTACCTATATCACCACTATATTCACAACTGCCCTTCAAGCTCCTCCACTTTACATACCATTCCACCCACCAATATGGCAACCCAATTTTAGACAACCAATCAGGAAAACTTCCAGTCTAATTAGAATTCAACCATCTCTACATGCTACATTCTATCATGTCCAATCAATGCTAAGCTCCCCTGTCAACATAGGCCTTATTAGTTCTCACTCTATTCGAAATAAGATAAACACAATTATAGACCACATGCAACTCCACCAATCTGACATTCTGTGCATCACAGAATCATGGCTTAAGAGCACAGAACCATGTTATTCTGAATCAAATTACTCCACCCACTCACATGGCATGTTCCCTTTAAAATAGTTATCTCCAAGTTATAATGCCCTGTTCAATATAATTTCAGTTTGTTCAATGTAAACCACACTGATGCAGAATAGCGCGGTATATAAGAGAATGTAAATAAATAAATAAATAAATAAAATAAATAAATAACTGTCCTCGCACCCTGAACTTACCTCAAATGTAAGACCTCCAGGTCCTCATGCTCCAAGAAATGCGATAAAATCACCATCAAAAACAAATACATATCTATCTGCCTAACATACAGACCACCCAGTGCGGTGGCTGAAGAAACATCTGTCATACTTGAATCAATATGTGCAGCCAATTGTCCCCACAAGCCTCTAATTTAACTATGGGATATAAACCTCACCTCAGCATCCAGTGAGGATGAAACAGCTTTCCACCAAGCTATGGAATCTCTTCAACTCCACCTAATACCAATGCAACCTATGCACTAACACTGCCACCCCTTCACCGAACACAAGACCTATCTCCTCAAACAGGTGGAGTGAATTCTACATCCCCACAACTGAGCAAGTTACCCACACAACCACTGAGCTAAACTCCAGCACAGCTCCATCAGACCCCTGCTCGGTGGCATGGATTAAATCAACAAAGGAAGAACTAAGCAAATGTATCCATAGGATATTAAGCACCTCCCTAGCTCAAGGATACATGCCCACCACACTTAAAGAAGCCACTATCCGACCGATCCCAAAGACCACATCACCAGACCCTACAGACACCTCAGTCTACAGACCTATTTCCAGCCTTCCTTTTCTAACCAAAATTATTGAGAAGACAGTACAAAGACAGCTCCAGGACCACGTGGACACACATGCCCCTCTGGACCCTCGACAACATGGCTTTCACCCTAACCACAGTGTTCAGATTCTACTTATCTACCTATTTGACACCCTACTCAGAGGAATCAACAATATTAAGACTGTTTTCCTGCTCATGTTCATTGACATCTCCTCTGCTTTTGACACAGTATCCCATAGCATCCTCTTGAAAAGACTAGCAGACAATGGCCTATACAACACCACAAATAAATGGTTTCAATCTTACCTCAGCGACAGACAACAGTAGGTCAAAATAGGATCACACACCTCCGCTCCTTTTCATACAACACAGGGGGTCCCCAAGGATCTTCCCTGTCCGCCCTTCTCTTTAAGATATACATACAGCCAGTTTGCAATATCTTCAAAAAACACAAAATACAATATGCTATCTACGCAGATGACATCATGGCATACACCCCAATTGGCCTAGACTCTCCATACTATACTACCATGTCCAAATGTCTTCAGAAGATAACCATCTGGCTTTCCAATAACAACTTATATATAAACATGAAAACCTCAGAGGCACTAATCACCACTCAGAATACCTCCTCCGTCCTCCATACTTCAATCAATGTGGCAGACACTGCCATCCCAATAAAGGATGAAGTTTGATACCTTGGAGTAACCCTCGACCATCACCTAAGCTTACAACCACACATCAACAGAACAACTAGGAATGCCTTATACAAGCTTGCCACCATTTGAAGACTCAAACCCTCCTCAACCAAGACCATTTCCAATCAATCTTTCAAGCCTTTATAACGCCAATACTAGACTACTGCAACTCCCTTTATCAAGGACTACCAAAGAAAGCTACATGACCTCTACAACTGATCCAAAATACTGCCGTTAGAAGAATCACTGGATCAAATAAGCAAGATCATATAACATCCCTCTTATACCAGCTCCTTTGGCTTCCAATTACTGCTCATGCTAGATACAAATCTGCTCTGACCATTTTCAATATTAGAAATATCATGTCAGTTGGAGTTCTAGAGGAGATGCTTTGCACCAAACCCAATAACAGACCAAGAAGATAGAGCACCATTGATACTATTCCAATACCCTCCTCATGCACAAAGGCTAACAAATCTACCATGAGGAGAGCATTCTCTCTCTCTTGCACACCTGCCATCTGAAACTCTCTCCCTGAGAAATTAAGGTCCACCACTGACATGAAAGACTTCAGAAAGCAACAAAAACCCTCCTCTTCACTGATCATTTCAATGAAACACTTTACACCATAACCACTGGACATTCACCACATACTGCTTGTACATATGTTCCGTTGTAAATAAGTTATGCTTCAGAGCATCCCCTGCATAACACCACTCCCTGAGTTCCATAATAAGTTATCTGTAATTGTGTGAGTTTAATGTAAACAGCTTTGATTTTATGATAAACGGTATATAAAAAATTGTTAAATAATAAATACGAGCTTAAGAGAATATTTTTGCATCGTTCAGGTGTGTTACGAACAGTGCTGAAGTTAAAAAGTGAACTAACTTTACTATTTTAAAAACTAGAGGCGAAGACTTCCGGTGGCACATGAGCGAGTGAGGACGTCTCTCAGCTCGCTCCGGGACCGCCTCGGGATTAACCTTTGATTTTTGTCTGCTATCCCCGCAATTTCTTTGTCCTACAACCCGAGGGGGGCACCTCTGTCAGAGTCGGCACTCTGCGGTTGAGTTTTGGAGCGGATCGCATCTATTGACAAATGCCGCTGCCGGCGCGCAAAGAGAAGGAGAAGGGCCCCAAACCGGGAACCACGCGGCAGGCGGTGCTGAGTCCGGCCTCGCCGGGAACTGAAAGTACAGAGTCGGCCTCTGAAGAACTGGCGAGAGAGGTAGTGAAATTGCTTGACCCAAAGTTCGACCAAATACTGGGCAAGCTGGAGGCGCTGGGTGCTGCACTGGGAGAGATGGGACAGCGCGTGGATGAACTTGAGCAGCGAGTGTCAGCGTTAGAGGATGATGGGGGCAGCATGGCGCGAGCGGACAAGGCCCAAACAGCCCAAATAGCAGCCCTGTTGGACAAAGTCGATGATCTTGAAAATAGATCAAGGCGAAACAACATTCGCATAATCGGGATCCCTGAGACTACCTCAGATGCTATGCTGCTGCCCCTCATAGAATCTTGGCTCCCTAATGCACTGGGCCTGCCTGCTCTGGTGGGGGATATTAAGGTGGAAAGAGCCCACAGGATCGGGTCGAAAACTGATGCACGTCAGAGACCTCGGGTGGTGATAGCACGTATTCTCAACTTCCAGCATAAAGCACAGCTGCTACAGGCTTATCGCAGCAAACGGGATCTACAGCTTGAGAACCAAAAAATTCTGTTGTTCCAGGACTATTCGGCGGTGGTGGCGGGAAAACGGAAGGAATTTGCCCCCATCTGTTCTGCCTTATTCCAGCGGAAGGTGCGATTTACTTTGGCTTTCCCGGCAGTCCTCTGGGTCACTCACTTGGGACAGAACCATGCTTTCGCCTCGGCAGGGGCGGCTAAAGCTTTTTTGGAGACTTTGGGTGAGGGCCCCGGGCTAAGCTCGTGATCACGGTGCTGGCTGGCTGAGGATTGTATTACAGTTCCTGCTTTTCCCGCGCTGGTGCAGCGTGTGTAGGCCTGTCAGCGATAATGCGGTGAAGGAGAGAGACTGCTGGGACTTGGACCTTGAGAATTTCTTTGTGACTCTCTCCGGAGGACTCTGAGCCCGGTACCTCGGGGTGCCCATATTGACATGTTTGTGGCCTTCTCCGCTCTATTATTATTTCGCTGTAGGGGCGGCGGGAGGTGGGGGGGGGGACCTATTCTGAGCTTGGTATTCTGAGCACGATACTGCAGCAGGCTTGTGCCGGGACTGAGTGTGTCTGCTTTGGAGTGCCTGCTGCAGCCCTATGTATGTAATATATTGTTGTGGGTTTCAGTGTTGCTGGTTATCAGGGGACATGGATATTTGGAGCCGAGGCAGCCCTGCGGTGTTCACGCAGGGAAGTCAGGCCGCGGCTTAGTAGGCCGTGGCAATAGAATTGTAGGTATTGGGTTAGGGGAGAGGCGGTTGTGTTTATGATTAATGGGGAGGGGGGATGGGGAGGGAGAGGGTGGGGGGGTGGGGAGGGGGAGGGTGGGGGGGAGGGGGAGGGGGGAGGGGGGGAGGGGGAGATGGGATAAGGGGGGAGGAGGGGGGTGGGGATGGGGGCTGGGGAGGGGGGTAACCTGTCTACTGGAGGGAGCAGTATTGCCTTTGAGAGCCCTGTATCACTTGATGGGACTGTGGAATAGAGGTGAACCAGAGGGGAGTGGGCCGGGGGCTGAGGCTGGGCAGCCACTGGCTTTGCCACACAGATACCTATGGGCGTTGGAGCTAACACACACCCATCATTACTCTGGGATCTAATGTGAGGGTGCTCTCGTGGAATGTGGGGGGCCTCAATACCCCGGTCAAAGGCACCAAGGTTCTTCAGGCTTTGAAGAAAGAGGGGGCCCAGATTGCCCTGTTGCAGGAAAGTCATTTAAATGCTCTTGAACACCTTAAATTACGGAAAGATTGGGTGGGTCAGGTGTACGCAGCCTCTGCTACGGGGAAGAAGAGGGGGGTGGCGATATTGATCAAGAAAGGGATCCCGGTGGAAGTGCTGCGGGAGGATGTTGACCCCCGGGGCCGCTATCTGTTTCTGCACATGCGAATGGCTGGAGAAGAAGTTTTTATTGGCAATATTTATGCCCCTAATGTCTATGAGCACGAGTTTTTCCGTGGCATTCTGCAGAGACTGGAGGCGGCTCCACGGATCCCTGTCATTCTGGCGGGTGATTTCAATTGTCCGCATGATACGTCCCTTGATAAATCCCATCCGGTGCAGAGTGTAGGGTGGACGAGAAGAGGGGTGAATTACCTTTGCCGTATGGGTAACCTTTTAGATGTGTGGCGCGTTCTGCATGAGGGGGAGCGTGATTACACACACTTATCTAGAGCTCATAACACTTGGTCGCGAATAGACTATATCCTGGTTTCAGAGGCAGTCTTTGGGAAAGTGCAAAGGACTGAGATTAGGCCTATTGTGATATCGGACCACGCTATGGTCTGGATCAGGGCCGGCCCGTCCATTGAGCAAGAATGTTTTTTGCACAGGGCCCCGCGTTTCAGGGGGCCCCGCGCAAAAAACATCTTGCATCCCATTAAAGTTTAAAAAAAATCATAAACCGGCTACGGCTGCCGCTGCCGCCGTGGCAGCGGCAGAATGGAGAATCCCGCGGGGCCCATTTACAGTCCTTACCACCCCCCCCCCCAATCAGCCCAACTAAGTTTTAAAAAAAAAACCCCAGAAACCGGCTGCTGCTGCCGCTGCCGCCGTGGCAGCGGCAGAATGGAGAATCCCGCGGGGCCCCCCTGTCCGGCAGTCTTCTCTGTGGCCTCCGTCGGCTGTCAGAGCTGCGCGAAGAGAGAAAGCTTCTCTTCTCGCAGCTCTGTTAATCACGCCGCGGGGCTGATGGGAAATCCCATCAGCCCCGCGGCGGGATTAACAGAGCCGCGAGAAAGGGAAACTCTCCCTTCGCGCGGCTCTGAAAAGCCCGCGCTGAGGCCGCATCAAAGACTGCCGGACAGGGGGGCCCCGCGGGATTCTCCATTCTGCCGCTGCCACGGCGTCAGCGGCAGCAGCAGCCGGTGTCTGGGTCTTTTTTTTTTTAAAACTTAGCTGGGCTGGGGGGGGGGGTAAGGACTGTAAATGGGCTGATGGGGGGGGGAGGGAGGGAGGGAGGGAGGGAGGGGGTAAGGACTGTAAATGGGCTGATAGGGAGGGAGGGAGGGAGGGAGGGAGGGAGGGGGGGGTAAGGACTGTAAATGGGCTGATGGGGAAGGGGGGGTAAGGACTGTAAATGGGCTGATGGGGAGGGAGGGAGGGGGTAAGGACTGTAAATGGGCTTATGGGGAGGGAGGGAGGGGGGATAAGGACTGTAAATGGGCTGATGGGGAGGGGGGGGGGTAAGGACTGTAAATGGGCTGATGGGGAGAGGGGGCGGGGTAAGGACTGTAAATGGGCTGATGTGGGGGGAGGGAGGGAGGGAGTAAGGACTAAATGGGCTGATGGGGAGGGAGGGAGGGGGGTAAGGACTGTAAATGGGCTGATGGGGAAGGGGGGGTAAGGACTGTAAATGGGCTGATGGGTAGGGAGGGAAGTGGGCTAAGGACTGTAAATGGGCTGATGGGGAGGGGGGTAAGGACTGTAAATGGGCTGATGGGGAGGGGGGTAAGGACTGTAAATGGGCTGATGGGGAGGGGGGGTAAGGACTGTAAATGGGCTGATGGGGAGGGAGGGGGGTAAGGACTGTAAATGGGCTGATGGGAGGGGGGTAAGGACTGTAAATGGGCTGATGGGGAGGGGGGGGAGGACTGTAAATGGGCTGAGGGGGGGAGGACTGTAAATGGGCTGATGGGGAGGGGGTAAGGACTGTAAATAGGGAGGGAGGGGGGTAAGGACTGTAAATGGGCTGATGGGGGGGGGGTTAGGACTGGTAATGGGCTATAGGGGGTTCGGACTGGAAGTGGGCTGATGGGGGGGGTTAAGACTGGGAATGGGCTATGGGGGGTTAGGACAGGTAATAGACTATGGAGGGGCTAAGACTGGAAATGGGCTGATGGGGGAAGTTATGACAGGTAATGGGCTATGGGGGGCTACGACTACAAGTGGGCTGATGGGGGGATTAGGACTGGAAATGGGCTATGGGGGGTTAGGACAGGTAATGGGCTGATGGGGGGGTTACAACAGGTAATGGGCTATGGGGGTCTAAGACTACAAGTAGGCTGATAGGGGGTTAGGACTGGTAATGGGCTGTGGGGGGCGTTAGGACTGGTAATGGGCTGGGGGGGTTAGGACTGGTACTGGGCTATGGGGGGGCTAAGACTACAAGTGGGCTGATGGGTTAGGACTGGTAATGGGTTGATGGGGGCGTAAGACTGAAAATGGGCTGATGGGAGGGTAAGGACTGGAAGTGGGCTGATGGGGGGGTTAGGACTGGTAATGGGCTATAGGGGGTTCGGACTGGAAGTGGGCTGATGGGGGGTTAGGACTGGTAATGGGCTATAGGGGGTTCGGACTGGAAGTGGGCTGATGGGGGAGCTAGGACTGGTAATGGGATGGGGGGTTGCTAGGACTGGAAATGGGCTGAGTGGAAGTGGGGCTTGAACGGCAAATAGCTGATGGGGACAGGGGCTTGGAATGGAAATGGGCTGAGTGGAAAGGGGGCTTGAACTGCAAAAAGCTGATGGGGAGGGGGCTTGGAATGGAAATGGGCTGTGAGGAGAGGGAGCTAGGACTGGAAATGGGCTGAGTGGGGGGGGGGGGGCTAGGACAGGAAATGGGCTGATGGAGGGGCCAGGATAGGACTGGAAATGGGCTGTTGGGGGTGCTAAGGTTGGAAATGGGCTGTGGTGGGGGCTTGAATGGAAATGGACTCATGGAGGGGCTAGAACTGGAAGTAGGCTCATGGGGGGCTTGGATTGGAAATGGGCTGAGTGGAGGGGAGCTAGGATTTGACATGGGCTGATGGTGGGGCTAGGAAAGGAATAGAAATGAGCTGATGGGGGGCTGGGATTGGAAATGAGCTGATGGAGGAACTGATAGGACTGGAAATGGGCTGATGAGGGGCTGGGATTGGAAATGAACTGATGGATGGACTCGGATAGGACTGGAAATGGATGGGGGAGCTAGGACTGGAAATGGGCTGATGGTGGGGCTAGGATAGGATTGGAAATGGGCTGATGGGGGACTAGGACTGGAAATGGGCTGATGCAGGGACAAGAAGGGAGCAGATGCTGGGTGGGGCTGGAACTAGAAAGGAGCTGATGTTGGGGGAGGATTAAAATGGGATGGAGCTGGGAGAGTGAAATGGAGAGGGAAAAATATTTTGCGTGGGAGGGAAGACAAATCTACAATTGGCCGGATATTGGGAGAGTAAGTGGGGATTGAGGATGGAGGGATAAAATTTGAGTGGATGAAATAGGAATGAGGAAAGAGCAAAAGGAGAAAGATTAGCATGTTAAAGCAGATGTAGAGAGAGAATGGAAAAAAAAAAAAACAAGACAGAAGAAAGGACAAATGGACAGCAGATGGAGAGTTAGCAGAAGACACGAAGAAACCAGAAGAAAGTGGCTGGAACAATTGCAACTGAAAAAAAATGCACAAAAGGTAGAAAAATATCTCTTTATTTTGAATTTATTAACTGGAATATGTCAGCTCTGGGAAATGTGCATCATTAATTTTTGCGCTTTGTTTAGTACAAGAGGAAATTAATTTATAGTTTTATTTCTACAGTGTTGCTGTATATTCCAAGTTTGGCTTTTGGGGTTCCCAGTTTAATTATGGTCTTCCTGTTCCTAAATTGTGATTCCTTGTTTGGTGATGGTCTATGTTCTGCATGTGTAACTGAGCTGAGGTATACTGTTTATGTAATTCCTATTTGACATTGCCACTTGTTCTTTCCCCAGTAGGTCATGTATTATTGTTCTCTGAAATGTATTGGTTTAATATTTGCAGTGTTGCCTTTTGATAGTTAGGGTATGGTGCTTTGTGAGTCCTGGTAGTGCTGTTAGGATACGGCGGGTTTGCTATGGGTTCTAAATGGGCAGTGTTTGTAGTAGTTCCTAATGTGCCTGGCGGTTGGTACTGGATTATAGTAATGTAGAAACCTTTTAGTCTTTCTTTATCCATATACTCATTAAGAGGCATGTTTACTAAAAGTTAGTGTATGGTAACATTATGCAAATATTTATGCAAATGAGGCACCTTATGCAAATGAGGCCCCGCACCGAGTCTCCGCACATGGCCCCGCACCCCCCTTGGGCCGCCCCTGGTCTGGATTGATTGGAGGGGCGCAGGAGCAGAGGGGTTTCGGTGGTCCTTCCCACGGCAGAAGGGACAAGATCAGGAATTTGCGCTATTTCTACGGCAGAAGTGGGCAGAATATCTAGAATTTAATGAGTCCAGTTGCCCATCCGTAGCCACGGTGTGGGAGGCAGGAAAAGCGGTCATGCGGGGCCATATCATTGCGTATATGGCACCGGAAAAGAAGCGGCTTAATGGCGCTATTGTGCATCTCACCCGGGAACTTGAGCAGCTGAAGAAAGGGGTGGGACGAGACCCGACGGGACAGCGTACTCGGGCGTATTTAGCTTCACAAAAGAGGCTGAACGCCCTCTTACAGGATCGCGCTCTGCATTCCTTGCACTATTATCGACACCAACTTTTCCGCTACGGTAATCGATCGGGCAAATTACTCGCACGCTTAGTACGGGATGGGGGGAGTACGAAGGTCATTACGCTCATTCGCGATGCGGAGGGGCAGAAGCAGAGTGATTCCAAGAAGGTCGCGGGGATATTTAAGCAGTTTTACGAGACTCTGTATACCCCCAGGACGGAAGATCGGGAGGAGGAGCGTCGTTTCTTTGAGGGCCTTGCGATTCACCAAATCTCACAGCAGGAATTGTTGGACTTAAACAGGCCTATCTCAGGTGGCGAAATTCAGAACGTTATCAGGAAAGGCAAGCCTCATAAGGCCCCGGGGCCTGACGGCTACGGGGCGGAGTTTTACAAGGTGCTGGAATGCCAAGTTACGCCGACCTTAGCAGCCCTCTACGCAGAGGTGTTGGAGGTAGGGAAGTTCCCCCGAGACATGCGTACGGCCTCTATCTCCCTCATCTACAAAGAGGGCAAGAATCCAGAGGATCCGGCGGCTTACCGGCCGATCTCGTTGATAAATTACGATATGAAAATTTTGGCTTCGGTGTTGGCCGGAAGGATACAAGCAGTCCTCCCCAAGTTGGTCGGACGACATCAGGCGGGCTTCGTGCAGGGGCGAGACGCGACTAGAAATATTAACAGTGTTGTGTTGGGCATGGAGCGCTGTATACATGCGGGTACCCCGTTGCTGCTGGTTAGTCTGGACGCCGAAAAGGCTTTTGATAGGGTATCCTGGGATTACATGTTCGCGGCACTGCGGGGATTTGGTATGGACGGGGCCCTTTTGGGCTGGATACGAGCCTTATACGAGGAGCCGCTGGCGTATGTGGTGGTGGGAGGGGATCAGTCTGACACCTTCCCCCTGCGGCGGGGGACTCGGCAGGGATGCCCCCTATCCCCTGTTCTGTTTGTCCTCCAGCTAGAGCCGCTTTTGCTCAAGTTATTACACTCTGAGGAGGTGCGGGGGATGGAATGGGCCAAGGGTGGGCTGAAGGTTAGTGCGTTTGCGGGCGATATGTTGTTATGTCTCACGGACCCACAACGGTCCCTCGTCGCTGCTTTGGCGTTGATTGAGCGATTCGGCTCGTTCTCCGGCTTGAAGATAAATGCGGCGAAGTCCTTGGCATTGGATGTGGGCGACAGGGTTAGAGCGCTGTGGCAGCAGGACTTCCCCTTGGGATGGGCGGACGGTCAATTTTGCTACTTAGGTATTCAGATTCCCTCCGTGTTAGCACAGCTGTATCGAGTGAACATTGGGCCCCTACTTGAGCCTACCATTGACCGCTTGAAGCGGTGGCGAGAGTTACCGCTTTCTTTGAAGGGCCGCATCGTTCTTTTTAACATGGTCGAGGTGCCTCGGTGGCTGTATGTACTGCGGCATCTTCCACTTTGGCTTTTGAAGTGGGATCTGCAGTTATTACAGAAGCATTTATCGAAGTTTCTCTGGAGAGGCCGCAAGCCTCGTATTGCTCTGGCGGCTTTAATGCGGGAGGGCGAAGTAGGCGGGGCGCAACTGGCCTCCCTTCGTGAGTATAATGTGCTCTATTTAACAAGAGCCCTTCGGGATTTATTTGAGCAGACGGGTGAGATCCTCCCGCTGGAATTGTTAACCGACCTATCGGGCGGTCAATGTCCAGTTCGGTTGCTTCACTCCCCCCCGCGGGAGCTGCCACCCCTTTGGCGGCGGTCCCTCTGCCTGCACGGCCTTGGACTGGCTTGGAAAAGCCTGTGCCATATTCGCGGCTGCGCGTGGCAGTATACTGACTGCCTGCCTCTGGTAGGGAACGCGGACTTTGCCCCTGGTGGCGAGGGTCGCGTAGTGAGTGACTGGGCGCGGAAAGGCATCCACTATCTTGGGCATTTGAAACTGCAGGGTTTTGCGGAGTTGGACTCCTTTGCCTCGTTGAGGGCCCGTTACCAGTTGCAGAAACATGACTTCTATTTTTATTTGCAGGTTAGGCACTATGTTCGCACCCTGCAGCGGAGAGACGGATCTCTCTTGAAGCTGGGTGGTATGTTGGAATTATTCGAGGCCCTCGCTGGCACCTTGACCGTTAAATCTTTGCGGAGCGAACTTTATCCTGGGGGACGGCGTGCTGTGGCAGACCAGGCCTTGGAGGGCCTGGCCGAGAGGTGGAGGCGGGACCAATTGCCGAATACGACCGGGGAGTTGCTGGGTACGGCGTTCACAGCTATTAAAACACTCTCGGAGTCAGTGCTGCTGCAGGAGACTCAATATAAGTTTTTGTGGAGGGCGTACGGGCATAATGTGTGGGCGGCGCGGGTAGGTCTAGTGGAGACGGATAGCTGCACCCTGTGCCAACGCGAGCCGGGGACTTTGATACACAGATTTTGGTACTGTTCCCTCCTCCGCAACTTCTGGGATGCGGTAGGCACTAAGCTGAGTGAGCGGGTGAGATGCATGATACAGATCACTCCCATCTGGGGCCTGTTGGGAGTTTATAGTGGAGACACCGGTTTGTCGAAGGCGGTACGGAGTCTCTGTGAACGAGGCTTTGTCATAGCGAAGCAATGTCTTTTGCGCCACTGGTTAGCAACCACACCACCGGGGATTGGGGAGTGGGAGCTGGCTATGAGTGATCTTCGAGCTTTGGAGCTTCGGACGGCAAGAGCTGTTGGAGGTAATGTGGGAGAGCGTATAGGGCAGGTCTGGGATCTGTTCCCTGGGTAGGCCCCGGAGCCTATTCATCCAGCTAGACTATCGGGTGGGTATGGGGAGCCCTTGTTGTTAAGATAGGCAGGTTGGTGGGGGGGGAGGGGGGAGGAGTGGGGGGAGGAGGGGGGGTGAAGGGGGTGGGGGGGATGGTTGGCGGGCGGCGGGGGGAGAGGGGGGGGCCGCGGGGGGGGAGTAGTAGGAGCCACCGGGACAGTCCCGGTGGGCATGAGTCATGCCTGTTTGAGAGTGGATAGGCGCCATCCGGCCCCCACCCAGCCCCCACTCTATGGACTGTTGATGTAGTCGAGGTATGGCCGATAGGACGTGGGGGAATTGGGGGGGATTCGGGGGTTGCACTAGCCAACTGTAGGTCAGATGGTGGTGTTCAGCCTTTGGATTCTGGATTTTGGGTTTGGTTTCTGGTTGTGCTCATGTTTCTGTATGTTTACAGTGTTTGAAATAAGTTAATAAAAATGATTTTTCTAAATAATAAATACATAAATAAATAAATTTGCTTCTCAAGATCAAGGAACATAGTCTTAAAATGGGTCTACACCTTAATGTAACAAAGACAAAGATCCTGACAACTGGCAAAATCAATAAGTTCATCGTTGATGGAGAAGAAATTGAAATAGTGGATCAACTATTAATAAAGAAAAAACAAGCAGTCAAGAAATCAGATGACACATTGCTCTTCACAGAATGGCTATGAAGGACCTAGACCAGATTCACAAGGACAGAGATGTCTCTCTCCATACAAAGATTTGACGCGCTCAAGTCATGGTATTTTTAATTACATCATATGAATGTGAAAGTTGGACAGCAAAAAAGATAGACAGGAAGAAAATTGATGCCTTTGAATTATGGTGCTGGCAACGAATACTGTATATACTGTGGACTGCCCGAAGAACAAACCAGTCAGTACTAGAGGAGATCAAACCTAAGCTTTCCTTAGAAGCTCAGCTGACAAGACTTTGACTTTCAGACTTTGAACACATCATGCGAAGAGAGAGATCATTAGAGAAAGACATCATGCTTGCACCCATGACTATCAGGATATCTTGTTTGCATGTTCTGTCAATTTCAGCTTGTACTTGTTCATAGAACTCTTCAATTTCATTCTCTTCTGCAGCTGTTGTTGGGGCATATACTTGAATTATGGTTGTGTCGATAGGCATTCCTCATAGACGAATAGAAATTAAGCGTTCGCTGACTGCATTGTATTTCATTACAGTTCTTGCAAGTTTCTTCTTTATTATAAATGCAACACCATTTCTTCTTTGTCTTTCATTTCCAGTATAGTAGACCATGTGATCATCTGATGCAAAGTGCCCGATGCCAGTCCATTTCAGTTCACTGACACCCAACAGATCAAGTTGTACACGTTCCATTTCATTCTTGATCCACCTCCAACTTCCCTTGGTTCATGCTTCGTATGTTCCATGTTCCAATGTGTAAGACATCTTTACAGCTCCCAACTCTCATTTCATGCGCAGCTAAAAATGCAAAGCATTGGATCCCCTGAAAGCCTCCCTCCTTCACCGCCATGATGATGTTTCTTCCACCATCTGTTACAAAGAAACATGGATGTATGGTACTTTGTTTGTGTCCTATATGCCATATCTGCATCATTACTCTCATTTCTGCTAAGATATGGATCTACGTATGACTGTCATCTTTTTCCTGGCTGTATAGCACAGCCCATTGGTACCTTCCTGCTGTTGTTCATCCATTAGACCCGCAGTATGTTTCTGCCTAAGCGAACTGCCATTAGTGTGCTGTCAAAGGAGAGGTAGGTGTGTGTAGCATGTTGCTTAGTTCAGATGTCAGTGGAGAAATGCAGCTGGTAGCACAACTGATTATACAGGCTGGAGATCACCTGCCTACTAAATAATGTCCTGCAGGATACTGAGTATGCAAGAGCTAAGAGACTCCAACATCTCAACCATGTCCAGGGGATGGTCATCTAGGACTATCATTTCCCCAATGCATTGGGTCAAATCCATTGATGCTTCCTGCTGCCTTCCCTGTGACAGTACTAATGAACACCAGCAATGTCTTCCATGCTCTGATGCTCATTGGGCCTACTGCCTTGCCATCTGCCCAGCAGAAGAGAATAGGGGCTCTACTTGGAAAAGGGATTTTTTTTAACTATTCCTTTTCCACCACTGCAATTTCCACTCCTGGATGGAGGCCACAGCCTAGGATCAGCCCAAGCTCAAAAGATGCTGTTTTTCCAAATGATGCAGAATGCCACTGTTTGAAAGATAACCCATCATCTTGCCTCTGCTAATGTGTGCTTACAGTAACTACAGTAATAGCATTTTTCATATCACAGGCAATGCTTTAAAATGCTTCCGTATGTGTGAGATGAGACTTTCCTGCATTTCACTAGGGGAGGTGCTGCTGCTGTCCTTGGTGCTACTGCTGGACCCATGGCTGGAGGCAGAGGAGAGGATGAAAGGCCAGTGGCATCCTTCCCGCTCTCTACTGTCCCTTCTACTTATGCAGTATTCTTGGCCTTGGATTGCTAGAATCACTTTCTGCCTCCTCAGCAGTTGCATGCTAACAATGTCTTCAACAGCTTCTTCAGCCAGTGCATTTTCAACATCTAATGATCGAAGTGTAAATCCTACTCCTGCCAAGATCATTTCCACACACTTTTCAGCAATGAATATAGTCTGCTTGCTATGAGGCTAATTTGCCTTCACCTGATGCTTCTCTTGTGCTCTTCTACCCCGCACTATGTCAATCTCTCTTTGCTCATCTGTGAATATGATCCTGGATATGGATATCTGTTCTTCCACAGTTGCACTGGAAACAATAGCTCTTCTACTCTCCTTGCAAAGACATCTCTTTTTAGCTTGGGTGGTGAACTAAAAGAGCCAATATCCATATCTTGGGAATGCCGTCTCTTTCTTTCTTTTTCTTTTCTTTTTTGTATTTAGACATTTTCCATGTTTACAACAGAGAGAAACAAAATAAGAAACAAGAAATGCAGTTGTAATACATCATCATCATTATAGAAAACATCCAAAGGAAATGATTCAGTATTTAGACAACATTAAGGAGAGAGAAGGAAAGCAAGCATGCCAGAGAGCTATCCAATATAATTCAAAAGCTCAGTTTCAATTCCTACACCCACATAGAAATAATAACAAAGCAAACTCAAGATAAAGACTGCCCATCAACACTGGGGCGCAATTCCTCTTCACAAATTCTTCTAACTGCAAGGAATCTGTTTAGACTAACCAAATATCTTGAATCCAACCAAACATATGCAAGGAAATCTTAAGAAGAAAGTAGTTCTTATTGCAAGCACACTGGGTTTTAATTGCAGGGAACCTTTATGTCTTAATTGGGTAACCCTTGACACATCTGGCAAAATCATTATCCTTTGCCCACAAAATAAACTCAACCATAATTTCATAATTTGAGCCTTAGTGGTCTCAGAAGCAAAAGAAGCCACTAGAGTAACCTGAGCTGGAATCTCATCCACTGATTGTTCTAAAAATTGGGACAAATCAAGAGAGTCTTGAAAGGCCTCAGCACCACCAGCTGGAGTCCACCTATCTGGTAAATAATAAGAACTCATTCCAGTACTGTTCTCATCTTCCTTCCCCTTTCTTTTTATGATCATTGCATTTTCAAGAGTGTACCCTTCTGAAGCATTATGATGCGCCTCGGCTCTACCCTGCACTGATTGCCAGCTATGCTATAATAAGGCTTCAATATAACTGGTGGATTCCAACTTTTTACTTTTTTTCTTTTAGCCTCAAAGTTTACTGTCTATAAACAATTGAATGGAACAGATATGGTGCAGTAAGGTGTCCTTCCCCTGCCAACCTCACAGCTGCTGTCTAATAAAATACACAAAAAAGAATATTGAAGGAAATATTGTTGCACTATATCTTGTAATTCTGCAGGGGAACGTATTCTGTCATAGTAACTCGTGTCACTCACTGTTGTCTCAAAGTGCAAAGGCATTGTCCTCTGAAGCTTCTAGCATAGAAGACTCTGCCTAGCAAAAGGAAGGCAAAAATGCCTTCCATGAAAAAAAGAGCTCAGATTTCATCTTTCTGTGCTTTGATATAATAAGGTAAAGAGATCACAGGCACAAGTCAAGCTTGAAGTTCTTCAAGTTTTCTAAGCTTTAAACTCCTCTTTTGTCCTATGACAGTATTGTCAGTGCTGCTAGTGAAGCTAATATGTTTTTTTTTTCTTTGCATCCTACCCCTGCCACAGCCAAACTCCTATCTCTCCCTTCGAATCTTGAAATCCACACTAATACTCCTTCTTAACCCTCTGAAAATCAGATGCTTGTCTGTCCTTGTATTAACTGTGTGTGTTGTAGCCCTGCTATGATTTCGTCATCCATAGGAGTCAGGGATTGGTTTCAAGCATACATAGCTGGATTGACTCAAATTCTATGTGCTGGCTATTAGTAACCATGTCTCCTCTGTGTGTAAGGGCTGCCCTGCTGTCATTTCATCAGCCACAGGATCTGTAGACGTCAGACACAGAGATACAAGGATTGGCTGAAATGCCTTGTGCTTACTGTTGGTGACTGCTCCTCTACCTCCTCCCTCTCCCAGTGCACCTGGGTGCATGAGCGTGCATGGTGAAAACAAAGTTCATGAATCATGATTTGTGAAAATTTTCTAAACATGTGCGCTCAGTTAATTGGCACTGGGATGAACCAAAAATGGTGACTTTCATTGATTTTATCATTCATATCAAAAACAGCACACATGCCTGCTTATGATTTATGGATTATTAGGTTTGATATACTACCATTCTGTGAACAACCATAGCAGTTTACATTCAATTAAAATAGAATAACACTAAAACACAAATTAGATAGGAACACCATTATGCAGAGGAAAGAGAAAGTAACACACATAGAAGGAAACCCTTATCTGGCAACCAGCAGGTTGGGTAGGGCGGGTGGGGAGGATAAAACAGAGTATGAATACAATCTGTACCAGCATTTTGCCAAAATGATTCTAAATCCTATTTCTAAAAGCCTGCTGAAAAAGGTGTGTCTTTAGAGTGATTTTGAATATCTGGAGGACAGGCTCCAAACACACATGTTTAGGCTGGCTGTTCCAGAGAGTAGGAGGAGCTGTAATGAAAATGCAGAATGACTCATGCTTTGCTTTAGAAGGTGAGGGAATAGGAAGTTGGTTGGCATGGAGTGAGTGAAAACAAATCAAAGTAGACAGATATTATGGAGCAGCATTAAGAAGAGCCTTATAAGTCAAAAGAAATGTCTTGTATCTGATACAAGAAGAGAATAGGAGCCAATGGTTATGAATGAGAAGAGTAGTGACATGATCAAATTTTCAATAGTCATAAGGGTGACTCCACTTGCCTGATCAATCCCATAGACTGGCATTCAATTTAGAAGATATTGTCTCAGGCACACAGAATAGAACTGGGTGTGAGAGTAAGAAAGCTGTGACCTGTTTCATCCAATACTTGTTGTCATGTACTTATTGCCAGGATTTTATTTATGTATTTATAGGTTTTTATATATAGCCTCTTCCAGCGATCAGAGGTGGTTTACAGAGAACATAACAAGCAACTTTACATTATAACATAATTGAACTTATTAACAATCTAATGTTAGCAGCTATAAACTATGGTACAACTATGTACAGGTAAGCAGTTCATGGTGTATTGAGTGTTCCATTATCTATGTGTTAACTTTGATAGCAGTAAGGGGCTTGGGGTAAGGCTTGGTTGTCTGGGACTGAGGATTGTGGATGGAGGTACCATAGTAATCAATAAACAGGTGTGTCTTGAGTTCTTTGCGGAAGGTTTGTAAGTCCTTTATTGTTCTTAGATTGTTAGGAAGAGCGTTCCAGAGTGTTGGGGCAATATATGTGAAAGCTCTGGGCTGGTAGCTTTATTGGTTTTACGGATGTGTGTAGGTATTACAAGTGTGTTCTGGGAACAATGCCTTCTGATTCTTGTACTGTCAGGTAAACTGAGGAGGGAGCAAAAGTATGATGGGGATATTTTATTATATAGTTTGAAGACTATCATTATATATTTATATTTTGTTCTCACTGCAATGGGCAACCAGTGGAGGTTATGGAGTAGAGAAGTGATATTTTCGGAATAGTAGATCTTATGAATATGCGTGAGATTTTGTGACATCTGGAGTTGTTTGATAGTTTTCTTGGGCAATCCATACAGAATACTATTACAGTAACTGAAACGGGGTGTTATCAGGGCCTGCAGGACTGATCTAAAATCATAATTCTCCAGGAGGGGTCTAAGGTGGTATATCAATTGCAGTTTAAAGAATATGCTCTTAGTAATAGATTTTATATGTGAGATCATGTTTAGTGACTGAACTAGGGTGATACCTAGGTATTTAACTTCCTTTTTAACTTCCAGCTCTGAGTCTTTTATGTGAAGTTTAATGGGAGGGTTAAAGGTTTGATTTTGGGATGCATATAGTACTTCTGTTTTAGTGATGTTAATTTTTAAGTTGAATGTACTTAGCCGATCAATAACATCATTTAGGCACGATTGAGTCTGAGGGCAGTAAGGGTGTGTGATGTCTATGGGATGATACATCATTATATCATCCACATAGAGGTGATAATTTACATTTTGCTTTTTAAAGATGTTACATATTGGCTACATATAAAGAATAAAGAGGAGGGCAGAAAGGGATGAGCCTTGAGGAACGCCTTGTTCCTGTTTGAAGGTTGAGGAGGCTGATGTACTAATCTGTACCTGCTGGGTATGGTTGGTGAGGTACAACTTGAACCATTATATGACTGTGCCATGTAGGCCAATCTGCTGTAGTCTTGAGATGAGTATTCTATGGCTAATGCTGTCAAAGGCAGCAGCAACGTTGAAAAAAAAGTATGAATGCTTGTTTACTATGGTTTAGGCTACGTAAGAGTCTGTTCATGAATATTAGCATAAGTGTCTCTAGACTATCATACAGTTTAAACCATGTTGTTCGTCAAGTGGGGCATTTAAATCGATAAAGTCTTGCAGTTGGAACTGTACTACTTTTTCGATGACCTTAGCTAGAAACTGCAGACTTGAGATGGGTCTGTAAGAGTTAGGATGTTTTTTGTCTATTGCGTTTGGTTTAAGAATCAGGCATATGATAGCTTGTTTTAGGGCATGCGGCATACGGCCTTGCCTTAAGGACAGGTTTACTATTTCTAAGATGGCAGGGGAGAACTCATCTTTTGTGGCTTTAAGCCAGCTGACCGAGCAGGGGTCAGAGGGAGAGGTGATAGTATTGATGTGGGATAGGGGAGAGGTCAGAGATGGATCTGGAGGGTCAGGGGATGGATGTTTAGTATTGCAGCATGAATTAGAAAAGGCAAGTGTCATGATTTCTAGCAGGGAAAACAGGTAAATTTGGCTGCAATATTCTTTTGTGCTATATAATAGAATAAAAAAGGCTAGCTAGTTTTTCTATCATTTTTCATAACAAGTAATGGAAATTGCATGAGTGTGGTAGCATTTCAGCCTAGACTTACACTATCCTTATGCAGGGAAAAAATATTGTTGTGTAGTAGAGGCAATGGAAGTAGTAAATTGATATTTATAAGCATATTTATAGACTGAATGACTATTTCATGTATCTTTTAATATTGGGTCTGATATTCAAAAGAGATTATCTGGTTAGCAGACTGAAAATCACTGCTAACCAATCTATTGAATGAACCTTGCCTTACCCATGAACCTACTGATTGGATAAATCAAGCCAGTCCAATATTCAGTAAAACTATCTGGATATTGCCCCTAACCACCGTGGCACTGTCCGGATAGTGCTGATAGGGTCTGTGGGAGGGGCGAGAGTGGTCCAATAGGTTATCAGGTTAGTGGCAATTTTCAATCTGCTAGCCAGATAAGAAACTGCATAAAGATAGGCCAGAAAAAAACAGGCCTAACTTTATGTGGTTTGGCTAGCCAGATAGCCACTGAGGATGACTGCTATCTGGATGGCCTGTGATGGTCACCGCTGAAACTGGAATTTCAGTGGAAGGTACTAACCGGATTACTTTTTGTGGATTATATCCAGAAGAACTGCATCACAGCTGCCATTTGTGTTCATTTCCTAAAGTATGTTTTTCAGATAAACACTTCACAGAAGTGAAAAATGATTTAAAAAAGCAATTGTAGTGATATTATTTTGAAGAATGGTGATTGGTTTTAGCATATGGTACTGTTTACTACTAAACCAACACATTTTTAGAATACAATTCATAAACTAGTCTTAGGAAATGCATTTTGTCAAGGATGGGTGATCTATTTTTCAACAAAACACATTTTCACAGAAAATAATTGGAATAAGTCAAGAAAATAATTTAGTCAACTGCCGAAATTAATGTTATTTTTTGACTTAGAAACTTTGTTATGAAAATATATTATATAATATGTAGTTATCCTGATAAAAGATTTCTTTTGAGGTGAAAGGTATGATTATACTGCAATTCCAGGATATCAAAGTATAAGCTTGAACCAAAAGATTAGCTTTATGCACAGGAATGACTTGTGAGAAACTTGTCTGTCCAATCTTATTTTTATCATAATTTGCATAGCACATGATAGAAGTACTTAGTGATTTGCAGAGACTTAAAAATGGTAATTGTATAAATGTTTTTTCCATGTGTATAATCAGTTTTAAATGCAGAAATGGCCTTAATAAAATTGTGTGGCCATAACCACATGTAAGAAGTTCGTGCACCGAAAGATTGCATACTTTTATGCTAGTGTACACAGGCATTAGACTTATAATACAATCGTGATGGATGTCATTAGTTAAAAAGACCCAGAATAATGAGCAGGCTTAGGTTCGTTGATAGGCTTGTCATTAAGATCAGCACCCTTGTGTTCCAGAACAGTCAGAATAATCTTCCTCCTTTAGTGGTTGTCTTTCCTTTAGATTGAGCCTTCCACTGCTGCCAGCCATTAGATATTTGCTGCATGAGATACAGGGTACAAGATAGTGAGAAAAACATATTCACCATTAAGTCTTGGCTAGGAGCAATGCTGGATTCTGCAGAAATACTTGTACTGGAACGAGGAAGCATCCATAGGGTAAAAGCAGGATCCAAAGCAGAGAAAAGAGGAAAGAAGTCCAAAAACAAAGCTATACTGGTGTCGACAAAATTCTGGAAAAGAGGCCAAACCAAAACTCTGTTTAAATACAAATGTCACCATAAGAAGATAGACTCAGAGAAGAGCCACCAACATGGTAAAGGAGATGGAAAGATGCCCCTATGAGGAAAGGCTTAAAAAGTTAAGGCTCTTCAACTTGGAAAAGAGACGGCTGAGAGGAGATATGATAGAAGTCTATAAATTAATGAATGGAGTGGAACAGGTAAATGTAGATCGATTGTTTACATCATCAAAAAGTAGAAAGACTAGAGGATATACAACGAAGCTACAATGTAGTAGATTTAAGATTAATCAGAAAAAATATTTTTCACTCAACGCATAAACTTTGGAATTTGTTACCAGAGGATTTACTAAAAGCTGTTAGTGTAGCTGGGTTTAAAAAAATGTTTGGACAAGTTCCTGGAGGAAAGGTCCACAAACTATTATTAAAGAGGATCTGGGAAATTCACTGCTTGCCTGGGACAAGCATGGTGGGTCCTGTGTGCCTTTATTGGGAATCTGCCAGGTACTTGTGACCTGGATTGGCCACTATTGGAAACAGGATACTGGGCTTGATGGACCTTTGTCTGACCCAGTATGGCATTTGTTATATATTTCTGTTCTTATGACATCCTCTGGGAGGACGTGTCCAGCCTACTGGAGCCTGCTGGCAGGAGGTCACAGTCAGGGATCCACAGAGTCTCATTTTTTTGTTAGCTGAAAACAACAAATACCAGTATTAAAATTAAGTATAACCTGTACCTTATGATCTGGAACCGTTGGTGATGAAAGAAGAATTTGAAGCAGCATTGAAAACCTTATCAAAGAACAAAGCACCAGGCATTGATGGCATTTCCATATTAGTATTACAGCAATCTGATGCAGCTGTTGCCATACTTACAAGGCTCTGCCAAGAAATTTGGAAGACAACATCATGGCCAACTGACTGGAAATGATCTGTGTTTATACCAATACTAAAGAAAAGTGATCCAACTGACTGTGGAAATTATCACACAATCGCTTTGATCCCATATGCCAGCAAGATTATACTGAAGTTTATTCAACAGAAACTACAACCATACCTGGAACAAGAACTACCTGAAGTGCAAGCAGGGTTCAGAAAAGGACGAGGATCGAGAGACATCATCACGGATGTGAGATGAATCCTTGAAAAGACTAAAGAATACCAAAAGGATATCTATTTGTGCTTTATCGACTATAGCAAGGCTTTTGACTGTGTTAACCATGAGCAACTCTGGGCCACATTAAGAAGCAAGGGTATACCAGAACACCTGATCGTTCTCTTGCACAATCTGTACGTTGATCAAGAAGCAACAGTTAGAACGGAACAAGGAGAAACAGAATGGTTCAAAATAAGCAAAGGTGTAAGACAAGGCTGCATACTTTCCCCCTACCTGCTTAATATATATGCAGAACAAATCATCAGAGAAACAGGATTGTATGAAGATAACAGAGGTGTGAAGATTGGTGGAAGACTCATCAACAACCTTCTCTATGCTGATGATACCACATTACTAGCTGAAAGTGAAGATGATCTGAAACATTTGCTGCTCACGATCAAAGAACATAGTCTCAAAACGGGTCTGCACCTTAATGTAAAGAAGACAAAGATCATGACAACTGGCAAAATCAACATGTTCATCGTTGAAGGAGAAGAAATTGAAATTGTGAACAACATTAACCTACTTGGATCAACTATCATTAAAGAAGTAACAAGCAATCAAGAAATCCGACGATGCATTGCTCTTGGCAGAATGGCTATGAAGGACCTAGACAAGATTATTAAGAGCAGAGATGTCTTTCTCCATACAAAGATTTGACTTATTCAAGCCATGGTATTTTCTTTTTTTTTTAATTCTTTATTTATCAGTTTCCAAACTTAACAATCATAACATAACATAACATAACATAACAATCAGAAATATACTTCCTAAACATAACTGGCAAGCCAGACAAGTTGACAATCACCATTTCATTTTAAGCAAAGCGTCTATGGGGAGAGGGAGGGGGGGAGGACCACGAGTGCCTTACCTCCGTAATGTCAGGTTCCTCTATACTAAATAGGGCCTATTTCCGTATGAGGGAGTCCCATTTTTTCAGTAGGTTTCTGGAGACATGGTTCTGCTTGACATATGCGATCTCACAGGAGTGATGGTAACAGACCAAGCTCCACCAGTATTCCACATTTAACGTGCTGAAAGTTTTCCAGTGACTCAGAATGGCCTTTAGTGCCAAACTCAGCATTAGGTCAAAGAGAGTGTGGTGCTCCTTTTTTAGGTCAGGAACACCCGCCAGGGATTTGTAAATAACAATCCTGAATGTTAATGGGGTGTTCATCCGAAACAGCTGCTGTAGCCGCCGCCATACCCTTTGCCAATAGGTCGTCAAATAAGGGCAATAGTACAGCATATGCGCGAATGTCCCCACCGTGGCACCACAAGACCAACATTGATCATCCTCCTGCGCCTGCCACTTGGCCGTCTTCACTGGGGTCAAGTATGCACGATGCGCAAGGAAATACAACATCTGTGTGAGAGAGGCCGCTCTCGATATCCGTATCTGAGATCCCCAGAAGGAATTCCACATTTCCGATGTAGGGAGGGGCCCCACCTCGGTTTCCCATACCAATTGAGCCCCTTTGGGACTGCGACTATCCGCATTTCGGAAGAGTTCGACGAACTTCGATATTAGTTGAGTTCCCATTCTAAGTTCCTGCATCTGATGGTAGATTGGTCGTCCACTGTCCAGGTGTAGGGGTGTAACACCAGCCCTGCTCAAACAGTGGCGCAACTGACCCCACTGAAAGAAACATCTGTATGGTAGTTGGAACTCCTGTTGCAACTCTGGGAAGGATTTAAACTTCTGTCCATTGATCAGCTGTCCCAATTGTAGAATACCTTGATGTATCCAGGTGGTCCACGCTATGCATCTCCCTCCTATTTGAAAGCGCGAGTTGAGCCATATTGGAGTAGCACTTGTAAAAATCTGCCCATCCTCAAGGAGTGGCACAACATGTTTGAAGGCTTGCTGGGTGGCCTTCAGGATTGGATTATTTATCTCCACATGCGTCACTGCCGCCCCTATGCGCAGGCGTAGTGGAAGCGGTTCACTGGCTACTTCTACTATCAACCAACTGGGGGCTCCCTGGATCTTCGACTCCTCCGCCCACCAGGAGCCCTGTTTTAGCAGAGCCGAAACATGATACCAGTAGAAGTCTGGAAAATGTACTCCGCCCTGTTTTTTAGGGAGCTTTAGTTTCCACGCCGCAATTCGAGGCGTTTTCTTCGCCCATAGGAAGGCCAACAACTTTCTCTCCAAATCAATATAGAATTTCCTATCAAAAAGTACCGGTATCATACTTAAGATATAAGTTATCTTGGGAACTATGACCATTTTAATGGTTTCCAGTCTGCCCCACCAGGTTAAATTCAATGGTGACCATTTATGTATATAATCATGAAGTATCTCGGTGCAGCGGTGTACGTTAAGGGAGACCGTGTCAGGCAAGGTGGTACCGTAAGTAACTCCCAGGTACTTGAAAGATGTTTTTTCAATTTGAAACGAGTACCTTCGAAGATCATCTTCTAAGACTGTGGCCGTGAGAGGAATACTGATAGTTTTGTCTAAATTTAGCTTGTAGCCCGAGATAGTAGAGTATTCCTCGATAGTCTTCAAGGCAGCATCCACTGAATTGATATCTAGAAATAACAGCAAGTCATCAGCATAGGCCGATACTTTACAATGGTACCCCTCCAATTGCATTCCAGAGATATTGGGCAGCTGCCGGATTTTGAGAATCAAAGGTTCCAAGGCTATGTTAAATAGCATAGGTGATAGGGGACACCCCTGCCGGGTTCCCCTTGTGAGCTGGAACTCCGATGAAATAGCATTATTCGCCGCTACACGGGCAGTCGGCTTGGTATACAACAGTTGGACACTCTTCTGGAAACTGTCGGGCACCCCCATCCAGCGCATGACTTGAAACAAGTAGGGAAGCTCAACCCTATCAAATGCCTTTTCTGCGTCGAGCGCGAGGCCCATTATAGGTCGGACCTCCTGTTGCGCCTTCCGGAGAACATGGGCCAACAGACGCCCGTTATCTACGGTGGATCTCCCGGGCATGAATCCGCATTGGTCTGGATGTATTATCGTCTCCATAACTTGGGATAGCCGACTAGCCAGGATCTTAGCGTAGATTTTATAATCGGCGTTTAATAAAGATATGGGTCTATAATTCTCAACTCTTTGAGGGTTTCTCCCCGGCTTGGGGTGTATGACTATTGTCGCAGCTGCCAGTGCACCAACTGTTGGGCATTCATCTTTAACCCCGCTATAGTAGAGCATTAACTCCGGTATCAATTGTTTCGAGAAGGCCTCGTAAAATTCCACTGGCAGCCCATCCGGGCCACTGGCCTTCCCTTTGGCTAATTGTTTGATAGCAGTGCGTATCTCCTTACTCGAGATAGTGGCTTCAAGACACTGCTGTTGCTGTCTCGTGAGTCTGGGACCGTCTATGGAGGAGACAAAGTCTAAAAAGGCCGACTCATCACATTTAACTTCAGACTGGTAGAGTTTGGAGTAAAAAGCTTTGCACAGCGTTAGAATTTCATCATCCGCCACCTGTAGTGTTCCGGCAGAGTCTTTCAGCCCTGCTATCCGGGTCGCCGCATGCCTGGTTTTTAAGGAGTTCGCTAGCAGCAAGCTAGCCCGGTTACTTTCATGGTAGTACCGCCCCTGCTGAGCTGTAAGGGACTCGCTGACTTCATTATGTAGGATATTGTTGTACTGGAGCCAAAGCTTCTGAAGTCTAAGGAGAACCGTCGGGTCAGCCCATTTTGCAAGGAGCCGTTCGCCTGCTCGTATTTCCACATCAAGTTCCATCTTTTTCTTCTCGTCAGCCTTACGTGTACGTATTTTGTATGCAGTCATGTGCCCACGAATATTGGCTTTGAAGGCCTCCCACCAGGCCCACGTCGGGGTATCTCCATACTTATTGATAGCAAAATACTCAGTGATAGCTTTCTTTATAGAAGTTTGAAAATCCTCTTCTGCCAGCCAGCATTTCTCAAAAAACCAGCGCACCTGGGACTTTTTAACAGGGCCCTCAGTAAGATCCAAGAGGACCGCTGAGTGATCCGAGACTGTCCTGGGTAGCATGCTAGTATCCACAATCTGAGGTAGTAGTGTCTTAGAAATGAGGAAGTAGTCAATCTGGGTTTGCGAGTTGTGGGGCAGAGAATAATAGGAGTATTCTTTGTCATTAGGAAAGAAGAGTCTCCAGGGATCTACCAGCCCAAGTAGTTCCATCATATTCAATAATTTCCTGGAAGATTGAGGCTTATGTTGTGCCTTGTAGGGAGTTCTATCTAGTAATGGATCTTGTATGAGATTAAAATCTCCCCCTAGAATTATGTGTGAGGATCCGGCGGCTATTAATTCCTGAGTGACAGTGATGAAGAATTGCGGGTCATCAATATTGGGACCATATATCGTCATGAAAGTGAAGGTTTCACCTCTAAGCCGCGCTGTTATCTTAGCCCACCGGCCTGCAGGGTCAATTTTGGGCTCTTGAATTTCAACAGGGAGGGTTTTCTTAAACAGCACAATAACCCCACCCTTTTTTTTATGGGCGGGTGCGGACAGAGCGTTCTGATAGATCCCATCAGCCACTTTATGGGACTCGGAAAGAGAGAGGTGGGTCTCCTGCAGATATACTACGTCCGCTTTTTGATGTTTACAATAGGTTAGGATTTTCTTCCTCTTTACAGGATTAATGATTCCTTGGACATTCAGGGACAATACCCTCAGTTGGCAATTAGCCATAATTTGCCCTAGAGAGGCTCGGGAGGGTGGCACTCGCAGTCATCTGCCCCAAATGGGAAAAAAGAACAATGCTTCTAGGGTCTAAACATATACAACCCGACTGTTTAATGCCAATAACTACTTTAGCTTGCATAGTGAAGCCCAAGTCGCCCATCTTGGCCCAACCATCCCCCTCTCTAAACATCATACCAACATTCTGCGAACTATATTAAGGTGACAGAGTTTCAACACTTACACTAAGGAGAAGCTCACCATAGAGGCTAATCAATTAAAACTGAGCAGCGACATTTATAGGAGCTCCAACAACATATCTATTCATTACAATATACATACGCCGAGAATAAAAGCAGGAAAGTACAGGATATTGACAATCTTTACCCTTCCTTCCTAACTATCTCCTACCGCAAGTGAGTTTAGATGACAATCCCAATGTCTCTTAATCAATCAGGACCCAACTTCCATCTGGACTCACTCTTGAAGGTATGCGCGAAGTGCCGGGCCATCTGAGAAGGTTTTGGTAATATTATTGAGGGTAACCCGCATGTTCGCGGGGTAGAAAAGTCCAAATCTTGCTTGCAATTGCTGCATCATAGGCCTGCAAGCTAGGAGTTCCTTACGACGCTGAACCGTTTGCTTGCTAAGGTCCGGGAAGAAGGAGATCCTCTGGCCCTCGAGTTGCAAATTTTGCCGACGCTTCGCCGCTTGCATGATCTGAAGCACATGTTGATAGCGGAGCACTTTTATAACAAACGGACGAGGTCGCTGGGTATGAGATGACGGATGCGATGGGACACGGTGGGCCCTTTCTAGTTCCAGGGGCCATTCAAAGGTAGTCTCCAGGAGCTCTGGTATTAATTTCTCCAGGTACTTGATGGGGTCTAACCCTTCTCGGCCTTCTGGAATCCCCACAATGCGCACATTGCTTCTCCTGGCCCGGTTAGATTGGTCCTCAATTTGCCCTTCAAGGGCCATTACCCTTTTCGCCAGCGGGCCTATCTGCGTAATCACAGCAGATTGCCTATCCACCTCGGCTTCAACATCGCTTAAGCACTTGGTTAAGTCCCCTAGTCTCTCTTTTACTTCCTGTAGGTCTTCTTGAACTTGCGCCAGTGTCCCTGAGTTGGTAGTTATAATGTCCTTAACTGTGCGCAGCTCTTGCAGTATTTCCCTTACCCCTTCCGTGGGAAGCTTCTCGGGCGCCATTTTTTGAGGGGAAAGCAGATCCTGCTTAGCCCACTTATTCGACTGACCCGCCGCCTGCGGGAAGTCCAATCGGGCCGGTTTCAATGCAGACATATCTCAGAGTGCCCCGACAGAGAAGGCTGATGTTGGAGGGATCACCCGTTACCAAAATAAGCTCCGGATTCTGCGGTTACAGGAGGGAGCCTCAAACTAAGCGGCCATCTTCCACCGCGGCAGACTCCGCCCCCTCCAAGCCATGGTATTTTCAATAACATAGTATGGATGTGAAAGCTAGACAGTGAAAAAGATAGACAGGAAGAAAATTGATGCCTTTGAATTATGGTGCTGGTGGCGAATACTGCATATACTATGGACTGCCTGAAGAACAAACCAGTCAGTACTAGAGGAGATAAAACCTAAGCTTTCTTTAAAAGCTCAGATGACAAGACTTTGACTTTCATACTTTGGGTGCATCATGCAAAGAGAGAGATCATTAGAGAAAGACATCATGCTTGGCAAGACAGAAGGTCAGCGCAAAAGAGGAAGGCCAACAATGAGATGGATCAATACAATAATAGCAGCTACGGGTACCAGTCTGTCAACAATGAGCCGCCTGACTGAAGACCGAACACAATTTAGGACAACTATCCAGAGGGTCGCCAGGAGTCAACACCGACTCAACGGCACTGAACAACAACAACAAACAAAATAATACAAAATATTAATAAGCAGTTCATAATGTAAAAAGATATTTAAAAGCAGCCATGAAAGGGCTGGATTCATTATGGAAATATATTTCATAACACTGGGCACAAATCTTGAATAGATTGGTTAGCGGTGATTTTCAGTCTGCTAACCAGATAATCTCTTTTGAATATCAGACCCAATATTAAAAGATACATGAAATAGTCATCCAGTCTATAAATATGCTTATAAATATCAATTTACTACTTCCATTGCCTCTACTACACAACAATATTTTTTCCCTGCATAAGGATAGTGTAAGTCTAGGCTGAAATGCTACCACACTCTTTTTTTCTAAAGCATGTCATAAGGGAGCTTTACATTTTTTAATGGTGATTTCTCTTGCAGTTAAACACTTGGCTGTTTAGAGAAAGTTCCCCTGAGGAACCTCATGAAGTTGGGAGAAACGCAGTTACGACGTTGTATGTGAGGCATTGGGAGAAAGAAGACATCATTTTTTATGACATGCTTTAGAAAAAAAGAGAAAAAAAATTTCTGCAAGAAAAGCTAAGTGTATAATATATAATACAACAGTGATATACAGTTTTATGTGGAGCACCATTGGGAGAGGGTATTGAGAGTATTTGGAAAGTCAAGCCGGAAAAATGTCATTGATGCCAACAGGCGCCGTTGGATATTTTGAAAATTCATTATCCAGAATATGGCAGCCGACTAGTCTGAGACCATTTCCGAGCATTGAAAGTGTTTATTAAATTTAACAACCTCCCCATTTTTCTTAGTTAGTTTGTTGATTTGCAGTAATATTTTTCTAGTGTAAGGTAATTGGATTACTCTATAAATTGGACCCATATTTTTTGTATAACTACAATTATGGAGGGTCAATCTGCATGGATGGACATTTTAAGCTTTACATCATCCCAAGTGGCTGAAGTCTGCAAGGAGAAAACCCCTTTTTCGGTGGAAACCGGTCAAGTTGACAGTTTGGAAACATCGTGGGATGCTTGGTTTAAGAAACAAAAACAAATTATTAAATCGGATCTACACAGATTGTCCATGGTGGAATATGTGAATCATCAACAAATACCGAGGGGGCTACGGGTCTATAAGGAGCCTCAGATGTTCACCACTAACCCAGATTTTATAGTGAATTGGAACCGTATACTTAACAAATGCTCCCTAGATTTAATGAAGCTGATTATCAATACATCAAAATCAGCATTAATAGGGTTCCATCAGGAGGAAGAACAGATGCGGACGGAGCTTAAAGAAAAAGAGTCAGCTGATCAATTTCAACTGAAAATGGATGAATTTAAGAAAAAACTGGATGCATTGAAAATTGAGGTTCAATTAGCTAAAACTAAAAAATTGAAACGCGATAATGATGATTACACCATAGGATACATCTATCCTTGGATGGACTTAAAATGAAATAACGTTAAGAGACAGCCCCGTAAACAGGTGTCATTTGAAACAACTTCAGATGAATTAAGTTCTCTGGATTCCACTACCTCTAAGTAGGATTTTCGCGAAGACGGCGACGATACCCGCAAGAAGAAAAAGAAGGTAGCAATTCAAACTCGCCAATCAGAGCGAAAGGGAGATCCTCGACGTTGATCGATTCCAGTATTCAAGAGGATTTAGTGATTAACATTTCAGGTAAATTGATAACAGCGGACCAGATGACACTGCTCAATCGGGGATTGTCTTATGTTCCCATGATCCGTTTTGACTCATTTCAATTTCGCCTTGACTTAGAAGGTTTAATTCAAAAGTTGAATTTAAAGATATTTTTTGCTACCCAGGATAGATCTACAATGGAGCCCAGGGAGCCTGTGACATCAGATCCTGTTGAGGTTTCCAATCGTCGTGTCTCTCTCCCATTTAAATCAACTTGGACCCCACTGGGTCCACTTCACCCGGCGTTAACTATTTTTCGTGAATTAATATTGAAGGATATAGAATCTTTAGAACAGACTCAGGTTGTCATTTAATACATTATCATCTAAAGAGAATACAGCTTTACGAGATCTGATGGACAGACCTGACATTGTCATCAAACGGGCAGATAAGGGGGGAGCAATAGTGGTCCTGAGCAGAGATCAGTATATCTTGGAAGCTAGGCGTCAACTCTCCGACACCGCAGCATATGTACGGTTAGAATTGGATCCCACAACAGAACTTACACAAGTGGTTTTACGAAAGACTACTCAAGCCTTGAATGATAAACTTATTTCTCATAAAGAACATAGATTCCTCAATGTAGCACATCCCGTGATGGCGTGTTTTTATCTTGTCCCTAAAATTCATAAAAATCTTTCACAGCCACCAGGCAGACCAATAGTTTCGACCAAGGGGTCGTTATTAGAGCCACTCTCCATTTTTATAGATTCTTTTTTACGTCCTCTTCTTATTGATATACCTTCGTACATTAGGGATACGTCCCATTTCTTACAGATTTTGGAGGGTTGCCCTCAATGGGCTATGGACCCTGATATTATACTGGTCACCTTAGATGTTGCAGCTTTATACACCAGCATCCCTCAATTGCAAGCAGTAGAAACAGTAGTTCGAGCATTACGGGGTAGAGGAGATCTATCGGATTCTCAGATCCAATTTCTATCTGACTTGACAGAATTGACCATTTTCCGGAATTATTTTAAGTTTGAGGAAGATATTTTTCAGCAAACGTCCGGGGTAGCAATGGGGCAACGTTTTCCACATCAATTGCCAACCTTTTTATGGGTTATTTTGAGGATAGAACAGTATTCTCCTCTCAATATAGAGCAAATATTAAACTTTGTTATTCGCAAGACTTTGGTCAAGAGAGAAGAGCTACTGGGCTTGGAACGGAGGCAGCACAACAAGCCACCCATGGCTTTAAGTTAAGCTTGCCACATTGCCTCAACTATGTGGTCCCAGCAGGATGCACTCCCATCCCGGCAGGCACCCAGGGAGGGACACATCCACCGCCCTGCCCTTGGTACTCCATTGCTTATCCTACAGCAGTGTCTTCTCTAGTTCATCTGCTTTTCTGAAATAAAGAAATAAAGAAAATCAGCCTGTTATGGAAGCTACCACTATTTTAATATTTTTAGATTCTCTAGGGTTGATATTCAAAAATAAATATCCACATAATTTAAGTGTTATCCAGATTTTTCTGCTGGCTGATGCTATTTATGGTTATTCAACAGCACTATATGGATTGCCTATTTGTAGCCTATTTTATGAGGACACATAAATTCCAAACTATCACAATTCCTCCAGAAATCATGACTGGACTGCCCCCATGCTTGGAAGCAGGTATAAATGTTTACTGAAGTACACACAGTGGTGTGTATGTTATAATCTATGTGCATGCTTTGCAAGTCCACCCATGATCTGCCAAACTCCACCCCAGAACATCCCTTCATGCGGATCTTATAGAAGTATGCACATCCTTGACACCATGTACACATATGCCCCATGGAATAATTTTATAAGAGACCTTTTATGTGGATTTTACACATGTGAAAAGTTTTTAAAGTTACCTCCATAGAATACAACCATGTCTGTGTACCATCATTGATGTGGGTATAAATTGGTGCAAGACAATTTGTGTACTATTGGAAGTCTTTGAATGAGTCCATGGCACCTATGTTACCTTTATTAATACCCCCAATTAATAAACCAATAATTCTCGAGTGTTTTGGGCCACCACTTTATTTAACATTGGAAACAATTGTTTTAAGAAACAGGGAACCATCAACGGGGCATAGATCATACCATACTTTTAATGATTACACATTCATCCCTCCATTTCATCATCAGTTTCTCTATTTCAATATTTATATTTTTGCATTAAGAACTCCTTCAATCAGCATTCTCAATACAATAGTCCAATCATGCTCTGACATGAATCCATGTTTCGAGTAGAAAAGGTATTCATCCACTCTGCTTCAGAGAGCCTTACATCAAAAGCTTTTAATTCCCCAGAGTTTATTATTCATGCAACAGAAAATGTTCCATCAAAGCTTTTTATCTGAAACATTCCTCATCTGACCAACTCAGCTGGTGTTTTCACTCCCTCTGGGACTTCATTGGGGTTGCTCTTATTTACTGGGGAGCAGGAAGTGAATAGGCATCAGGAAAGTGCTTGTTTGGCCATAAAGCATCCAAAGGATGTAGAGAAGATGGTACTCGAATATTCTACACAATAAAAATGATAGCACCAGTAGGCTTCAATCCCTGGCTTCCTTAGTCTTAGCCCACTACTCTAACCATTAGTCCATTCCTAGACATCCACAATCTGGAATACTATTCTAGGGATGTCTATGTAGACGTCTGTGGGATGCCCACATTTGTGAAATTGTACCTGAACTTGGATGTGCTTGCTTTTTTTTCAGACGTTCTAGCTTAGACATCCCAAATTGCATTTGAATAATATTTGTAAGATGTACCTGTTAGAATGCATGCAAACACTGAGCTTCCGATTGATAAATGAATAAGTGCTAGCATTTTGGGAAAATTTTAATGTATGTGCTAATTTTGCCATTACCACACACATGAAAATCAATGTGATAACATGCATTAATAACCATTTCTTGAGATTATATATTGTTGTTAAAGCAAACCATCTTAAACCAAAGGCAGTATATAAAAAACTGTTAAATATATAAGATAAAATAAAATAAACACATAGGGGTATGTTTACTAAAGAGCGTTAAAGGCACACCAGTTAACAAGTATTAATGGCAGAGGTAAGGGCATTATCGTGCAGTAAAGGCCGGGGAGGGGAGTAGGCATTCCAGCAGTAAGGGCATTTGGCTCCACTTACTGGACACTAACAGGACACCAGGCATTAAGGTGCCAAGCATGCACTTTAATGTCCGAAAATGGCAGTCACCTTAACACAGGATAAGGGAACCCTTCTGAAAGTCACATATTAGGTGATTGATGGAAGAAAAGGTAAGAGCTGATGGACATGTCAGGTCCTTATGTAGTCTATGTGTTAGTCAGTAAGTGGGATGAGCATGTGGGAGGCATCTGTACTGTAAGGGGTACCCTCGTAATCTGCTGTAATGTCAGTGTGTGGCATAGGATTGAGAAGAACTGTCCCCAGGCAGAGTCAGCAATGCCACAATATGGACATCAAAAGGATGACTGAGCATGAGTGGTGACGTGCAGCTCATTCACTGGAGAAGTGTGAGTGATACATCCTAATGATTAAAATGTTCCTGTTTGGGCCATGCTGTAGAAGCTGGCAGGAGAGTACATGACTGTACATGATGAGCATATGCTGATGGATGAGCTGAAAGATGGATGGCAGTAGATGAGAATGTGGTATGGCCTTGCTGCCCTGATGTACCTGATGTGACCACACAAATGTAGTTGAAAAAATAGTAGCTTTGCCATGGGGAATTTCCAATACAAACTATTTGGGTATGACAGCTGTCCCACCTTTTCTAACCACCATATAATCTTCCTGACACATGTGCATATCATATTGGCCATATGGAGCAAGTAAGGATGTGTGATGAGCCCTGCAGGTGGTCACCCCAGGAGTGGGATGTGCCTGCATGTACTGCATATGTGATGGAGCTAAAAATGTCCAGTCACAGTTATGATGAAATATTCCAATCAAGTACAACTTATGTGTCATACATCTGCAGGGTGAACATGTCAGACCCTTTACAATGTGCTACAGCAGATCCAATAAAGTTGTGCTGTCAGATGGACATGATTACAATGTGCATGTTTGCAGACCCACTGTGCTATCATAATACATAAAAACGTATAAGAATGTGTGCCCTGGACTGTTTCTGACAGTATTTTAAAGTGAGTTTCCCACAGCCACAAAGAGAACAAGTGGGATTCAAACCCTGGTCTGTTGCTTATTGAGCCAATGTTCTAATCATTAGGTTCTACCTCCACAACGTTTTGCACAGCAATATTTAGAATCAAAGAGACTGCAGATTCCTGCCTGCAATGGCCATAACCTAGGACATGAAACAATGTGGCTAGCACATACTGAGACAGTGGTACACCACACCTAGGACCTGTCTAGAGCAGCAAACATACAGTACGTACTGCACTAAGCATTCAGTACTGTAGCTGCATAACAGACACACAGCTGCAGAATACATCTCTTGTCCAAATGTCATGTACTCTAACAACATCCTTGTGACTATCACATTCGGTGCCTATGGGGAACCAGTGAGGCTGTCATGCAGGCCCTCTGATGTAGCACATGCAGATATTGAGTAGGCCTGTATAGCTTCTAGACATGTGAACATAGGCTTTGGCCAACAATGCCACCTATGAAGGGTACATTCTCAACATGTATGGTACTGTTCCCCTCACCCCTACCCCCTCTCTCACCCTAGCATTCACCTCCAGGCACTGCCTTCCCATATGGTGGCAGGTGGTGCAGAGACCAACATGACATCCTGTGCCACATTTTTACAGTTATAATTGTGCATGCAACATTTAGAGGTCACAGTCCCACTGTCATAATCAGGCACACTGGTGCATTTGGACTCTCATTTGGGGTAATAGGTAATTTACTGCTAAATGCTTTGAGCAATGTTCAGTAGGCAGTGCTGAGATGGTGTTGTGTGCAAATTTGCCTGATATGGACCTGCCTGTATGTGCATACACTGCATGAAGCAAAGAGTTCCCAATATCATACTCTGCGACTGCAGTATAGGACAAGAGCAATGTGCATGCAGGTAAATCGCAGAATCCTTCCATTGTCACCAACTAAGTGAATGAATTGGACATTCACAGAGTCCAGCCCTAACCTTGGGCATAGTTCCCTATAGGTTACAGCTGCACCAAGTGGGCTGACAGTGTTTCCACAAATACAGCTGTTATGGCAATTGGCATTAATCAGGCCTCTCACCTGTATAAATTGATGTGTCCTGAGGCCTGAAGGATCAGTCAGAGGTGAAGGTTGCAACACACACACATGTATCCCCCCTGTTCACTCCAGTCAAACCAGCATGCAATATGGGAGCTGTGCAGCAGTGTCATGTTGAGAGGTAAGTGTAGGGGAATGCTGTGGGGATGGGCCTTGATGATGGTGTAACTGGGAATGCGGCAGCTTTTTCCAAGGAACCCAAATGCAGGTTGCAACTACTTACTGAAAACTAACTTTCTGCTTGTAAATGGTGTCTCACACAGTATGTGAGGTTGCTGTATAGCTGACTTGCAGCATGTTGTATGCACAGCCATAAGGCCTGGGGACCACAAGCATGCACAGTGCATTGCTAAAGCTCACACTTCTCTGGAGATTCACACATACACAACCACATACACACACACACATGACACTGCTGTCCAAAAGTGGTGCAGGTTGGCATTCTTCCCTGCCCCTTAGGCCTCCTTTGATGCTCCACTATTGTCAACATTTTCTCAGTGTGACAGTGCTATTAACATGTTCTGCCATCCATTTGTAGGTGGTGCAGCTTCTCAGTGTGGCAGCTGAGTGTGTGGACTCATGCTGGATGAAATGTTGAAGGTCACACCTGATGATACACTTCTGGAAATGTTGGATAAATTTAACACACCTAGACACTATTCCTGATCTACAGACTGGTCTTGAATCCATGACCCTTCTCTCATATACACCCTGACCATGTGTTTGGAACCACAGAGCAACCATTTGGGTTCATCAATTCATGGGTTTATGTGTGGTCATTTTCAGGATGCATGAGATCATCAGATGGGTATGCCTATGTCTGCTTAGATCTCTGCAGGTTCTGTCTGACAAGGTATATTCGGCAGATGTGGGAGAGGGACATCTTGTTAGGTCTGTATGTTGCACTGCTTTGCTATGCTGCTGGTTCAACTGACATTCATGTTTTACATATGGGATCTGTCCAGTCAAAGGGGAAGGCTATGATACATGAACACACATATGCTAGATCATAGGTGTCCTAGCAGAATGACAAAAGTACTCATTTTCTGGTGTGTGCTTGTGGGACAGTCATGGAATAATCTCATAATTTGCAGACCACAATAGCTCATTTTGATTCACATGTGGCTCAGATAGTTGTACCTGACTGAATACTTACTTATGGAGGGGGTCACAGGTTCACACACAGATTATGATCATTATTTGGCAGGTGAAGGGGCAGGGTGGTCATTTTTCCTCTGACATGGGCTGTTATCATATTGCATAGTATTCTTGCCACAGTGGTATATAGTTCCCCCCACATGTACATATCCACTCAAGATGTGCAACTGGGAGGCATCTTGATCCCAAGGCCAGCCCATCCACTCAGCAAACTAGCCAGGTGCCAGGATCCACTGATCATGGTGGACAGCATGCTGGCCAATCCCTCCCTCCCTGCCATAGTGGCATAGCTGCTGCTTCAGTGCTGCAGGCAGCCTTATTAAAGTTGCACAGATGCAGCTAGTCACACAATGCAACTCCTGCCCCCCTCCACCAGGAGATATGGGCACGCATACTGCTGTCCTAGACCTCGGAAGGGAGGGATCACCATACGCTCCGCAGTACCTGCTGCTGACATGATTGCCATCCCACTGACAGTGGCAACTGCAGCATTGCACCTGACACACAGGGCCAGGACACAGATTTTGTCTGCAGGTAGTCACAGCCACTGCGACAGCCACCTCCACCCTCACACAATGCTGACATGGTAGCATAGTGGCAGTGGGGGTGGTGTGACTCCTTTTTGACTGTGGTAGCTTACTGTATATGTGCACTGCCACTGTCACAGAGGAGTCATACCAGACATCACAGATGTACACCTAGGCAGAAGCCTTATCAGCCTAGTGGACTAGCCAGCCCCACTGCATCACCTACGTGACACCTCCTTTGCCAATTTGGCACCAACAACATAGTGCCCTTTATTAATGGGGCACCTTGCTGTTGCTGCCAATGGAGCACTACTATCACTGATTTGAGAACTACAATGGGTGCAGCACATTGCATACATTTACATAGACTCTCTTCCTTCAGAAATAGCCCTTACAGCAATCTTTCAGATGACATTAGTGTTCTCAGTGCCGGGAGCTCTAACGTACGGTAACACAAACAGGTGTTAAAGGAGCACATGCTATCCCCATCCAGCCTTCGCCCCGTTAATGCCCACTCTCCACCTCCTATTATCTTAATGCTATCGGCCCAGCTTCCACACATTAATCCAGAATTATTGGCGCTTTCCGCAGCATTAACCACTCACAGGTGCCGATAACGCCTATTAACGACACCTTTGCTCCCTTACCGCTCTTTAGTAAACATATCCCAAAATGTTAAATAGAACCTTTTGGTAATTCTAGGAACTAATATTTTGGTAGAAACCTCTTTAGGTTTTTCAGTCCATTGATGTTGAACTCCTGCTGAGAATGCAACTATTCTATGACTTGAAAAGTCTACCTTCTTTTCAAGGCACTATTAAAATCTGCCCTCTGAAATTTTTTTAATGGCTAAACAGCAACTTTACCTGCACTTTATAACTGGAAAGGCTTTTTATAAATAATTATCTTATTTGAGTTTAATTAATTGGATTAAACCAGTCTCGTGAGTGGTTTTAAAAACCTTGTTCTATTCTTAATTTGTGGCTAATGAAACACTGGACAAGTGTACCTATTGATTCCACCAAAAATCCAAAGATGATACTTATTTGATTTTGTCCTCTGTCTTTTGTAGAGTAAGGAATATACAAGGAGAAAATGGAAGAGATGACTAAAGAAATGGCAAGATTAAAAAAAAAAAGATATAGCCAAAGAAATAATTAGTTTTCTTTTTTTTTCTTTTTTTTTGTAATGGGTGCTCTATATGTATCATTATCTAAGACTGCAAACATTCATTTCTCAGTATCTCTTATCTAAAAGGAGGAGTATTATAGGCAGCCTATTTTTTTTATATATATTTCCTTCACTGAAGAAATTTGCATATCCACAGCTGATTTCATATTCAAACTCTGCTGACAACGCTGTCACTTGTCTCTTTTCAATATGTGAAGCAGAGCACGCAGAGGAATACTGGGCTTTACTTGCTCAGTCACATCAAATAAAAGTATTAATTGGCCAATTCACAATAAAATTTAATTTTCCTTTTTCAATTGTTTATTTATTGTCTCAGTTTAGGGTTTCATGGAGACTTGATGCTTGGTTAATATTCCCTTACTATTTGAAGCTTTAGACAACTAGCTTGCATACGTATTTCTGGTTTTCAGTGAATATCACTCCACAGATAAAACAATAAGGTAATTACAGAGTGGAGGAATGGAAATAAGGCAGTTTGTCACAGCATGAAACCAGAGCTCTAACTTAATTGAATTCTCTGTATAAAAAAAAACAGTATCAGCCAAGACTCAGAAAGAATTTCAAATAGGCAACTAAGCCACTCTAGGCATCTTATTATAATGAAAGACATAAAATAAAGCTGAATGATTAACTTTTTAAACTGAAAACACCACAGTGGATGCCACGTGACAACTCTTGATGGAAATGTAATGCCTCAGCAAAACGAAATTCATTTTCTTAACCTGAAAGAATGAAACATTGTGACAGTTCCAGTAAAAAAAAAAATCTTGAAGTACCGGCTATATCCATTAGTTCATCAACATATGTCGAGTACTTTTGTATGCTTTTTTCACTGCAGTCCTAGAGATTCAAGGCTAAGAGCCTAATAAAGAAATTATCAGAGTCATAGGTGCATGTTTACTGAAGTGCAGTAGCCGGGAGCACTGGCCTACATGGTATGGCGTTGGGCTACCGTGAGTTTTTGGCCTGCAGTAGTCAGGAGGGCGCAGTCAGAGAGTTCCCATGCTAAAAGCTCTGCACTGCCTAAGCTGCGTGCAAATAGGTGGGGTTAGAGTAGAAAATGGAAGGAAGCAACCATGTGCAGCTGGTGCGACTGTGCTAGCTGTGTGTTAGAGGCACAAAGGTGCCATTAATGCAGGTGCAACTACCGCTAGTCTATGACCAGGTGGTAGTTGCACCCACCTTGCTAGTGTATCATAAATGGATGTTACGGCTGCAAATCCCACGTGGTTTAAAGGCCATAACCAACCTACACATGTACCATTCATCACAATGCAAGATAGCAAAAGTCTCATGTGTACCAGGCGCTCACCTAGAGCACCAGTATCAGAAGTGCAGCATCGTGCTGCTGCAATAGTATCAGAGCATCACAGCCTGACAGCCACAAAACCAAGGCCTGCAGGACAAGAGAGTACCAGCTGGGAGAGTGGGCACCCCTCTACATATACAAAAACAGATAGATCAATAGATGTGGGAGGGCTGCTGGTGTAATTAGATGTGGATGAGTTAGAAGACAGGCAGGGCTGGCACAGATTGGAAAAGCCCTAGGCAGGTACTCTATTCTGCCACACCACCCTTCCTGTGTCCCTCCACTGCAATTGCCACCACTGTCGCTGTTCTCTGGGGCCTGCAGCTGTGGCAATAGCCCTCAAACCACAAGACAGAACTTACTAACATTCCAGCACTGCATCACAGATTCCTTCTTTTCACAATGTGCCATTTCCACTACCTCCAATGGCGCTCCTGGTTTTGGAGGGGGCGGATCCGTCACATAGTGAAAAGAAGGAAACTGTGATGCAGTGCCAGAGTGTTAGTAAGAGCTGTGTTGCAGTTTGAGGGCTATTGCTGCTGCTGAAGACCACAGAGAGGGGTGGCAGCAGTGGCAATGGGCACCCTTGGAGGGTTGGCACCCTAGGCGATGACCTAGTTCACCTGATGGTAGGGCTGCCCTTGAGATAGGACCTGTTCTCACTGAAACAGCCAGTATTTCCCACATAGTCAGGGATGGAAATAATAGAGTTCAGCTTACGGAGGGGCATTCAAATGTGGTGGTCCAACCACTGACTCAAGGAAGGTTTGACATCAAACTGTGATGTCAGACCACCATCTCCCCTGCATGGATGGCCATGTAGCTCATTTATTTATTTATCTGGAGAGCTTATATACTGCTATCATCATTAGTAATGCAGTGATTTACAAGGAAAACCAATAGTTACCAGACACATAACAAGAGTTGACAAGTCTATGCACAATTAGAAAAAAAAAGGATGCAAAAGGGTTTGGGGGGGGGGGGAGGGTTGCACAACAATCATTACAAGAACTACTGAAAAGAAAACTGCAGGAAATAGGAGAGGGTACCAGAGATAAAGGCGTGACAGGCTAGGGGGCATGTTTACTAAACTGCGGTAATGTCATTCATATTAGGTTCTGTGGTAAAGGTACAGATGCCCATATAAAGGCATGGATGGGACATCATTATGGCAAGCCATCAGGTAACGCGCGTTATAAGGCACGTTATAAGGCACCTTATTAGGAATAGTACAAGGCACGTGCCTTAACGTGCCTTGTACTGTGCCTTATAACCTGCCTTATAATGCGCCTTATAACGTGCCTTGTACTGTGCCTAATAAGGTGCCTTGTAACGTGCCTTGTAACGTTCCTTGTACTGTGCCCAATAAGGTGCCTTGTAACGTGCCTTGTACTGTGCCTAATTAGGAGCCTTATAACGCCTTATATGGATTGCTGGCAACTGTGGTGAGGGTACTATGGTCTGGCAGCATGGATATGCAAAGATATGACTGTCACAGGCAAGCAAAATATCTGCCTTGGACAGGAGGGAACAACAAGGAATTGAACCCATGACCTCCACCTAGAATGTCAGTGTCCTAACCAGTAGACTATACCTCTATCACCTGTTGCACAGCAATGGCTGGGTACAGAAGGACTGCAGGTCACTGCACAAACCGTCTACTCTGTGTGCCAGGATAGGGTAACCCCACCAGCACCCATGATGCATTGCACATGCAGAACAGCGGCCTACAGCTGACCACCAAATGTGGTCTGCACCTCTCCGGTACTGCAGCGTAGTAAGACGGACTGACAGTGCATGATACTGGCACAGAGTAGCTATGGACCATGCCATTGTGCAGGTTCCGTGTTCACCCTCAGGGATAGGATGGGCACCCAGCACTAGGTCCACAGTTCATGAGGTGCTAGAGATAGGTCCTACTGCACATCCCCAGCACTGTCAGTGTGTGACAGGTGTTCCCAGCAGTGCAACCGAAGGTGCATCTGTTCCAGCTGTGTTCTGCAGTCACATGTGGCCCTGTGGGACTGGACACCACCTAGATTAGTGTGTACCTGGTGTTAAGGTCTGGCTGCCATGGGTACCTGTTATCAGGGCAGTGGGGTGTCTAGACTCACATGAGGGCAATGTAGCACTGCCACTATGGGTCAAAGTGGTATGTGCTATATACCCCAAGGGGCCTCAATCACCTCTTTTGTAGATGAGGGTGTGGTGGTAAAGGTTCTTGCACCCTGCAGCATGGCTGCAGTACCAGCAACCACAATCCTGCTGATGGATGACAGCCCTCCAGGGCTGCTGGGCCAGTGCCATACCTGTGACCATTGCAGACCAGCAGTGATGCTTGGGGTAGGCAGGGGAAGGCTCAACTGCCCCACACCACAGTCTGCCATTCATCAACAGACAGCACAGTCAGACTGCACCTGCAGCATCCTACAAGGTGCTTCCACCATGCACAGGCAAATTGCAGACAGCCCACTAACCAGTCCATAGTGCATGCTCACAGGGAAACCCTGTGCACCCAGAGGTGGGATGCACAGCACAGACACCAAGCAGGTATCTCTGTGCTTGGGCCCCAAAACTGGGAACACACAGGTATCACTGGAAACAAATAAAGTGTGGCACTATGTGGGAACATAGATATGCCATAGTCACTGCTCGGTCAGAGTGAGAGTGACCCCCCAGCGTGACATGCTGTGGCCACCCTGTCCATGCAAGTGGTGGTCGAGCACTACAGTGTCCCAGCCATTGCCCTCCACCCTGTGCAGATGCATCCTGGCCAATCCGCCCTGTCTGGGCCATACCCACAATACCTTGCTCCTCAATATGCACATTTGCAGGCTAATGCTGAAAGCAGTATGAGCAATATGGGCTCAGTGAGGTGTTGGCAGACACAAAACAATGGAGAGACATATGCACACTCCCACACCTATCTCAGCATTGTACAGAGATGGAGGTGATTGACAACCCTACCTGCTGCACTGGTCCTGATCACAGTGCCGACATTGCTAATCTGTGCAGGGGGTAGTAGTAGTGCTCTGGTGATAACTGCAGCTCTGTGCTGGGGCCAACAGCCTGACACTCCATGAAGCTGTGGATAGTGGAGCCCTTGTGAGTGGGTTTCTGTGCAACACTGCTTTGGGGTTTGCCCATGTTGTTGTTGTGGCTGCATTGTGGGCTAAAACTATGGGGAGATGCTCTGCAGGATCCACAGATGGGACATGAACCTCTGACCCTCTGCTCTTGGACATGCTGGCTGAGTGTACTACACCACACTGTTGCCACAGCAACATAGTGGTCCCTGGGACTATCTTTACGTTCCTCGGCCAGACCTGTTCTGTTGCACTGCACACCACATTCTGGTACAGGGCATGGCCTAGGTCCACTGCAGGTGGGTGCCACTGCTCCCTCCAGCACAATCACCCACCCCCTCTGCCATGCCGCCATGACCATATGCTGTCGGTGCTGGTGGTGTGCCATCCCAGGTCATCCAGGGGGAAGGTAGGCGGCTGCCTAAGGTGTGGGTTCTGGGGTAGGGGTGCCTACATGCTTCCCCAGGCACTTCCTGTCAATGTTATGTGCCCCTTGGGGTGCCTGCTGGGTAATGTCTCCTGGATGGGACACTGTGGGCCACAGTCTCATGGGCATGTCTCACCCTGGTCAGTTGCTGGTTTCCATTTTCTGCGTTCCTATGTGCCACCTCGGCAACAGCCTAGTCCACCCTGTGCCCCAGTAGCCCCCACTGCATGTTCCGCCTGCAGCCCACATGCCCCATTTGTGCCATCACCATAGTGGCCTTTCATACCAGGGCACTATGTTGTTGGTGCAAATGTATCACTACTATCACTTTTCTGGGGCTCCCTGGCTATGCTGTACATTGCTGACACAGAACTTGTTTCTCTCTCTTGCAAATGTGTGCTAACGCCAGGTTTTCAGTTGCATTAGGATTCAGCCCTTAATTTCTCCACTTTAGTGTGAAAGGGGCCTCTCCCCGCCCACTCCCCGCCCATTGACCCCTTCTCTCTGCCCTCTCTCCACCCTTTTCTGGACTTACTGCGGCCGGGAACGTTAAGGCGCATTATGTAAAGTTAAGGCACCTTAACGCAACGTTAAGGCGCCTTAACATTACATAACCCGCCTTCACATAGCTGTTGCTATCTTACCTCAGTTTAGTAAACATACCCCGAAGTGTCAACAGGCCTGACTTAAATTTAACATAGGAAGGCTCCAACCAAAGTTCAGTAGGCAGGAAGTTCCACAATCGAGGACCTTGGACCATAGCTAGGGGAAAGGTTTTAACTACAGGGGTGACAAGAAGGTTCCTTGTTGAGTAGCAGAGGGAATGTGAGGGAGAATAGGGAAACAGATGCGAATGAAGGTTAGTGGGGAGGCCCAAAAAGAATGCACAATTTGTTAACAAGAGGATCTTAAACTGAATACGGAAGGAAACTGGAAGCCAATGCTGTTCCTGAAGAAAAGGCATGGCATGACTGAAGCACTGGTACCAAGAAGAGCAACAGGTACCTGCACACTAGACAGAGAACCAACCAAGCAGGTACACAAAGACTGGCGACAATTCAATTCAGGTGGAAAATCTTTTTATTGGGCCCCAACGCTTTTCGGCTAGGAAGCCTTCTTCAGGAGGTCTTTTAAAAGAGAATACACCTCAAAAGATAATAACAACATATGTAAACATTCAAAAGCACAAATTAATTAATTGACATGAATCAATTAAAAAATAAAAATTATATACATAAAAAACATAAATTTAATAAAAACATTTATCATAAATTTAAAAACCAAATATAAAACATATAAAAGATATAGATCCTTTAAACGAAATATAAACATAATAGCAAATATGTTAAAAAGATAAAAACATTGAAAACCATCAAAGAATCATAAAAAGTGATAAAAAATGTGGAACAACAAATTACAGAAATATAAGTATAAATATAACTAAAAAACAAAATCATATAGTCAAAATAAAAATATAAGAAAGTGAAAGTAATGTATGCCGTTATTGTTCTGGTTTAACATTATAGTTATCTATTTATTGTTCTTTCTAATAATAAATTATTTATTTATTTATTTTTAGTGCTTTGTTAGTGTACTACGTGACAGAAATAAGGTATTTATTTGCCTTTCCCTGTGATCGTGTCCTCCTCATCCCTCTCTTTTACTTTCTTATATTTTTATTTTGACTATATCTGCTACTGAAGACACGCCAACCTTTCTTGAACAGATTTATTTATTTATTTATTTATATTCTCTTTTATACCGCGCTATTCTGCATCAGTGCGGTTCACATTGAACAAACTGAAATTACATTGAACAGGGCATTATAGCTTGGAGATAACTATTTTACAGGGAACATGGGCTATGGAGGGTTAAGTGGCTTGCCCAAGACCACAAGGAGCACCTGTGGGACTAGAAACCCCAGTCCTTCCAGCCCAAGGTTGCTGTCCTCTAGTGGGATTTGAACCCCCGACCTTCCGGCCTGAAGTACCTTGCCCCAACCACTAGGCCACTCCTCCACGTCATCTCTGCTCTGTAAACCTTGGAACAGCATCACATGGTCCAGGAAACCAAAACACTCTCAATGATACCATCCATGCAGTCATGCATTCATCTCCGGGATGCAAGCTTCTCTGCCTTAGCCTTTATCCTCAACAGGGAGGATTGAAGAGAACACCACCTGCACCCCTATCTGCTTCATCCTCTTTCCCAGAGAGATGTAGTCTCTTTTGATATGCTCAGAGGGATACCTGGAAGTATTATTTGTGCCAACATGGATTAGGAACATTGGGTAGTAGTTAGTAGTCTTGATGAGTCTCGGCAAACGCTCTGAACCATCACACAGGAAAAGGATTTAAGCACCATTGTCGATAATACATTGAAACACTCTGCCCAGTGTGCAGCAGCAGCCAAGAAAGCAAATAGAATGCTAGGAATCATAAAGAAAGGAACTGTGAATAAAATGAAGGATATTATAATGTTTCTCTATTGTTCCATGGTGCGACCACACTTTGAATGTTGTGTGCAATTCTGGTCAGCATATCTTAAAAAGGATATAGCAGCATTAGAAAAGTTACAGAGAAGAGCCACAAAAATGGTTAAGGGGATAGAATGAAAGGCTTCAAAGGTTAGGGCTCTTCAACTTAGAAAAGAAATGGCTGAGGAAAGATATGATAAATGTCTATAAAATAATGAATGGTGTTGAATGGGTAAATACAGATTGGTTGGGATATGAACATACACACCAAGCAAGTATATCAGTGAGTGGGCCCCAGAAAAGGGAACCCATAAATAGCACTTGAAAAAAATACTGCAGAGCACTATGGGGGATATAATTCAAGTATATGCCCCAACAACAGCTGCAGAAGAGAATGAAATTAAAGAATTCTATGAACAAGTACAAGCTGAAATTGACAGAACATGCAAACAGGATATCCTGATAGTCATGGGTGACTGGAACGCAAAAGTTGGCAACAATGAAGAAGGCAAAGTAGTTGGATAATGTGGACTTGGCAACAGAAATGAAGCTGGAGAAAGACTGATAGAATTCTGCAAGACCAATGATCTATTCATCTCAAACACCTTCTTCCAGCAACACAAGTGGCGACTGTACACATGGACTTCACCCAATGGATTGTATAAAAATCAAATTGACTACATCTGTGAAAGTCAACGATGGAAAAGCTCTATAACATCAACAAAGACAAAACCTGGAGCTGACTGTGGTACAGATCATCAACTACTAGTATGCAAACTCAAGCTAAAGTTGAAAAAGAGCAAAACACTCATGAATGCAGCAAAATATGACCTTGAGAATATACCACTGGAATTTAAAGACTGCCTGCAAAATCGATTTGCTGCTTTAGATACAAATGACAGAGCTCCGGAAGAGTTATGGAATGACATCAAGAAGGCTGTGTTGGAAGAAAGCGAGAAGTCTCTACAAAAGGTGAAAAAGCAAAAACGGCCAAAATGGATGACGTAAGAAACTCTGAAAATGCCCAGAAATGCAGAGAAACTAAAGCCAGAGGAGAAAGAAAGACAATAACAGAACTCAACAGAGATTTCCAACGTGCAGCAAGACAGGACAAGGAAAAGTACTACAATGACACTTGCAAGGAAATAGAAGCAGAAACTATTAGAGGAAGAACAAGATCGGCTTTCCTAAAGCTACGAGAGTTAAAGAAAAAGTTCCAGCCTCGAATTGGAATGTTACAAGATGCTCAAGGTTCTATGTTGAATGATGCTGAGAAGATTAAGAAAAGGTGGAAGGAATATACAGAGTTTTTATATGATAAAGATCTAGTGGACCAACAGCCGTTTCAACCTGTACCTTATGATCGGGAACCATTGGTGATGAAAGAAGAAGTTGAAGCAGCATTGAAAGCCTTATCAAACAACAAAGCACCAGGCATCGATAGCATTCCTATACTAAAGAAAGGTGATCCAACTGACTGTGGAAATTATCAAACAATCGCTCTGATCCCACATGCCAGCAAGATTCTACTGAAGATTATTCAAAAGAGACTACAACCATACCTTGAACAAGAACTACCTGAAGTGCAAGCAGGGTTCAGGAAAGGGCGAGGAACGAGAGACATCATTGCGGATGTGAGATGGATCCTTGAAAAGACTAAAGAATACCAAAAGGATATCTATTTGTGCTTTATCGACTATAGCAAGGCTTTTGACAGTGTAAACCATGAGAAACTCTGGGCCACATTAAGAAGCATGGGTATACCAGAACACCTGATCATTCTCTTGCGCAATCTGTACATTGATCAAGAAGCAACAGTTAGAACGGAACAAGGAGAAACAGAATGGTTCAAAATAAGCAAAGGTGTAAGACAAGGCTGCATACTTTCCCCCTACCTGTTTAATTTATATGGAGAACAAATCATCAGAGAAGCAGGATTGTATGAAGACAACAGAGGTGTGAAGATTGGTGGAAGACTCATCAACGACCTTCGGTATGCTGATGATACTACATTACTGGCTGAAAGTGAAGATGATCAGAAAGATTTGCTTCTCACAATCAAAGAACATAGGGGCATGTTTACTAAACACCGTTGCTGTGCGGGTTCCCGTTAGTGTGCTGGTGCCATATAAGGAGTGGGCGGGCCAGGCAGAAAAAAGAAAAAAACCGGACCGTACATGTGTGCGTCGCGCTAATGTGCGGGGCCCACATTAGCGCGTGGGAAGGCTAAGTGGGGCGCTGCTGCATAACCAAACAACAGAGCCGTAGTACAACGGTGAAGACACTGACCTATGGTGCAGGGGCCAGGGGTTCAAGCCCCCATTGCGCTCAATGAAAAAGACCAGCTGAGGCATCAACTTTTATGGGCAAAAGTGGTGTAGGAGGTATATTGATTATGGGCGGCAGAAGGCAGCGCACTCTTTTTTATACGGCATGAGGCAGCGCACTGTTCATTGTGGGCGGCAGATGGCGGCGTGCTGATAAAATGGGGCAACAGAAGGCGGCGAGCCTGTGGGCAGAAGGCGTCGCGCTGATGTGTGAGGGGGCAGCCCAATAGTGGGAGGGATAAGTGGCGCGCTGATGTGCAAATAGCAGGAATGGAGCCATAGCACAATGGTTAAGACACTGACCACTCGTGCAGGCATCATGGGTTCAATTGCCCACGGTGCCCATTGAAGACAGCTGGCTGAGGCATTATTTTAAGGGGCATGCCCATGTTGGGCGGCATAAGGCGGCACGCTGTTAATGTTACGCGGAAGAAGGCGGCGCACTGCTAATTTTGTGCGCCACAAGACGGCGCGCCGATGGCTACAAGGCTGCGCGCTGCTGCTCAAACACAGCATCAGAGCCACAGCACAATGGTTGTGACACTGACCAATGGTGCAGGGACCAGGGGTTCAATCCCTCACAATGCCCATTGAAAAAAACTAGCAGAGGCAGAATGTTTTATGTTGTGGAGTGCTGTAGGAGGCCCACTAATTTTATTTTGTGATAACAACTAGAAAACGCACGCTCACAGCATGTTAACATAAGGCAGCCCATAAGGCACATGTGACAGTGCACCGTCCGCCAAGGCACCCTAGAATGTCCCCTATAGGGCAGCATGTATGTTGCGACACAGGATAATGTATAGTGCACCCTATATGGATGGCAACCATAAAGTGCCGTATACGGCGCCCCATAAAGCGCCCTCAGAGGCACCTTATGGGTACAGTACGCTCAGGGTGTTATTGCTGGCAGCAACATATGTACAGTAAATTAAAAAGATGCTGTGGACACCCCTATCACAGAACCCCACTGTGGGTTTGAACCCATGACCTCTGGCTGCATAGGGAGTGATGTAACCATTGGGCTACAACTCCATAGCTGTAAGCAAGACCCTGGCTGGCTGCAGATAGCCTGCACGTCACCTCACAGACAGTCTGCCGGTGTAAACAGGATAGGGTTAGGCCACACGTACCCATGATGCACTGCACATGCAAATTAGCTGTCCACAGATGGACACAAGATGGGGAATGCACCCCCACAGCACCTCGGCCCTGTTGGGGGGAGTGACCGGGTGCACCCACACAGCACCTCGGCCTGGTAGGGGGCACTGACCGGGTGTTTTACTGGCACAGAGTAGCTACACACCGTTACATCGTGCGGGTTCTGTGCTCACCCTGAGTGTGCAATGAGGCGCCCAGGACCAGGTCCACAACACCTTCCATGGCTGATGGAGGCCAAGCGGGAGTTCCAAAGCAGTGTAAGATAGCTAGTTTCTGCACAAACACCATGGATATCCCAGTCAGGCTCAGCACCCCCCTGGGAACCCCCACCAGGGCCTTTCTTCCCCCAGCAGCAGCAAAAGCAAACATGGTCCCCCATCAAGAGATCCACACTGCACCTCCCTGCAAAGGTGGCAGTAGAGGGCAACACCACCCCCACCCCACACAACAGCAGACAGACATAGGACCAGGATAAGGTAAGCTGCACCCCACCACCAGATATTCCCCTGCAGCAAGCCAACAGCCACTGCACCCTAGAAGCCATTCCAGCAAGACACATACCAGCTACAAACAGTCTGCTGGTTAGTCCATAGTGCATGTTCCCAATGGAGACACATGCACCCAGAACTGGTCTGCCAGCATACACAGCAAGCAGATAAATCAGTGACTGGGCCCCAAATACAAACCCATATCTATCACATGAGAGAAATACTGTATAGCACTATGGGGGTGCCTAGCCATGCTGTGGTCACTGCACAGTCAGGGTGAGCTTGATCTCCCAGAAGGACATGCTTTGGCCACCCTGTCTGTGTAGGTGGTGGCCGGACACTACAATGTCCCTGCCAGTGCCCTATGCCTGGTGCAGATGCATCCTGGCCAGGCTACCCTGTCCTGGCTATACCCATGGTACCTAGCACCTCATTATGCACATTGGCAGGCCAATACTGGCAACAGTGCTGGCAGTGTGGGCTGTGGAAGGGGCTTGCAGCCAACACCCACTGTATAGCCAGACACACACTTCCACACCTATGCCATCATGGTGCTACTATTGAGGAAGTAATTAGCCTTGCCCACCAAACCGGTCCTGAGCACGGCAAGGCATGGATATGGTACGCAGTACAGCTGGGGGTCACTCCCCAGGGTGGTAAACACCGTCAGAGGCCAGGCCTGGAGCACGCACCGCAAACACCTAACAGATTGTTCGGATGGGGTCAACTAGCAGTATGTGTGTAACGTATGGGTATCTAGCTGCCTGTGCTCCTAGCAAACGTCTCAGAGCTGTGTACCGTATACCTCAGGTGTAGGGTGACATTGGTAAGTTATGCAAGTGCTAGTTTTGGGAGATGCATGCAGGGTCCAATGGTGTGCCTCTCCAGGAGACATTGGCCAATGAGGCCTGTGGGTGTGGGTGTGTCTGCCCTTGATGGCTGCTGCTTTACGGCACAGATTCCCAACTCCAGTCCAGGTTTGCATCACACTGTTCGGGTTTTCCTGCTGTCCCTCATGGATATGCATGAGCTACATCTACATACCATGGGTGTGGTGCATAGATATACAGCACAGGCATTTGTATGAGTGGCATCATGGAACCTGACTGGTGTGTGCCCCACCAGGACTGCATTTGGGTGATTCTGCTCTGGGTACTGGCCCTGTTCATGGTGTCTTTGCTCAGTGGGGTAAAAGATAGACGTATTGCCATTGCATATGTCCTCGCCAGGAAAGGTGTGCCCTTACTATCACTGTTTACTTGGGGGAAAAATATGTGGGCAAGATTGGCAGTTGCCCCAGTTGGGCTTTGAACCTGTAACCTTCTGCTTTTGCATGCAGTGTCTGTGTGCACTGCACCACTGTGTAGCCACAGGTTGGTTGGATTCCCTGGCATGTCCATGACTGTGGATCCGGCAGGGCCTGTCTGTTGCAGTCTGTTGCAGTGGACGGTGGCAGCCTGCACATGGCTAGGCCTCTGTCTTCTGTCGCTAGCAGCCACTGCCCCCTGCACCACATCTACTTGTCCGCCAACATGCTGGCATGAGCTCCTCCCATAAAAAGCAGGTGACCTGATTGGAATGTGGCAGTACGGGACTGCATTTGGGGTACTTGGCTGTGGGTAATGCCCATTGTTGTGGTGTGTGTGTGTGCGTTGTTGGGTAAAATATGGGTGTTTTCCCCATGCTTATGTCCCCTGCAATACAGGGGTGTCTGCGCTATCTGTGTTTAGTGGTGGGTAAAATGCAGGGACTGGGCTGGCAAGTGCCCCAGCTGGGCTTTGAACCTCTGACCCTCTGGTCTTTAGAGGTACTGACTCTGTCTGCTGCACCACACTATGGCCACATAGACAGTGCAGCCCCTGGAGGTAGTAAGCCTGGCAGGATGGAGTCACAAACCCTGCTCTACGCAAATTTACTGTGGGCATATGCACCCTGTCTGGTGACAAACGTGCACATAAACCACGGAAATGACCACGGGAACTGGGGGAAACAATATCACCACGCTGGGCAACAGTGATATTAATGGGCAACCATAGCAAACACTCCCAGGACAGCTCCACAACAGGAAATGTTGTTTGGAAGAGTCTCCGCTCCGTAAACCCTTCCAAAATTCATTTCTTTTTTCTGGAGCTTTGTTGGGTGTGTTTTCTGTATTTGCCCATCACTATAACTGTTCCCCAGCTGAATTACTATTTTTAATAGTTCTGTTGTGGTCATTTCCTATTTTTATGTGCACTTTTGTGCTGTGCACATGTATCACACTGCTCACGTTTTGCTGGTTTCCCCTGTTTTCCTGTACATTGCTGACGGAAATTGTTTCTCTTCCCTTTAAATGCTTTCTACCGCGAGTGTTTCACTCGCGGTAGTTTTTACATGCAAATTCGGGCCCGATACTGTGCGGGGACCCTCTCCCCTCCCACTCTCCACCCGTTGACCCCGTCCCTCCGCCCCTCCGGAGCCTTCCTCCGCCCTCCTTTAGCCGTTCAACGCCTCTATCGGACATTTGCAGGCCCGCACTTGTACGGGGCCCGTTAGTGTGCCGCGTACCTGTGCGGGGGTGACACGCACGTGTGCGGGGCGTTTAAACGCGTTTATGCGCGTTTCAGTGCCGCGTTTCCGTGCGCTATTTTGCGGCGCGCACATTTCCGGTTTTTAGTAAACATGCCCCATAGTCTCAAAATGGGCCTGCACCTTAATGTAAAGAAGACAAAGATCATGACAACTGGCATAATCAACAGGTTCATCATTGAAGGAGAAGAAATTGAAATTGTGAACAACTTTAACCTACTTGGATCAACTATCAATAAAGAAGCAACAAGCAGTAAAGAAATCAAACGACACATTACTCTTGGCAGAATGGCTATGAAAGACCTAGATAAGATTCTCAAGAGCAGAGATGTCTCTCTCCATACAAAGATTCGACTTGTTCAAGCCATGGTATTTTCAATAACATCATATGGATGTGCCTTTGAATTATGGTGCTGGCGGCAAATACTGTGTATACCATGGACTGCCCGAAGAACAAACCAGTCGGTACTAGAGGAGATCAAACCTAAGCTTTCTTTAGAAGCTCAGATGACAAGACTTTGACTTTCATACTTTGGACACATCATGCGAAGAGAGAGATCATTAGAGAAAGACATCATGCTTGGCAAGATAGAAGGTCAATGCAAAAGAGGAAGGCCAGCAATGAGATGGATCGATACAATAACAGCAGCTACGGGTACCAGTCTGTCAACAATGAGCCGCCTCACTGAAGACTGAACACAATTTAGGATAGCTATCCAGAGGGTCGCCATGAGTCAACTCCGACTCAACGGCACTTAACAACAACAGCCATGCCATGGTCACTGCTCAGTCAGGGTGAGAGTGATCTCCCAATATGACATGCTGTGGCCACTTGTTCGTGCAGCTGGTGGTCGGGCACTAAAATGTCCCAGCCATTGCCCTATGCCTTGTGCAGATGCATCCTGCTCAGACCACCCTGTCCTGGCCATACCCACAGTACCTTGCTCCTCATTATGCACACTGGCAGGCTAACACTGGAAACAGTACAAGCAGTGTGGGCTCAGTAAGGTGTAGACAGCCACAAAACACTGGATAGACATACACACACTCCCACACCTATTTCAGCATTGTGCAAAGATAGCGGTGGCTAGCAGACCTGGCCGCCACACCAGTCCTGGGCACAGTGCAGGCATTGCTATCTTACTCAATACTGTTGAGGTCACTCCCCGGGGTGGTAAACACTGTCAGAAGCAAAAACTGAAACACACTCCACGGATATTAGAAAGGTTGCTATGATGCATCTCTGTCAACAAATCATGTTTAACTTAGGATTTGTTAGCTGACATTAATCATAGCAACTTTTTGATATATGTGTAACGTGTTCCCAAGTTTAGGATGGCATTGCTAAAGTATGCAGGTGCCAGTATTGGGAGATGCTGCTCTGCACAGGGCCTAACAGCCTGACTCTTCATGAGACTTTGGATAGTGGAGTCTGTGGGTGTGGGTGTTTGTGCCCCTGTTGGCAGCTGCTCTAGGGCAGAGGTTCCCAACTCCTGTCCTGGTGGGCTAAATATGGTTCAGGTTTTCATGCTGCCCCTAATGAATATGCATGAGATACATTTCCATACAATGGGGGCGGTGCATACAAATGCAGCAAAGGCATATTTATTAGGGACAGCATGAAACCTGAATGGTGTTTGGCCCTCCAGGACTGCAGTTGGGAAACTCTGCTCTAGGGATTGCACATGTTTATGGTGTCTGTGTTCTGTAGGGTAAAATGTAGGCGTTTCAGGCATGTTTATTTTATCTGCAATAAAGGTTCCGTCTTTATTTCCACGGTTTAGTACTGGGTAAAATATGGGGACAAGGTTGGCAGGAGCCACAGCTGGGACTTGAACTTGTGACTTTCTGCCCTGGAACACACTGGCTGTGTGCATTGCACCAAACTGTTGCCACAGGTGCAGATCATTCCATGGTGATACCATGACTGTTCATCAGACAGACCTTGTCTGTTGCAAGACCTTGTCTCTTGCATTGCACGGCACCCACCTAAACGGGGCTTGGCCGTGGTGTGCTGTGGGCAGATGCCACTGCCCCCTCCGCTACCAGCACCCCTCCGCCACCATGTTGACATGCCCTTCTGTCAGTGGTGCTGGTGGTGCGCAGTTCCAGGCCATCCAGTGTGCTGGTAGGCGGCTGTCTATGGTGCGTGATATGGGGTAGGGGTGCCTGCATAGACATCCACGCTTCCCCCAGCACCACCTGACAATGTTATGTGCCCTTTGGTTTACTTGCTGGGTACTGTCCCCTGGGACACTGTGGGACACACACTCGTGGTCATGTTTTGCCCTTGGTCAGTTGCTGTCCTGCTGGTTTTCTGCTTCCAAATGCCTAACCCACCCTGTGCCCCAACTGCCACACTGCATGTCCCGCCTGCAGCCCCCTGTACCCCATTTGCAGCCTCACTGTCCTTGGGCACTATGATGTTGCTGCACATGTATCACTACTATCACTTTTATTGGTTTCCCTGCCTTTGCTGCACATTGCTAACTGAAATGTTCTCTCTCCCCTGCAAAGGTGCCTCTAGCGCGAGGTTTTCACTGACGCTAATTTTCAGACCTTCATTTCACAGTGTTAGTGTGCATGTGACCTCTCCCCGCCCACTCTCCACCCATTGACCCCTTATCTCTGCCCCTGGGGAGCCATACCCCGCCCTCTGGGGAGCCATACTCCACCCTCTGCGCACCTTAACGCCGCAGGAGACATTATCGCGCGATACGTGACATTCTCGTATGCTAATGCACCATTATTGCATGATAATGTCACGTATCGCATGATAATGTTGCAGCTGCGCCATTAGCACCATTTAGTAAACATACCCCTATGTTATGTTTATTTTTAATATTATGTATATATGTAATTTGTAATCTGCCCTGAAAAATTTGAAAGAACAGAATACATATCAAATAAATACATTTATGACAAAGCCCACCAATCATTTTGGTAACCACTCTCTACACTGACTCTATCCTGTTTATATCCTTTTGAAGGTGCGGTCTTCCAGAACTGCACACAATACTCTAAATTAGGTCTCACCAAACACTTATACTCAGGCAATATCACCTCCTTCTTCCTTTTGGCTACTCCTCTCCCTGTGCACCCAAGCATCATTCCGGCTTTCACTGTCACCTTTTCTACCTGTTTTGCCATCTCAAAATCATCAGAAACAATTACCCCAGGTCCCTCTTCTTCTTTCATGGACCAAAGGACTTCACCTTCTATACTGAACTGCCCCCTTGGAGTTTTGTATCCAAATGCATGACTCTACATTTTTTACTGTTAATTCTCAGCTGTCAAATTCTCAGCCATTCTTCAAGCTTCGCTAGATCTCTACTCATGTTATCTACACTTTCCTGGGTGTCTATTTTTTTGCAGATTTGGTATCATCTTCAAAGAAGCAAACCTTACTCGATAGTCCTTTCATAATACTGTTATCACTTACAAAAATGAAATGTTAAAAAGAATCAAACCAAGAACAGATCACTGTGGCACACACTGGTAACATCCATCTCCTCAGAGTGAGCTTCATATACCTCTACATTTTGTCTCCTCCCACTTATCCAATTTCTAACCCAGTCAGTCACTTTAGGATCTATCTCTAAGGCACTCAGTTTATTTATGTCACTTGTTTGGGACAGTGTTAAAGGCTTTACTGAAATCTATGTACACCACATGGAGAACTCTCCCTCACTCTAACTCTCAGGTCACTCAGTCAAAGAAATTATTGAGATTTGTCTGACAAGGCCTGCCTCTTGTCAAATCATGCTACCTTGGATCTTGTAATCCATTATATTCCAGAAACCTCACTATCCTCTGTTTTAGCAGAAGTTTCATTAGTTTGCTCATCACAGAGGTCAGACTACTCAGCTTGTTGTTCCCCACCTCATCCTTACTACTGCTTTTACCCTAATCCAGTCCTCTGTCACCATTCCCAACTCTACAGAAGCATTGGAAAGATCAGAGAGTAGAGTCACTAGATTTCCCTAACTTCCTTCAGTACTTTCAGATTATCCCATCTGGCCCCATCTACTTTTGGTTTAGCTAGCTCCTCATGAACACAGTCTTCTGAAAGTCATTCAAAATCCCCCCTCACTTCTGTTTCCATTTGTGGATGTTTTCTGAGGTCCTGCTCCTGGCCTTTCATTCTGCTTTATCCTCATCAGTTACTAAATATTCCTTCCCTTCCCCCTTGATTCTGACAAAATACCATGTTTGCACTTCCTGCTCTCACTAACATATCTAAAAAATGTTTTTTTCTTCCCATTTTACTGCATTGGCTAGTTTTTCTTCCAAATGCATCTTTGCTTTCCTGAATACTTTCCTAGCTTCTCTTAACTTTTCCAAATATTTATGCTTGTCTTCCTTTTTCTGTGATCTCTTGTATTTTATGAAGCTACAGTACTTCCTTTGAGAACCATAGTGACCTTATTTTCCGTATGCATTTACTTGCTTTTCTAATAAAAACATTTGTTGGCCTTAAAATATTCACTTTCAGTTTCACCTTCTGCTTTTCTACATCTTCCAGCTGTTCCCATCCCACTAATGACTCTTTGAGATATTGCCCTATTTGGCAAAGTTAGCTTTCCTAAAGTCTAAGACCTCACTTTTCAATGGACTATATCAGCCCTTGTCCTAATGCTGAACCACACCATCCAATGATCACTGGATGTGTGATGATCACCCACTATAATATCAGAAACTCTCTCCCCATTTGTTAGCACCAGGTCTAGAATGGTCCCCTTATGAGTGGGTTCTGCTACCAGTTTCTGAAATGGTTCTCCATGTAAAGGATCCAGGATTTCCTTACTTTTATATGACACTGGACAGGGTTGTCCCAATCAATATTTGGCATATTGAAATCACCTATCAACAGTACTTCTCCTTTCATAGCAATACTGTGAATGTCTTCAATTAAACCTGTCCACTTCTACCTGAGATCTATACACAACACCAGTGTAAATGGATGTTCCTTTCTCTCTTTCCAGTTTAACCCACAGTGCCTCTTCCTTCTCTTGCAAGTCCTGCAATTCTGTAGTTTTAATATTATTTTTTGACACATAGGGGTATGTTTACTAAACGTGAGTAACGCGCGTAGTATGACGTTAACGACCGTAAGTGCAGTGTAACGCGCGTAAACACACGCCAACGACCGGTAACGTCGTACTACGCGCGGAAACCGCGCTTAACGATCGTAAAGCCCCGCGGTGCGTTAAAACAGCGCAGAAGGTGGAGAGTGGGCGGAGAGAAGGGGTCAATGGGCGGAGAGGGGGCGTGGAGAGGCTCCCCCTCACTAACGCGCTGTAATTCTGAGCTCAATTCCAACGCGAATGAAAACCTGCCGTTAAAGGCTTTTAAAGGGAAGAGAAACCATTTCCGTCAGCAATGTACAGCAAAACCGGGGAAACACACAAAACGTGAGCAGTGTGATACATGTGCACTGAACAAAATAGCACATAAAACGTTAAAATGACCACAGGAAACATTTTAAAAAGCATAATACAGCTTGGCAACAGTGATAGCAATGGGCAACAAGGAACAACACTGCCTGGAAAGCACCAAATAAAAAAGAAATGATGTGTGGAAGGGTCTACGCGTCACAGACCCTTTTAAATATCAGTTCATTGTAATGGATTGTCCTGGGAGTGTTGTGTAATGTTTCCCAATGATATCATTGTTGCCCAGCTTGGTTATGGGTGTGTGCCCCTTTTGTGAGATATTCTCTGAGGTTTATGTGCACCGTTGTCTGCATACAAGGTAAATGAGGTCACAATAAACCTGTTGCAGAGCAGGGTTTCTGACTTGTCAGGCCGGTTTAACTAACTCCAGGGACTGCACTGTCTCTGTGGCTACAGTGTGGTGCAACAGACACAGCCAGTGTCTGTAAAACCAGAGGGTCACAGGTTCAAATCCCAGCTGGGGGTCCTGCCAACCCAGTCCCCATAGCTTTACCCACCACTAAACATTGATAGTAAAGACACACCTTTATTGCAGAGAACATACACATGGCCTATATTTTACCACACCAGAAACAGGCACATTACCGTAAAGCAGAGTTTCGCAAATGTAGTCCTGGAGGGCCCCACAACATTCCGGTTTCATGCTGCCTCCAATAAAGATGCCTGTGCTGCATAGCTATGCACCACCCCCATGTTATGCAGATGTAGCTCATGCATATTTATGAGGGACAGCATGAAAACCCGAACAGTGTTTGGAACACCAGGACTGGAGTTGGGGAACTCTGCCGTAAAGCAGCAGCCAACAGGGCCACACACCCACCCACAGGCCCCATTGGCCAGTGCCACCTGGAGAGGCAAGAAATTGGGTCCTGCCTGTATCTCCCAATACTAGCAGTTGCATACCTTAGCAATGCCACCCTACACCTGGGTATATGGTACACAGCTATCAAACGTTTGCTATGAGAACTGGCAGATATCAATTCCTCTGTTAAGCACATTTTGCTCATTGAGCTCCACCATAACAATCATTCTGATGTCTGCGGTGTGTGCTGCAGGTCTGGTCTCTGACAGTGTTCACCACCCTGGGGAGTGACCCCCCAACAGTCTTGTGTACCATATCCATGCCTGTACTATGCCCAGGACTGGTGTAGTGTGTATGGCTGCTGACCACCTCTATAGTAGCACAATGCTGACATCGGTGTGGGGGTGGTTGTCTGTCTATCCAGTGTGTGGTGGCTGCAAACACCTTCCACAGGCCACAATGCCAGCAATGTTGCCAGAATTGGGCTGCCAATGTGCATAATGAGGAGCAAGGTACCATGGGTAGAGGCCGGACAGGTTGGCCTGGCCAGGGCGCATCTGCACAGGGCATAGGGCAGTGACAGGCACATTGTAGTGGCCGGCCACCACCTACACAGACAGGGTGACCTCAGTATGTGCTGCTGAGAGATCACTCTCACCCTGACTGTGCAGTGACCACAGCATGGCTAGGCACCCCCATAGTGCTATCTAGTATTTCTCTCATGTGATATATATGGGTTGCCTTTTGGGGCCCTGTCACTGATTTAACTGTGTATGCTGACATCCCAGTTCTGGGTGCAGGCATCTCCACTGGGCACTAGCAGACTATTTGCAGCTGGTATGTGTTGTGATGGAGTGGCTTGCAGGGTGCAGTGGCTGATGGCTTGCACCAGGGGAATATCAGATAGTGGTGGGGTGCAGCATGCCATATCTAGGCCTAATGTCTGTCTGCTATTGTGTTCTGGATGTGTACAGAGCTGCATTGACTGCTCTGTGGGGTGTGTGTCCCTCAGCAGGACCGGGGTTGATGTTCCCCCTCTACGTCCACCTTGCAGGGAGGTTGATGTTGTATTGTTTGATAGGAGACCCTGTTTGCTGCCCTGGGGGAGGGGGAGGGGGTGGTGGTGGTGGTGCATGGGTCCATGGGGGCTACACCTGACTGATACAGACAGAGATGTCCAAGGTGTTTCTGCAGAAACTACCTCTCACACTATAACACTGCTGTGGACCTGCACCATGGCCTCTTTCAGCCAGAGACGGTGCTGTGGACCTAGTGCTGGGCGCCTCACTGCACCCTCAGGGTGAGCACAGTACCCGCACAATGTGACGGTGTGTAGCTACTCTGTGCCAGTACAACACACGGTCGGTACCCCCTATCAGGCCGAGGTGCTGTGGGGGTGTATTCCCCATGGTGTGTATGTGTGGACAGCTGATTTGCATGTGCAGTGCATCATGGGTGTGACTGGCCCAATCCAACCCTGTGAAACACCAGCACCTGCTCACAGGCTCTGCTAAACCATAGGCCATCACACGTACATCTGTTAGCATAATGCATAGGTGCAGGACACCCTACAAAGTCTGTAATATAAGATGCCCACACTGGTAAAAACACACGTACCCACGCACGAATGTACGCGCGCGGCTACGCACTTACCAATGCACGTGGCTAGGCACACTCCGAGGGTGTTTTTCTGACACCAATACTCAGCGTAACGAAAAACATGCCTCCTCTTTCCTTCTGTAATGTACAGGATGATGCCTGAGACAGCCTTTTGCATTAGGCACACTGGGGGCTCGAACCCATGCTGCCTGTAACAGAGGTCAGTACCGTAACCATTGTGCTACAGCTCTGTTTCAGTGCTTTGTGTCTGTACGTCTTCTTACGATTAACGCGCAGTAACGCGGCACGGCGCCCGGTAACGCTCGTTAATTTTTCTAACGCGCGGTAGTGGTAACGATGTACCGCCCATGTCCTTATTTGGGGTTTCTTTCACTACCGCGGCTCCTAACGCGAACTGCACTAACGCGATTTAGTAAACAGACCCCATAGTGTTGTTCTTCATCCCTTTATTCATACCCTGTCCTTCCTGTATAAATTATAGTCTGGTATAATTACATCCCAGTCATGGTTCTTCATGAACTATGGGACTTGTTTACAAAGCCGTGGTAGGGGTTTCCACCCAATATCGAAGCCACGGCCCCATTTAATTCAATGGGGTCATGGCTCCGATATCGAGTGGAAGCCACTATCGCAGCTTTGTAAACAAGCCCCTATATCTCCATAACTGCCACTAAATCCAAGTCAGCCTTTTCCGGTTAAAGTTTCAACATCCAGAATCTTATTTTCCTCACTACGGGCATTAATAAACATCGCTTTCCAGATGTTGCCCCTTTTACCCATGTCTACAGAGGTATTTAATGTTTTACTTACCTGAGGGCTTTCACTCACCCATCCTTAACAAATCTAGTTTAAAGCATTCTTTAGTAGGTTGGCCAGTCTGCTGCGGAAGATGCTTTGACTCATCCTGGATAAATGGACACCATATCTATCAGCAGCCCTTGGAAAATCATCCTATGGTTGTGAAAACCAAAATGCTTTCAATGACACCATCTATGCAGCCATACATTCATCTCTAAGATGCAAGCTTCTCTGCCTCGGCATTTACCCTCAACAGGGAGAATTGAGGATAATGCCACTTGTGCTCCTATCTGCTTTACCCTCTCTCCCAGAGTCATGAAGTCACTCTTGAATTCTATGTATCCCTCCATGCATTCTCTCTCTTGTCATATCTCGTCTCGACTATTGTAATATCTCCTTGGCAGGTCTTCCCCAGTCTCAGCTCACCCGTCTCCAACATGTCCAAAATACTGCTGCTCGTATCTTAACTCACGCTTCCCGCTTTGATCATGTCACTCCCCTCCTTCTTCATTTACATTGGCTCCCTATTTCCTTTCATATCCACTATAAATTTCTTATTTTTGTGCACAGTTCACACAGGCACTCCCCTTTACCTTGCTGACCAGGTTCATCTGCACACGTCTCACCGTTCACTCTGGTCTATTCATGTTAACCGTATGTCCCTCCCCTCCCCCTCACAACCTCACTTGGAATCTACCCGCTCATCTGCTTTCTTTTTTCTGGGTCCAAGACTCTGGAACTCACTCCCCTCCACCCTCCACCTAGAACTCTAGTTTAAGGGGTCTGTTTACTAAATCGCGGTAAACGTGAATAACGCGCGTTGTATGACGTTAACGACCGCAAGTGCAGTATAACGCGCGTAAACACGCGCCAACGACCGGTAACGTCATACTACGCGCGTTGACCGCGTTTAACGATCGTAAAGCCCCGCGGCGCGTTAAAACAGCGCAGAAGGTGGAGAGTGGGTGGAGAGAAGGGGTCAATGGGCGGAGAGGGGGCGGGGAGAGGCTCCCCCTCACTAACGCGCTGTAATTCTGAGCTCAATTCCAACGCGAATGAAAACCTGCCGTTGAAGGCATCTTTAAAGGTAAGAGAAACCATTTCCGTCAGCAATGTACAGAGAAACCTGGGTAACACACAAAACGTGAGCAGTGTGATACATGTGCACAGAATGAAATGTCACAGAAGACAATAAAAATGACCAGAGGAAACCCCTTTAAAAGCATAAATCAGCAGTTTAAACAGTGATAGCAATGGACAACAAGGAACAGAACTCCCTGGAAAGCACAAAATAAAAACCTAATGATATGTGGAAGGGTTCACGCTTCGCAGACCCTCGAAAAGGGAAAGTCACTGTAATGGAGCTGACCTGGGAGTGTAGTGTAATGTCTCCCAATGATATCATTGTTGCCCAGCTCGGATATGGGTGTGTGTCCCTTCTGTGAGGTCCCCCTGAGGTGTATGTGCACCGTTGTCTGCATACAAGGGAAATGAGGCCACAGTAAACCTTTTGCAGAGCAGAGTCCCTGACCAGCCAGGCAGGTCATACTAACACCAGGGACAGCACCATCTCTGTGGCCCCAGTGTGGTGCAATGGACACAGCCAGTGCCTGTAAGACCAGAGGGTCACAGGTTCAAATACCAGCTGGGACTGCCGCCAACCCAGTCACAATAGTCCTACCCACCACTAAAAAGTGAAAGTAAAGACACACCTTTAATGCAGAGAACAAAGGCATGGTCCATTTTTACACCACACCAAACACAGACACCAGAAACAGGCACAGCAACGAAAGCTGAGCCCCGCAAATGCAGCCCTAGAGGGCCCCACAGCATTCCTGTCCCATGCTGTCACATCAAAGATGCCTGTGCTGTATAGCTATGCTCCACCCCCATGGTAGGCAGATGTAGGTCAGGCATATGTATGAGGGACAGCATGAAAACACAGATAAAACGTGGAAAATAGCAGAAAGAAAACTGTAAACATCACAAGTCAGCTGGGCAACAGTGATAGCAATGGGCCACAATAAAAAACACACTCCCTGGAAAGCGAAACCAAAAAAAGAAAAGATACTTGGAAGGGATCACGCTACGGAGACCCTTTCAAAACACATCCCCTGTTATTGGAGCATTCGCGGGAGTGTCGTGTATTGTTGCCCAATGATATAATTGTTGGCCAGCTTGGTAATGGGGGATTGCCCCCTCATGCGAGGTTGTATGTGAGGTTACGTGCAAATTGCCTCCATACAAGCGATATGAGTCCACAGTAAAATGGTGCAGAGCAGGGTCTCTGACCTGTCAGGCCAGGTATCCCATCTCCAGGGATCGCATTGTCCCTGTGGTCTCAGTGTGGTGCAACAGACACAGCCAGTGCCTCTAAGACCAGAATGTCACAGGTTCAAATCCCAGCTGGGGCCATGCCAATCCTGCCCACATATTCTCCCCACAACTAAACTGTGATGGAATGGTCACACCCTTATTGCTGAGAACATACGCATGGACAAAACGCCAATATTTTACCACACCAGATATAGGCGCATTACCCAGAGCATAGTCCCCCAAATGCAGTCCTGGAGGGCCCCACACCATTCAGTTACCATGCTGCCCCCAATAAAGATACCTGTGCTGCATAACTATGCCCCCCCCTTGTCTGCAGATGTAGCCCATGCATATTTATGAGGGACAGCATGAAAACCTGATCAGTGCCTGGAATGACAGGACTGGAGTTGTGGAACCCTGCCGTAAAGCAGCAGCTAACAGTGACACCCACCCACCCACCCACAGGCCCCATTGGCCAATGAAACCCGAAGAGGTAAGACAATTGGCCCTGCTGTCAACTCCCAATACTAGCAGGTGCATACCTTAGCAATGGCACCCTACACATGGGTATATGGTACACATGCACTAAAAGTTGCCAATGATAAAATGTAGAATTCATGTCCTATGTAAAGCACATTGTGCACATTGAGCTGCGCCACAACAAGCAGTCAGATGTCTGTGGTGTGTGCCGCAGGTCTGGCCCCTGACAGTGTCCAACACCCTTGGGAGTGATCCACCAGAGTATGTCGTACCACATCCATGCATGTACTGTGCCCATGACAGGTGTTGTGTGTATGGCTGCAGAACCCCCCTACAGTAGCACAATGCTGGCATAGGTGTGGGGGTGGCTGTCTGTCCAGCCAGTGTGTGGTGGCTGCAAACACTGTCGACAGGCCACACTGCCAGCAATGTTGCCAGTAGTGGGCTGCCAATGTGCATAATGAGTAGCAAAGTACCATGGGTAGAGGTCGGATAAGGCGGCCTGGCCAGGGTGTATATGCACAGGGCAAAGGGCAGTGACAGGTACATTGTAGTGCCAGGCAACCACCTGCCCAGACAGGGTGACCACGGTAGATGCCGCTGCAAGCTCAGTGTCACCCTGAATGTGCAGTGACCACAGCATGTCTAGGCTCCACCATGGTGCTACATAGTAGTTCACTCCTGTGATAAATATGGGTGTTCCCCTGTGGCCCAGTCACAGATGTATCTGCTGGCTGTGTATGCTGGCACCCCAGGTCTGGGTGCAGGCATCTCTGCTGGTCACTAGCAGCCTGTTTGCAGCTGGTAGGTGATGTGATGGAGTGGCCTGCAGGGTGTGTTGGCCTGCACCAGGGGAATCACAGATAGTGGTTGGGATTGTCATTTTCTACCAAGTCCCAATGTCAGATTGCTCCTGTGGCATGCATGTGTCTGGATCTGCAGTGACTGACCTGTGGGGTGTCTGCACCTCAGTAGGACTAGGGTTAATGTCCCCCCTCCACTGGCACCTTCCAAGGGAGGTAGAATGTGCAGATTATGATGGGTGACCCTGTTTGCCACCCAGGGGTGAGGGGGGGCGGTGGGGCATGGGTCTACACCTGCCCCAAACAGACAGAGATGTCCAAGGTGGTCATGCAGAAAATATCTATCTCACACAGAAACACTGCTGTGGACTTGCGCCATGGACGGTGCTGAGGATCTAGGGCTGGATGCCCCACTGCACACTCAGGGTGAGCAGGTCCTCAATGCCAGTACAACAAATGGTCAGTACCCCCTATAAGGGCAAGGGGCTGTGGGGGGTGCACATGACAATTTACCCCTACCATGTCCAGAGTCTGTGGGGATGCATTCCATATGGTGTGCCTGTGTGGAGAGCTGATTAGCATGTGCAGTGCATCATGGGGGTGACTGTATTATTCAATCCCTCTGAAACCGCAGCACGAGCTCGCAGCCATTGATAAACCATGGGACAGCACACGTACATCTGGTAGCAGAAAGCATAGGTGCACGACACCCTACAGAGTCTGTAATATATGAGATGCCCACACTGCTGAAACCCCTACGTACCCACACACATAAAAGAAAAGATCCCCGGGCTCAATGGTACGCGCGGCGCTGCACACGCAACAACGCACGTAGCTCAGCTTGCATACGCAATGTCCCGTCCACAAGCCTCAGCAATCCCCCTCCAATATACAGGCCAATACCCCTTCCAATATACAGGCCAGTGCCCGGGACTCGAACCCATGCTGCCCATATCAGCTGTCAGTGCAGTAACCATTGTGCTACAGCTCTGTATGGGTCAGAGATGTTTGCTGGCAACCCTCTGACACATAACAGACATATACATGCCCCCACACTCAGTGAATAATGTGTGGGTGTGTTTACTTACACCCCATACGGACAGCAAACATAGACATGCCCCCTCACTCACTATCTGATATATGGGTGTGTTTGCCTGCATCCCTCCGACACGTCCAGGAAATAAAATATAATTGGCGCTGCCCCCTCCCTCATTGTGTCATGTACAGGGTGCTACATCAGCCAGCCTTCTGCTAATGCCACCCTGGGGACTCGAACCCATGCTGCCCGTATCAGCAGTCACTGCAGTAACCATTGTGCTATAGCTCTGTATTAGTCTTGTATGTCTGGGTGGCTACTTATGCTTTACACGCGGTGGCCCGCTCGTTAGTTTCGTAACGCGCCAGTTAACGCTCGTTGGTTTCGTAACGCGCGCTAGGTCTTCCGCGGTCCCGCCCATCTCCTTATTTGGGGGTTTGTCTTCTTAACGCGGCTCCTACCGCGAACTGCACTAACGCGATTTAGTAAACAGACCCCTAAGTCTTTCAAGGCTCAATTAAAAACTCACCTCTTCTGTCTAGCATTCAATCTTCCCCCTCCCTCCTCGCCCCTTTCCCCTCCTCCTCAATGATGCATATGTTACCTCTTTTAATCTTCTGTCCTACTCTAACTTTTAAATGGCGTTCTTTTTCTATTTCTCGGCAGCTATTGATTTTTAATTGTAAACCACCCAGAAGCATTTGTTATGGATGGTATAATACGTTTTTAAATAAACATGAACATAAACATCACCAACACCAACACCAACACTGATGAGTAGCATTGAATAATATTAGGATAAACGAGTTTCAGCAAACCCTCTATAACATCTTGGATTTTGTTACCTGACAGACAGCACACATCTTGCGACATAAAGTCTTGTCGACAGATGGACATCTCAGTACCCCTCAGAAAAGAATCAATAACCACCGCTACCCTTCAGTTTCTTGTGGTCACTGATTCTGCAACTTTTGGGTGCTTGAGCTTCTTCTCATTTCTGGGATGTTTTGCTTCCTTCAGTTCCAGGGCTGCATATTGGTTCTGCAACTCGAGGGATAATGGAATTGGATTGTCTATTCTACAGGCTCTGGTGACTCATGTCCAACTCTCTTCTTTCTGTATCATACCATCTTCAGTTCTCTCAGAGAGCTTGGATGCCTGAAGTAGCATCTCATCAATGTACCTCTTGCTGCTATGGATGCTTCTCAGCCTCGACCACCTCTTCTATCAACTCTTCCATTTCTTTAATGAGGGATCATGTTTCAGGCATCTTGCACATGGAACCCGTCTCTTGACTGGGATTGGGCTGTCTATTTGGATAGAGGTAAAAACTGTAATGGGGGCAACAGCTTTGGCAACACAATTTTTTCTCAGCCATAGTTCAATTGTTAGAGTTTGGCACCTGTTGAAGGAAATGAGAAAGAGCTACCAAAGTTCTTAATATTTCCTCAGCTGTCCTTGAAGACAAAAAAGCAGCTAGCCTTTTTTATGTGTGATATAAGAAATGTCTTGTCAGTTTTATTATTTAATGCATGTTTTCTTTCACAGGGCATTACAACCATTAGTAGGTGTTTTGTAACTTGATCGAAACCATATGCCACTTTGCCCTTAATCAATACATCAAGGAATTTTGCTTCTACAGCATCAAGTGACCTCAGTAATAATAGCATGCAGTCCATTTGTTGGTTTCTGTGTTCTCGTAAGCAGTCTTATGAACCAATGATGGGGGACTACTGAGATGCAAGACTACTGAGAAAAGCTATTCTTGCTGGAAAGGATTCTGCAAGTATTTATCTGCTGGTAATTTCTCAGACTCTTGAGTTAAAGGGAACTCTTTGGGTTTAAGCTGACAAAATATCTGTCTGTTTTAAAGTTCTGTGTTTTTTTAAGTCACACAGGGCACTGTTTTAGCAAGACAGCTTGTATTAATTGTTTCTTTTCCTCCTGCCCACCCCATCTCCCACCCGCCTCAGACATAATCTTATAGCTCTTAGAGGGACTGAGATAGTCAAATTCACTTTCAGGTGTTTCTGGTTATCCTCATCAGGTATACTTAATTAATTAAGGTCCTGAAATGAATCTTGATGTGAACAAAGTCCTTTAAACCTATTAGGTACATTTGTGCTTGTACAATTATCCCTAACAACTTTAAGTAAATAAACAACTTAAATATCTTAACAAAACTTTAAAACTAAGATGCAGACAGCAGTCCAGCAGTGAGGTGGGGGTTATCCAGTCTTGTTCATTGAGTGTCACATGTACGATTTTCTCCCAGTTCATGAGGGGTCTTATGTGTGCACTAGGTGCAAGAGCTCCTTGCTCTCAGTGAATGAGTCCGATCTCTGGAGACTAGAGTAGCAGACTTGGAGGAGCAAATGAAGACAGAGAGGTGCATAGACGAGACCTACAGGGACATAGTACTGAGTTCCCACCTCCAGTCTGGCAGCCTTTGTGAAGTCATGTGAAAGAGGACAATCACTTTGGTGTGGTAGGAAGTGACACTAAGACCTGTCTTTCAGGTGATGTAAAACCTTCTCACACCGAGGAGGTTTCTCTAGGGACATGTGCCCATGAGGGAAGGGTTAGAATGGCCATTATAGCCGGTGATTCAATTATTAGACATGTAGATAGGTGGGTGGCTGGTGTAAAGCTCATCTGGTAATTGTGCACCTGGATCATCAGGATTCAAGATGGCTGATGGCTTCTCTCACTTCTCCGGCATTTTTTTCTAATGGGTAAAAAAAGGAAGGGGAATCAAGGGGACTTGCCCCAGATGCCCCAGATTACCTCAATCCTGGTTGCAGCTAGTCCTATTGAGGCTTTCCTGGTACAGCAGCAGCAATGGCCAGTTGAAGTGGGGGAGTTTTGCTCAACTGTGAGACATCTCGAACCTGAGGGTTCAGGGTCTCCTTCAAGCATTGACCTGATGCCACCCAATATACAGTGACCTCAGAAGTAGCAGAGTGTGAGTCCAAGTGCCGGTGTGCCTGGGGATTTTTTCACTTTTTGTGGTTGGTGCTTTTTCATCCCCGTTGGGAGCTTTGTTGGCTCTTGAAGTGGGTGGAGGAAAATCCCTGCTGGTAGAATCTTCGCTACAACTGCTGCCTGAGAGTGGGAGCTCATTGGAGTCGACAGGTATAGTCAGCATTTCAAACCCCAGGATTGACACAATTGGGTCGATTGCCAAAGCTACGGCGAGGAGTACTTTGGATGTTTCCTTTGTTTTGAAGCGGCCAGAGCAGTTCACTTTGGAATCTATATGGATGGCAATTCAGCAGCTTGGTGAACCCATTACTCTACAAGTACAGAATATTTAAGTTACGGTACAGCATACTTCGGAAGCTACGGTGGAGAATGTGGGTCAGATATACATGTTTAATTATTCTAAACTGGCTAATTTATGCTTGGTAAATTTTCCTTGTGTTCATAATATATCTGCTAAAGAGATGTTTAAGGCTTATTTGGTTGAAGTACTGGGTATTTCCACTGATTCTTGTCCACCTTTAGCAAAGATTTATTATCTTCCTACTGGGCAAAAGGTCTTGGGAGGAGTAGAAATCCCTGGGCCACAAGTAGCTGACAAGCTTAATGTTACTGCTATGTTGGAATCCTCTGATTCAGAGGTGGTGTCTGCTGCAACATGTATATTAACTCTTGTGCCAGTATCAGATAGAGAGTGGCTTCCCAAAATGTTCTTTAGGAAGCATAGTGTTTGTTTCAAAGGCTGCCTGGTTCAAAGTTTTCCTGACCTGGCTATGTATGTGTAACTGGCTATGTATGCTTTATCATTTTAGTCAAAAAGATTTACAATGTAACTTAAACTTGGTAACATACATTAAATGTGGATATCTATAACTTGGATTTTTCTGAGGCAATGGAGGATTAAGTGACTTGCCCAAGGCCACAAGGAGTGCTAGTAGGAAATGAAACCTAGTCTATTGACTCCCAAGCCAGTGATCTAACCACTAGGCTACTCCTCCACTCCTCCCTCTAAATGGGATACACTGTAGCCACATCGCATGCCCCTAGTTTGTCCACAGTCTGATGGCAAAAAAACCCCAACAACCTATAATTTACCTGTTCCACTCCTGTCAATAATCTATAGACCTCTATCATATCTCCCCTCAGCTATCTCTTCCCCAGGTTGATAAGCCCCCAACCTTCTTAGCCTCTTCACAAAGGGGTATTCTGCCATCTGCATTACCATCTCTGATGTCCATCATGATTCCACAGTGACAGTGGCAGCACACAGTCATGCTACTGCTGCAGAAGGGTGATGTGCCACATGGGGCGGGCCAAGGATCCTGGATCTCCAGACAGAGGATCCAGACAGCCTCCCCACCCACTGCTGCTGAACCCAGCTGTGGGGGAAGAAGCCAATAGTGCCAGAAGCTGGAGCCCTGCAGGTAGCTGCTACATGCGGGCACCCAGGGGACTAACACAGCAGTGGCTGTCATCCTCCCTCCGAGATGTATCAGTGGCAGGCAGTGATGGGGTCCCTGCAGAGGCAGATGGGTGGGATGGGGGCTGTGCGACCGTACATATATCCCCCGATCCCCCACATCTGGAACCTATGCCCTAGGATCCTGCCAACTTGCATGTTGGATGGGCTGGGACTGCACATCACCAACACGGACAGCACACAGACATGTCAGCATGGTGTGGGGTTATTAGTGGAGGGGCAGCGGCACCCGTCTGCAGCAGACCAAAGTCATGTACTGGTCCTGTGCACAGTTCGCATTGCAACATGTGCCAAGAACTGTCTGATGTGAAGTATTACAGCCCCAGGGATTGTTGCAACCATATGGAGTGGAGGAGTGGCCTAGTGGTTGGGGCAAGGTACTTCAGGCTGGAAGGTTGGGGGTTCAAATCCCACTAGAGGACAGCAACCTTGGGCCGGAAGGACTGGGGTTTCTAGTCCCACAGGTGCTCCTTGTGGTCTTGGGCAAGCCACTTAACCCTCCATAGCCCATGTTCCCTGTAAAATAGTTATCTCCAAGTTATAATGCCCCGTTCAATGTAATTTCAGTTTGTTCAATGTAAACCACACTGATGCAGAATAGCACAGTATATAAGAGAATGTAAATAAATAAATATGGCAACACTGTGGCTCAATATACATCTGAGGGTATTGAAAAAACTGAATTATGAGATTAGTAATCTGTGAACTACGTATCATTAAAATCAACTGTAGAACATAAAGATTTGAGAGTGACCAATGTAACACCAGTTTTTAAAAAAAAAAACGTTCCAGGGGTGGTCCAGGAAACTACAGATCAGTGAGCCTGATGTCAGTACTGGGCAAAAGGATAGAAACCATTATAAAGAATTAAATTACTGACCATGACTTAATGGGAGAAGGTGAACATGGATTTAGCCAAGGAAAGTTTTGTCTTACAAATCTGTTATATTTTTTTTGAAGGTGTGAATAACTAGGGAGACAAAATTGAACCAGTCAATATAGTGTATTTGGATTTTCAGAAAGCCTTTGATAAGAACATAAGATATGCCATACTGGGTCAGACCAAGGTCAATCAAGCCCCAGTATCCTGTTTCCAACAGTAGCCAATCTAGGTCACAAGTACCTAGCATTTTCATCAAAAGACACAGGTTCCACAATGCTTGTACTGGGGCAAGCAGTGGATATTCTAAGTCCACTTTAATAATGGTTCATGGACCTTTCTTCCAGGAACTTGTGCAAACCTTTTTTAAACCTGGCTACACTAACAACTTTTACTACATCCTCTGGTAGCAAAGTTTCATTACACGCTGAATGAAAAACTATTTTCTCTTATTAGTCTTAAATAGGTTACCCTGTAGCTTCATCGCATGCCCCTTAGTCTTTCTATATTTTGATGGTATAAACAATCAATCTACGTTTACCTGTTCCACTCCATTCATTAATTTATAGACCTCAGCCATCCCTTTTCAAGGTTGAAGAGCCCTACCCTTTTTTAGCCTCTCTTCAAAGGAGTATCCTTCCATCCCATTTACCATTTTGATGGCTCTTCTCTGAACCTTTTCTAATAAGGCTATATCATTTTTAAGATACAGTGACCAGAATTGCACACAATATTCAAGATGCGGTCACACCATGGAATGATACAAGGCATTTTAATATCCTTTGTTTTATTCTCCATTCCTTTCCTTATGATACCTAGCATTCTATTTGCTCTCTTGGCCACCATTGCACATTGGGCAGAGGGTTTTAACATGTTATCCACGATGATGCATAAGGGGTATGTTTACTAAATGGCGCTAACGTCACAGCTGCGATGTTATCGCGCAATACGTGACGTTATCGCTCGATAACAGCGCATTACCTGCGAGAACGTCATGTATCACGCGATAATGTGTCCGGTGGCGATAAGGTGCACAGAGGGTGGAGTAAGGCTTCCCAGAGGGCGGAGTACGGCTCCCAAGGGGCGGAGATAATGGGTCAATGGGAGGAGAGTGGGCGGGGAGAGGCTTCAGGCACACTAACGCCGTGAAATGAAGGTCTAAAAATTAGCGCCAGTGAAAACCTCGCACTAGAGGCATATTTGCAGGACAGAGAAACCATTTCAGTCAGCAGTGTACAGCAAAGGCAGGGAGACCCAGAGAAGTGATAGTAGTGATACATGTGCAGTAACCAAAAAGGCAAAACCCAGATATAATGACCAGAACCAAAAGTGAAACCCAAAACACCGAGCTGGCCAATAGAACAAATAATAACAAACGGTAATGAACACAACCTATAAAGAATAAAAAGGATGAGCTCACCTTTGGAAGGGTCAATTCTCAGTCCACCTACAAAGTGAATGTCCCAACATAGAAATAGTGCTGGTGTGTATGGGGTACATTGCTTTTGTGGCTTTCACATGTGCAGCAACAGCAGAGTGGGCACGTGGGAAAGGGCACTATGTTGATGGTGTAAATGGGGTACAGGGAGATGCATGCATCACATGCAGTGGGCCAGCTGGGGCACAGTGTGGACTAGGCAGATGCCTACCTGACACATAGGAATGTAGAAGCAGAAAACCAGCAAGACAGCAACTGACCAAGGGCAAACATGTCCATGAGTGTGTGTCCCACAGTGTCCCAGGGGACAGTACCCAGCAAGAACCTCAAAGGGCACATAACATTGGCAGGCGGTGCAGGGAGGGAAGCGTGGATGTCTATGCAGGCACCCCTACCCCATATCACGCACCATAGGCAGCCACCTACTGGCACAATGGATGGCCTGGGACTCCGCACCACCAGCAGCACTGGCACAAGGGCATGTCAGCATGGTGGTGGAGGGGTGCTGGTGGCAGAAGGGGCAATGGCATCTGCCCACAGCAGACCAAGGCCAAGCCCCATTTAGGTGGCTGCCATGCACTGCAACAGACAAGGTCTGTCTGATGAAAAGTCATGGTATCCCCAGGGAATGATATGTCTCTGTAGCAACAGTTTATTGAAGTACACACAGCCAATGTGTTCAGGGGAAGAAAGTCACAGATTCAAGTCCAAGCTGTGGCTCCTGTAAACCATGTCCCTATATTTTACCCAGTACTAAACCGTGGTAAGAAAGACGGAACTTTAATTGCAGATAAAAAAAATATGCCATAAACGCCTATTTTTTAACCTACAGAGCACAGACACCATAAACATGTGCAATCCCTAGAGCAGAGTTTCCCAACTCCAGTCCTGGAGGGCCAAACACCATTCAAGTTTCATGCTGTCCCTAATAAATATGCCTGTGCTGCATTTGTATACACTGCCCCCATTGTAATGAAATTTATCTCATGCATATTCATTAGGGACAGCATGAAAACCTGAACCGTGTTTGGCCCACCAGGACCAGAGTTGGGAACCTTTGCCCTAGAGCAGTGGCCAACAGGGGCACAAACACCTACACCGACAGGCTCCACTATCCAAAGCCTCATGGAGAGTCAGGCTGTTGGGCCCATGTGCGGAGCAGCATCTCCCAATACTAGCACCTGCATACCTTAGCAATGCCGTCCTAAACTTCGGAACACATTACACATATATCAAAAGGTTGCTATGATTAATGTCAGCTAGCAAATCCTAAGTTAAACACAATTTGTTGACAGAGATCCATCATAGAAACCTTTCTGATATCTGTGGAGTGTGTTTCAGTTTTTGTTTCTGACAGGGTTTACCACCCTGGGGAGTGACCCCAACAGTATTGCATACCATAGCAATGCCTGCACTGTGCCCAGGACTGGTGTGGCGGCCAGGGTTGCCAAAAACCTCTATATTTTCACAATGCTGGCATAGGTGTGGGAGTGTGTGTATGTCTATCCAGTGTTTTGTGCCTGCCTAAACCTTACTGAGCCCACACTGCTTGCACTGTTTCCAATGTTAGCCTACCAATGTGCATAATGAGGAGCAAGGTATTGTGGGTATGGCCCGGACAGGGCGGCCTGGGCAGGATGCATGTGCACAGGGCATAGGGCAATGGACAGAGTGGCCACAGCATGTCATGCTGGGAAGTCACTCTCACCCTGACTGAGCAGTGATCACGGAATGGCTAGGTTCCCCCATAGTGCTATGCAGTATTTCTTTCAAGTGATATCTATGGGTTCTCTTTTCTGGGGCCCAATCACTGACGTACCTGCTTGGTGTATGCTCACATCCCATTTTTGGGTGCACACAGTTCCTCCAGGAACATGCACTATGTATTAGCTAGCAGACTGTCTGCATTTAATATGTGTATGGCTGGAACACCTTGCAGGGTGCAGAGGGTGGAGACTGACTGTGCCCTCTGCTGGTGAATGTTAGATAGTGGTGGGGGGCAGCTGAGGTTTTTTAGGCCGTCTGCCAGGGCCCTATGTGATGCGTATGGATCTGCATTGACTGCCCTGTAGAGTACCTATTCCCCAGTAGGACTGGGGTTGATGGTCCCCTCTACTGCCACCATTGCAAAGATGTAGAATGTGGATCTGTTGGTGGGAGATCCTATTCCCCACCCTGACCCACAGAGGGTGGGTTGGGTGGTGATACATAATCTGCTTTCGGGTCCACACACCGCCCTTCTCTTATAACATGTGACCATGGCAACCATACAGGATATGCACTATTCTGGGTGCATCATAATCCACAAGGGCTAGATGTGACTGGGAAATATAGATGGACACAGGTGTATCCTAGGTGTGTCAAGGACTACCTATCACACACTGGCACAGATGAGGACCTGCAGCACAGCCTATCTCAGTGAAGCCAGGTGCTGCGGACCTGATGCTGGGCGCAACCCCCCCCCCCCTCACCCTCAGGGTGAGCACAGGAACCGCACAATGTCACGGTCTGTAGCTACTCTGTGCCTGTAACACACCAGGCCGGGGTGCTATAGAGGTGCATACTCTATCTTTTGAGCAGCTGTAGGTTGCTGATCTGCATGTGCAGTGCATCATGGGTACGGGTGGGTTTACCTTATCCTGGTAACCACAGCAGACAGTTTGTATGGTGACCTGCAGTTTTTCTGTAGCCAGCCAGTGGTGTGTTAGACATTATGGAGATATAGCCCACTGGTTACTTCAATGACTGTGGAGGCAGAAGTCATGGGTTTGATCCCACATTGGTGTATTTAATAAAGCTGTCTGAGACATTTCCTTTTAATTTACATCAGTGCTGCCAGCAAGAACACCCTCACAGTGCCGTAACCTAAGGTGCCTCAAAAGGCACCCTATAGGGCGCCCCTATAAGGCACCCTATAGGGCACAGTATAAGGTGCCTTGGCGGACAGGGCACTTTATAATGTGCCCTATGGAGTAACCTTATAGGGCGCCTTATGTGGCACCTTAGGTTACGGCACTGTGAGGGTGTTTTTGATGGCAGCACTGATTTAAATTAAAAAAAGGAAATGCCTCAGACAGCACTGATTTAAATTAAAAGGAAATGCCTCAGACAGCCTTCTTACATAACACCACTGCAGAATCAAACCTATGACCTCTTCCTCGACAGTCATTGCAGTAACCAGTAGGCTACATCTTTATTGCTTCTAACACTGTGCTGGCATGAACTTAAGGTTAACGCACGATAACGTGCCATGGCGCCCACTATCGCGCGATACAGATTCAAGCCACTGGAACGCCCACTCCTTATATGACATTCTTCACATTATCGCTGCAACTAGCTCCGGTAACATTAAGACGGTTTAATAAACATACCCCTAAATCTTATTCCTGGTTGGTGGGTCCTAATATGGAACCTTGCATCGTGTAACCATAGTTTGGGTTGTTCTTTCCTAGGTGCACTTGTCCACATAAACTTTCATCTGCCATTTGGATGCCCAGTCTTCCAAGTTATCAAGATCCTCTTGCAATTTTCCACAATCCTCTTGGGTTTAAACAACATTAAATAGTTTTGTGTCATCTGCAAATTTGATAACCTCACTCGTTATTCCCTTTTCCAGGTCATTTATGAATATGTCAAAATGCAGCAGACCTAGCACAGATCCCTGAGGTACTCCACTATTCACCTTTCTCCATTGGGAAAATTAGCCATTTAGCCCTACCCTCTGCTTTCTATCTTTTAACCAGTTCCTGATCCACAATAGTACACGGCCTCCTATCCCATGACTTTTTAGTTTTGCCAAAAGTCTCGGATGAGGGACCTTGTCAAAGGCTTTCTGAAAGTCCAGATACACTATATCAACCGACTCACCTTTGTCTATCTGTTTATTCACACCTTCAAAAAAACAGATTAGTAAGACAAGATCTTCTTTGTCAAAAGCCATGTTAGCTGTCTCCCATTAAGCCATGAATATCTTACCTGTTCAGTAATTTTGTTCTTTATTATGGTTTCTATCATTTTTCCTGGTACTGACATCAGGCTCACTGGTCTGTAGTTTTTCCGGATCACCCCCGGAACTCTTTTTTAAAAATTGGCATTATATTGGCATCCTCCAATCTTCAGATATTACAGATTATTTTAATGATAGTTCATAGATTACTACTAGCAGGTCTGCAATCTCATATTTCAGTTTTTTTAACACACTTGGATGTATACCATCCGGTCCAGGTGATTTGTTATTCTTCAGTTTATCGATATTTCTTTCAATTCTTCCACAGTATCACCTTTAAATACTACTTCAGGTCATGGGTAACCTCCCTACATCTTCCTCAGTAAAGACTGAAGCAAAGAATTCATTCAGTCTCTCCACTATGGCCTTGTCCCCTCTTAGTGCCCCTTTTACCCCTCTATCATCTAATGGTCCAACTGACTCTCTCACAGGTTTTTTTGCTATGAATGTACTTGAAAAAGTCTTTATTATGTGTTTTTGCTTTCACAGCAAGCTTCTTCTCAGATATCTCTTTGCCTGCCTTATTAATACCTGGCATTTAACTTGTCAGTACTTGTGTTTTTCCATAAGAACATAACATAAGAACATAAGATATGCCATACTGGGTCAGACCAAGGTCCATCAAGCCCAGTATTCTGTTTCCAACAGTGGCCAATCTAGGTCATATGTACCTAGCAGTTTCCCCAAGAGACACAAGTTCTACAATGCTTGTACTGGGTCAAGCATTGATAACTTTGGTCACTTCTTAATAATGGTTTATGGACCTTTCCTCCAGGAACTTGTCCAAACCTTTTTTAAACCCAGCTACACTAACAGCCTTTACTACATCCTCCGGTAACAAATTCCAGAGTTTGATTACACGTTGAGTGAAAAAATATTTTCTTTTATTAGTCTTAAATAGTTTATTTACCCTGTAGCTTCATTGCATGTCCCCTAGTCTTTCTATATTCTGATAAGGTAAACAATCGATCTACGTTTACCCATTCCACTCCGTTCATTAATTTATAGACTTCTATCATATCTCCCCTCAGCCGTCTCTTTTCCAGGTTAAAGAGCCCTAACCTTTTTAGCCTTTCTTCATAGGAGTATCCTTCCATCCCCTTAACCATTTTGGTGGCTCTTCTCTGTACCTTTTCTAAAATCGCTATATCCTTTTTAAGATACGGTGACCAGAATTGCTCACAGTATTCAAGGTGCGGTCTCACTATGGAACAATTTAGAGGCATTATAATATCTTTTGTTTTATTTTCCATTCCTTTCCTTATCATACCTAGCATTCTATTTGCTCTCTTGGCCGCCGCTGCACACTGGGCCGAGGGTTTTAACATGGTATCCACAATGACGCCTAAATCTTTTTCCTGGGTGGTGGTTCCTAATGTGGAACCTTGCATCGTGTAACCATAGTTTGGGTTGTTCTTCCCTAGGTGCATAACCTTGCACTTGTCCACATTAAATTTCATCTGCCATTTTGATGCCCAGTCTTCCAATTTATCAAGATCCTCTTGCATTTTTTCACAATCCTCTTGGTTTTTAACAACTTTAAATAGTTTTGTGTCATCTGCAAATTTGATAACCTCACTCGTTATTCCACTTTCCAGGTCATTTATGAATATGTCAAAAAGCAGCGGACCCAGCACAGATCCCTGGGGTACACCACTATTCACCTTTCTCCATTGGGAAAATTGGCCATTTAGCCCTACCCTCTGCTTTCTATCTTTTAAACCAGTTCCTGATACACAATAGTACACTGCCTCCTATCCCATGACTCTTTAGTTTTGCCAAAAGTCTCTCATGAGGGACCTTGTCATAGGCTTTCTGAAAGTCCAGATACACAATATCAACCGACTCACCTTTGTCCACCTGTTTATTCACTCCTTCAAAAAAACATAACAGATTAGTAAGACAAGATCTTCCTTGTCTAAAGCCATGTTGGCTGTCTCCCATTAGGTTGTGACTATCTACATGCTGAGTAATTTTATTCTTTATGATGGTTTCTACCATTTTTCCCGGTACTGACGTCAGGCTCACCGGTCTGTAGTTTCCCGGATCACCCCTGGAACCCTTTTTAAAAATTGGTGTTACATTGGCGATCCTCCAATCTTCAGGTATTAGAGATGATTTTAATGATAGTTCACAGATTACTAATAGCAGGTCTGCAATCTCATATTTCAGTTCTTTCAACACCCTTGGATGTATACCATCTGGCCCAGGTGATTTGCTACTCTTCAGTTTATCTAATAGTTGTAAGATATCTTCCCGATGTATCGATATTTCCTTCAATTCTTCCGCACCTTTAAATACCACTTCAGTCATGGGTAACATCCCTACATCTTCCTCAGTAAAGACCGAAGCAAAGAATTCATTCAGTCTCTCCGCTATCGCCTTGTCGCCTCTTAGTGCTCCTTTATCCCCTTTATCATCTAATGGACCAACTGACTCTCTCACAGGTTTTTTGCTACGAATGTACTTGAAAAGGTCTTTATTTCGCGTTTTTGCTTCCGCAGCAAGCTTCTTCTCAAATTCTCTCTTTGCCTGCCTTGCATTTGACTTGCCAGTGCTTGTGCTGTTGCCAGGTTTCGTCGTTTGGCTCTTTTTTCCATTTCCTGAAAGATGCTTTTTTAGCAACAGCCGCTTCTCTCACCTCACCTTTAAACCATGCTGGCAGTTTTTTGGACTTCCTTCCACTTTTCTTAAAGCGTGGAATACAGCTGGTCTGGGCTTCCAAGATAGTATTTTTCAACAATACCCAAGCTTGATGTACGTCTTTAACCTTGGATGTAACTATACCTGGCTATACTTTATTCAGAAAGGACAGGGTAGGAAGAAGGGGAGGAGGAGTGGCACTATATGTAAAAACTACTATTAAAGCTTTGGATACAGAGCTTAAAAGGGAGAGAGGAGGCATTGTGGGTTAAACTAGAAAGAGGGAAAGAGAAATCTATTTGCATTGGTGTGATATACAGACCTCCCTCACAAGAGGAAGAGGTGGACAGAGAGTTAATTGAAGACATACGCAGCATTGCTAGGAAAGGGGAAGTGCTACTGATAGGAGATTTCAATATGCCAGATGTTGATTGGCACATTCCTGCTGCAGTATCATCTAGAAGTAAGGAGATCCTGGATTCTCTACAGGGAGAACAATTCAGGCAATTGGTAACAGACCCCACACGTGAAGAGGCCATACTGGACTTGGTGCTTACCAATGGTGAAAGTGTTTCTGATGTTGTAGTGGGAGATCATTTTGCATCCAGTGATCACCAGATGGTGTGGTTCAGTATAAGGACTAGGGCTGTTAGAATCCATTCCAAGGTGAGGATCTTAGACTTTAGGAAGACTAACTTTGCGAAGATGAGCCAATACCTCAGGGAGTCGTTAGTGGGATGGGAACAGCTGGGGGATGTAGAAAAACAGTGGGCAAAGCTGAAAGAGGGTATTTTAAAGGCAACCAACCTTTTTGTTAAAATGGTAAATAAAGGCAAAAGGAACAGGAGACCGCTATGGTTTTCGAAGGAAGTAGCTGAAAAAGTGAAGAAAAAGAGGGAGGCCTTCATGAAATACAAGAGATCACAGAGAGAGGAAGACAGGCATCTGTATTTGGAAAAACTTAGAGAAGCTAGCAAAGTAGTCAAGAAGGCAAAGATTCAAAAGGAGGAGGAAATAGCCAATGCAATAAAATGGGGGGATAAGACATTTTTCAGATATATTAGTGAGAAGAGGAAGGGCAAAAGTGGTATTGTCAGACTCAAGGGTGCAGGGGGGGAATATGTAGAAGCTGATAAGGATAAAGTGGAATTGCTTAACACATATTTTTGTTCTGTGTTCACAGATGAAGAACCAGGAGCAGGACCTCAGAAAACACCCACAAATAAGAAGAGAAGCGAGGGAGATCTTGAACAATTTTCAGAAGACTGTGTTTGTGAGAAACTAGCTCAACTAAAGTAGACAAAGTGATGGGACCGGATGGGATACACCCTAGAATACTGAGGGAACTTGGGGACGTTCTAGCAACTCCACTGACTGACCTTTTCAATGCCTCGTTGGAGTCGGGAGTGGTGCCAAAGGACTGGAGAGAGGCTCATGTGGTGCCTTTACACAAAAGCGGAAGTAAGGATGTGGTTGAAAACTACAGGCCGGTTAGTTTAACTTCGGTGGTGAGTAAATTATTGGAAACGCTGCTGAAAGAGAAAATAGTGAGGTTTCTGGAGTCCAGCGGATTACAGGATCCGAGGTAGCATGGATTCACCAGAGGCAGGTCTTGTCAGACAAATCTGATTGATTTCTTTGACTGGGTGACAGGGAGTTGGACCGAGGCAGAGCTCTAGATGTGGTGTATTTAGATTTCAGTAAAGTCTTTGACACTGTTCCTCACAGGCGACTTATAAACAAACTGAGCACCCTAGGGATGGACCCTAAAGTTACTGCTTGGGTTAGAAATTGGTTGGGTGGGAGGCGACAAAGAGTACAAGTAAATGGAGCTCACTCTGAGGAGAAGGATGTTACCAGTGGTGTGCCCCAGGGATCTGTCCTTGGTCCGATTCTTTTTAACATCTTTGTTAGTGATATAGCGGAAGGGATGTCGGGTAAGGTTTGCCTCTTTGCGGATGATACCAAAATCTGCAATAAAGTAGACACCAAGGAAGGTGTAGATTTATTTATTTTATTTTTTATTTATCTATTTTCTTCTATACCGCCCCTTCCAGAGATCAGGGGCGGTTTACATGGAACAAGTAAACATTTGTATACTGCTGTATACATTACATGGAACAGAGATTTTTAACTTTATACAGATAATAGATACTATATTACATGGAACAGAGATTTCTAACTTTATACAGATAACAGTGCATTAAACTGTCGGAACTATTTACATTTTGTATATTTTTATAAATTCCTGTATTACAATATTGAGCAGAATTTTCTAACTTGAGATAACATGAGGAGGGATCTAGCTAAGCTTGAAGAATGGTCCAGAATTTGGCAGCTGGGATTTAATGTTAAAAAATGTAAGGTCATGCATTTGGGCTGCAGCAATCCAAGGGAGCAATACAGTATAGGAGGTGAAGTACTTTTGTCCACTAAAGAAGAGCGGGACCTAGGCGTGGTTGTGTCTGATGATCTTAAAGTAGCTAAACAGGTAGAAAAGGCGACGGCAAGAGCTAGAAGGATGCTTGGGTGCATACGGAGAGGAATGGCTAGCAGAAAAAAGGAGGTGATAATGCCTCTGTATAAGTCTTTGGTGCGACCTCATTTGGAGTATGGTGTGCAATTCTGGAGACCGCACCTTCAAAAGGATGTGAACAGGATGGAGTTGGTGCAGAGGGTGGCTACTAAAATGATTAATGGGCTTCATTATAAAGCATATGAGGACAGATTTAAGGATCTTAATATGTACACCTTAGAGGAAAGGCGGGATAGAGGTGATATGATTGAGATGTTTAAATACCTCCGTGGCATAAATGTTCAGGGAGAGAGCCTCTTTCAATTGAAAGCAAGTTCTGCTATGAGGGGACATGGGATGAGGGTGAAGGGAGATAGATTTAGGAGTGATATGCGGAAATATTTATTTACAGAAAGAGTAGTGGATCCATGGAATAGTCTTCCAGTGGAGGTGGTAGAGATGAGGACAGTAACTGAATTCAAAAAAGCATGGGACCAACACAGAGGATCTCTAAAGGTAAAAAGTGGACTGTTGTAGTTGTTGTTATGGAAGGACAGACTAGATAGGCCATGTGGTCTTTTTCTGTCATCATGTTTCTATGTTTCTGTCTAGAAATGTTTTCTCCCTAGCATGTTCTGCCGTGACACTGACCCAGTCAATACCGGGATAATTTAAATCACACATTATTATTACTGTGCTGTAACTTTTGCTAGCTTCCCTGATTTCTTTGAGCATTTCATGATCCATTTGTTCATTCTGGCCAGGCGGTCAATAGTACACCCCCACTGCCATCGCCTTCCCCTTTTTACATGGAATTTCAATCCATAGAGATTCTACAGCAAATTTTGTTTCCTACAAAACTTTCATCCTTTGTGACTCAATGCCCTCTCTAACATTGAGGCAATCCCTCCATCAATTTGATCAGCTCTATCATTGCAATATAGTTTGTACCCAGGTATCACAGTGTCCCACTGGTTGTCCTCCTTCCACTATGTCTCTGATATACCAATCATATCTACCCTCTCATTTAGTGATATCTATTCTAACTCTCCCATCATATATTTTAGACTTCTATCATTTGCATACAAGCATTTTAGAGACTGTATTTTATTCATATTAATTTGGCTATTGGTAAGTAGGGGTAATTTGGAATCTTTAAGCTCTGTCTGTTCCACACTCAAGGGTATTTGGGCTACTTTTGTCTTTAATGGAATCTCTCTGCTGATGTGCCCTAACTTCACTCTTTTGGTAGTATCCTTCAAGGATACATTGTTCTGAACCATGCACTCTTGGGCGACTGTTGGTTCTCCCCTATTATCTAGTTTAAAAGCTGCTCTATCTCCTTTTTAAAGGTTAATGCCAGCAGCCTGGTTCCATCCTGGTTAAGGTGAAGCCCATCCCTTCAGAAGAGCCCCTCCTTTCCCTAGAATGTTCCCCAGTTCCTAACAAATCCTAAACCATCATCCTTGCACCATCGTCTCATCCACACATTGAGACTCTGGAGCTCTGCCTGCCTTTTGGGTCCTGCGCGTGGAATGGGAAGCATTTCGGAGAATGCTACCCTGGAAGTTCTGGATTTCAACTTCCTACCTAAAAGCCTAAATTTAGCCTCCAGAACCTCCCTAACACATTTTCTTATGTCATTAGTACTGACATGTACCAAGACTGCAGACTCCTCCCCTGCACTATCTAAGACCTTGTGTATGTGGCGCGTGAGGTCCGCTACCTTCGCACCAGGCAGTCATGTTACCAGGCGATCCTCACGTCCACCAGCCACCCAGCTATCTACATGCCTAATTATCAAATCACCATCTATAACGTCTGTCCTAACCCTTCCCTCATGGGCACATGGCCCTGGAGAAACGTCCTTGGTGTAAGACGGTTTTACATCACATGGGGGACAGGTCCCAGCTACAGGATCACTTCCTGCCACACCAGAGTGATGCTCTCCTGTCACATGATCTTTCTCCTCCATGGCAACAGGGATGCTGCCAGACTGGAGGTGGGACTTCAGGACTATATCCCTGTAGGTCTTGTCTATGTACCTCTCTGTCTTCCTTATGTCCTGACAGAGAGATACATAGATGAGACCTACAGGGATATAGTCCTGAAGTCCCACCTCCAGTCTGGCAGCATCCCTGTTGCCATAGAGGAAGCTTTTTCTGCAGCTCTGGACAGGTGTGAATGCTAACAGTGGTATGTTTTTCCTGAAAATCCTAGCAAACAGAAAGGTAGGGGATCCTGAATGATTTTCAGAAGACTGTGTTTGTGAGAAACTAGCTAAGCTAAAAGTAGACAAAGTGATGAGACCGGATGGGATACATCCAAGAATATTGAAGGAACTTTGGGACATTCTCTCGACTCCACTGACCTTTTCAATACTTGTTTAGAGTTGGGAATAGTCCCAGAGGACTGGAGAAAGACACATGTGGTCCTTTAATACAAAAGTGGAAGTAAGGATGAGGTTGAGAACAACAAGCCGGTTAGTCTGACCTCTGTGGTGAGTAAATTAATGGAAATGCTGATAAAACAGATGATTATGAGATTTCTGGAGTTCAATGGATTGTAGGATCCGAGGCAACATGGATTTACTGGAGGCAGGTCTTGTCAGACAAATCTGATTGATTTCTTTGACTGGGTATCCAGACAGTTTGACCGAGGGTGAGCCATAGATATGGTATACTTAGATTTCACTTTGACACCATTCTGCACAGGTGATTTTTAAATAAATTGAGCACCTTAGGCATGGGCCCTAAAGTGACTGACTGGGTTAAATATTGGTTGAGCGGGAGGCGACAAAATGTAGAGATAAATGGAGCTCCTTCTGAAGAGAAGGATGTTATCAGTCATGTGCTATAGGGATCTGTCCTTGGTCCGATTCTTTTTAAGATTTCGGGCTTCATGGTGATTTGACAGAAATCTGCTTTATTACCATGCATTACTGCTACATCTGAAACTGGTGCCTTTATTACCATGCATTACTGCTACATCAGAAACATGGTGGTTGACCAGTTTTGATATATGGAATAGTAATACCTCCAGTACTTGCAAAGCTGTACTGTATGTGCTTAATTACATTCCACTACTTAAAACTTTAGAGGGCAACATCCGCTCTTGGCAATCCATGACGATTTCATGGTTAGGACGTATTAACACCCTGAAAATGATCCTACCACCCAAGGTTTTGTTTCTGTTTACTCAACTACCTATTATGGTACCACACTCTTTCTTCAACAAAGCACGTCTGCTGTTTACTACCATTATATGGCAGGGTCATTGGTCCAGTATAGGGTGGTCAGTTTTGCTTCATTCCAAGGCCTCGGGGGGCCTCAGGCTACTAAATATTGAACTTTATTATAGATGTTCCTGTTTATGTGTTTTTCACCTTTGGGAGGCGGACACTCGGTCAGCATGAGCTTCCTTGGAAGCCGCATGGATAGCCCCTGTCCCACTCATCGTGGTACCTTTTGTACACTTGCCAGAGGATAAACGGCGAGTTCTTTTTCATCTTTTTTTGGGACTGGTCTGGCGAGTGTGGGTCTGTCTATGTCATCACTCACATTTGTCTTCTCTGTATTCCCCTTTTGCGATGCTGACTGCATTCCCCTTTGTTAGAGATTTTGGGATTTGTTTCTCATTCCGTTTGCTGACTCTCTTTGACCAGGCTGCTTTCTTGTCTAAACTGGTTCTGGAGCAATGAATGGGAGTTAAGCTTTCTTCCTTCCAATATGTGCAGTTATGCCACTGCTTTGGGTCCCTGGAGTGGGCTCTAGCTAGTGGCCGTACACCACGGTTTTGGGAAAGGATACTATTTGAAGTGATGCAATTTAAAGTTCTCCTTGTCAGGCTATATCATTCTTTTGCTGCTATGCTGATTTCTGAGTGCTCACTACCAGTTCCTAGTATTCACTGGATGTCAGACCTTTCAGGAAAACCAGAAAAATTCTGGCCAGAAGTATATCACTATTCTCATACATGCTCTATCTCACTTTCCATAGTTAACACTCAGCTACGCATTCTTTATCGTATGCATATATTATCTGTGGATCTATATTTCTGGGGACGTGCATATCATTTTTTTGTGCTGGCAGCTTTGTGGTCGAAGAGGAGACTTCTGTCACATGTGGTGGACTTGTTCCAACATTCAATTGTTTTGGACGTCGGTATACGAATGCATAGTGCAAAGTTTGTGGATTACGTTTCCTTTTAATCTTGAATCTTGTGTGCTTGGATACTTGCCTATGGACTTTTTATTACCCAATCAAACTCACCTGGCTAATTGCTCACTCCTGGCTGCTCGCTCTGTCATCAGCAGGTATTGGAAAAGGTTTTCTGTGCCAACTATGGATGACTGGATGGTGAAGCTCTGGGACATTTACAGACTGGAGAAATTCACTGTGATTCTCCGTGAGAACCCAGAACGGGTGCAAAGTCTCTGGTTACCTTTCCTATCCTTGATGAATTGAAACTTTCAGTTGTGTCGGGCTTTAGGTTTCCCATGATTTACATTCTTATTTAAGATGGATACCTATGTAATATATGTTACTTACCTTGGGATCTTCTATGGTTTCTTCTGTGCTTCTCCCTCGGAGGGGGGGAGAGAGGGTTTGGGAAAGGGGTTGAGATTATGGAGGGGGTGGGGAGAGGTTTCTTGGGATGGGGCAGGGGGGTAGGAGAGCATTCCTTTCTCTAGAGCAGCGATGGCGAACCTATGGCACGCGTGCCAGCTGTGGCACGCGAAGGCCTTGCAGCTGGCACGCGGGAAGGTCCGCAATCGAAAAAAAAAACAACAACCCTGTCTGCTGCCGTTGTCGGGGCCGCCGCGGCAGAATCGAGCGTGCCGCGGGGCCCCCCTGTACCCGGCAGATCCTGCCCTCCCCGTAGCAGCTCTCTCTTTGGAGCTGCAGTCAGACGCGCCGGCTTGCATAGCGCGAAGGGGAGAGTTTCCCTTTCGCGACTCTGTTAAGCCCGCGGGGGCTGATGGGAACTTCCCATCAGCCCCCGCGGGCTTAACAGAGCAGCGAGGGAACTCTTCCCTCGCGCTCTGCAAGCCGGCGCGTCTGACTGCAGCTCCAAAGAGAGAGCTGCTACGGGGAGGGCAGGATCTGCCGGGTACAGGGGGGCCCCGCGGCACGCTCGATTCTGCCGCGGCGGCCCCGACAACGGCAGCAGACAGGGTTGTTTTTTTTTTTATTTTCCCTGGGCTGGGGGGGGGTGTGGGGTTAGTAGTGGTGATGGGCTGGGCTGGGCTGGGCTGGGGGGGGGTTAGGAGTGGTGATGGGCTGGGCTGTGGGGGTTAGGAGTGGTGATGGGCTGGAGGGGGGTTAGGAGTGGTGATGGGCTGGGCTGGGGGGGTTAGGAGTGGTGATGGGCTGGGCTGGGCTGGGCTGGGGGGGTTAGGAGTGGTGATTGGCTGGGCTGGGCTGGGGGGTGTTAGGAGTAGTGATGGGCTGGGCTGGGCTGGGCTGGGGGGTGTTAGGAGTAGTGATGGGCTGGGGTGGGGGGGTTAGGAGTGGTGATGGGCACTGGGCTGGGGGGGTTAGGAGTGGTGATGGGCACTGGGCTGGCTGGGGGGGTTAGGAGTGGTGATGGGCGCTGGGCTGGGGGGGTAGGAGTGGTGATGGGCGCTGGGGGGTTAGGAGTGGTGATTGGCTGGGCTGGGCTGGGGGGGTTAGGAGTAGTGATGGGCTGGGCTGGGCTGGGGGTGTTAGGAGTAGTGATGGCTGGGGTGGGGGGGGTTAGGAGTGGTGATGGGCACTGGGCTGGGGGGGTTAGGAGTGGTGATGGACACTGGGCTGGCTGGGGGGGTTAGGAGTGGTGATGGGCCCTGGCCGGGCTGGGGGGTTAGGAGTGGTGATGGGCGCTGGGCTGGGGGGGGTAGGAGTGGTGATGGGCACTGGGGGGGTTAGGAGTGGTGATGGGCGCTGGGGGGCTTAAACTAAAAATAGAGTGATGGGGGATTAGGACTGGGAGTGGGCTGATGGGGAGGTTAGGACTGGAAATGGGCTGGTGGGATTAGGACTGGGAGTGGGCTATGGGGGGCTAGGACTGGTAATGGGTTGGGGGGTTGCTAGGACTGGAAATGGGCTGAGTGGAAGGGGGCTTGAACTGCAAATAGCTGTTGGGGATGGGGCTTGGAATGGAAATGGGCTGAGGGGAAGTGGGGGGCTTGAACTGCAAATAGCTGATGGGGACGGGGCTTGGAATGGAAATGGGCTGAGGGGAAGTGGGGGGCTTGAAGAAGGGAATGGATGCTGGGTGAGACTGGAACTAGAAGGGAGCTGATGTTGGGGGAGGATTAGAATGGGATGGGGCTGGGAGAGTAAAATGGAGAGGGGAAAAATATTTTGTGTAGGAGGGATGAAAAATCTACAATTGGCCAGGTATTGGGAGAGTAATTGGGGATTGAGGATGGAGGGGTAAAATTTGTGTGGATGAAATAGGAATGAGGAAAGAGCAAAAGGAGAAAGATTAGTATGTTAAAGCAGATGTAGAGAGAGAGAGAATGGAAAAAAAACTAGAAGAGAGAAGAAAGGACAAATGGACAGCAGACGATGGAGAGTTAGCAGAAAACATGAAGAAACCAGAAGAAAATGGCTGGACCAATTGCAACTGAAAAAAAATGCACAAAAGGTAGAAAGATATCTCTTTATTTTGAATTTATTAACTGGAATATGTCAGCTCTGGGAAATGTGCATCATTAACATCTGCGCTTTGTTTGGTACAAGAGGAAATTCCTATTTGACGTTGCCAGTATTCACTGAAATGTATTGGTTTAATATTTGCAGTGTTGCCTTTTGATAGGTAGGGTATGGTGCTTTGTGAGTCCTGGTAATGCTGTCAGGATACGGCGGGTTTGCTATGGGTTCTAAATGGGCAGCGTTTGTAGTAGTTCCTAATGTGCCTGGCGGTTGGCACTGGATTATAGTAATGTAGAAATCTTTTAGTCTTTCTTTATCCATACACTCATTAAGAGACATGTTTATTAAAAGTTAGTGTATGGTAACATTATGCAAATATTTATGCAAATAAGACCACTTATGCAAATGACGTGCTGGCACTTTGAGGAAATTCTTTGGTTTTGTGCGGCAGTTTGGGCACTCGGGCTCAAAAAGGTTAGCCATCACTACTCTAGAGGATAGCTTACATGAGGGAGATGGTTGTTATACCTCTATGCACACATTCCTTATCTCATATCTCCCTGAAGTTAGACTACGGCCCCATGCCAGTAAGGCGGCCCACACATGTGCTACCAGTACGGAGCTTAGGAAACATTCTGCTAAATGTGCCAAGCAACAAGAAGGTCTCAACAGCACAAACGCAGCAGCTCCCACTCCCACAAAAACAAGAAGAGAGACTTGGCAGCCCCAACACAACATTTACCACCTTCACTAAAACAAGAACATCTCAGTGGTCCTTACACAGAACTTCCCATCTTCAGAAAAAAAGGAGAGGCTTTGTGACCCCAACACCCCACTCCAACATAAATACCAAGAGGAGCTAGGCATCTCCAATATAACCTGAAATTGTGCACTGGTCTGGCATGGTGTTAATGTAAACATACATTCTGCAAAAAACAAAAGGAAATGCAAGATGCTCACACACCAAGGAACTAAAAGAAAAAGCGAGAACCACAGCACAGTTTATAACACAAAATTATACAATTAGAACTCATTTTTGTTGTTATAAACTGCGTACAGTCCTTGTTTTTTTCTTTTTGAGCATACTTTTTGATAGACTTAAGGATCTTAAAAAGTATACTTTAGAGGAAAGGTGGGATAGAGGTGATATGATAGAGATGTTTAAATACCTCCGGGACATAAATGCACAGAAGGAGAGCCTTTTTTTGATTGAAAGCAAGCTCTGGAATGAGGGGACATAGAATGAGGGTGAAAAGGGATAGACACAGGAATAGTATGTGGAAATATTTATTTACGGAAAGAGTGGTAGATGCTTGGAATAGTCTCCCAGTGGAGGTGGTAGAGATGAGGATAGTATCTGAATTTAAAAAAGCATGAGACAAACACAGAGGATCTCTAAAGGGAAAAAGGGGACTGTTGTAGTAGTTGATATGGAAAGGCAAACTAGAGAGATCATGCGGTCTTTTTCTGCCATCATGTTTCTATATTTCTATGTTTCTATATTCTGCATCCACAGAACCCCCTCCCTTGACAATGGGTGCAGAGCAGAACTAGGACATTCACTTGGAGAACTCAATAACTAAAAAAAAAATAATCTGATTCTGGTCATCTCACTAACAACAACATAAACATTCTCCAGTACTAGGTATATTGTTAACTAATACAAAACCCTACAAAAGTCACTGAGGATCTATAGAGCAAATCTACCACACCATACCAGCACCAACTTCTAAAACTCACATAAGGAGCCGATCCAAAAAAAGAGCACTATAAATACTACAGTGGGCCCTGGAACATCCAAACACTCATGGACCTTCTCATTATACGTACCTGGACTCTGGAATAATCTCCCAACAAAATTCAGAAACATTGATGGAAGCTACCATTTCAAAAAGGAATTTAAAAAATCTACTTTTCAAAGTAGATGGCTTCTTTCTTTGATGAGAAAACATAATGCAACTTCACCAGCAACTTCTCTGCACCTGAATACCACACCACTGCTTCTCTACATGCAGAACTGGACAATAAGACTCCATACCCATACCAGTCAAATGACTCCCTAATCTATGCATTATACCTCTGTCCACTTTTGTCTCAATATCACCTTGTAACATACATACAACTATGTATTATAGAAAACGTGGTATATAAAAAAAAATGCTAAAGAAATAAATAAATATTTAAAAAGCTGAATTCAGATTACTACAGTACAGATCCCTATGTACAAACTCCATGCTAACAGAACACCTGACCTTGGTCACACACTCAGAACACAGACCATCACCAAATACATAATAAATGACCACAACCTAAAAACAAAAATAGATACATAAAAATTAAACTGCAACACCAAGAATTTAGATTCTGCATACAGTGCTGCACCAGAGAAATAGAAAGAGATGCATTTTCCTTTACTATATAAAATATAAAGATTGAAAATAAAATTATTTTTCTACCTTTGTTGTCTAACCGTTTTATTCTCTGATCATGCTGGTCCCAATCTGAGGTTTCTGTTTTCCGCTGTCTTCTCTTTCTAAGGTCTCTAGTCCATCAGCCATTTCTTGTCTCTTCTTTCATTTTCTTCACTTTCTTCCATCTTGGATATTGATCTTTTCCCTTTAGCTTTCTTCCATTTATTTTCCTCTCTTTCTGTCCACTCAGACTTCACTACTCTTTCTTACTATCCAGTCCTCAATCCCCTCTTTTTTTACTCCATCTACCTACCACTTTTCAACCCTCACCCCAATCCTCCCATTCCCCACCTCTTTTTTCCTGGTCCATTATTCCCCATTCTCTTTCTCTGCCCCTCCCTCCCATCCAGTACATCCCATCTCTCTTTTTCTCCTTCTCTCTATCCTCACCCTGGGAAATGTTATCGTGCAATACCATCCCTGGCATCTTTCTTTTTCTGAGAAGCAGCAGAAAGATCTCGTAGCACCATCCTCAGCTTCATCTTTAATTCTCTGAGTCAGCATACAGCAGCCAGCGCTGCCTGTAGCATTCACTTCCAGGTAATGGCCCCGTGAATTCACTGGTCTCAGAGAAAAGAAAGATGAAGCTGGGGATGGTGCTGCATGATGCTGGAGCTGCTTGTACAGTGAGTTGTGCCAGTTACTCTCTCCATACTCAGCCAATCTTAGATTCTGTCTTCTTCTTTTCTCCCACCCAATTTTGAAGTCTCCACCTCTCCCAGTCCCTGCTCTTCCTATCTCCCTTTCCTCAGTACCACCTCCTATATCCCTTCCACACATCCACTCACCTATTTCCTTCTCCAATAGTCATTAATCCTGCCTTTCCTCCTTCTTACCCCAGCATTTATTCATATGACCCCTCCCTCTCAACTGCTCCCTCTGTATGACCTTTTTATTACCTCCCCCACAAAATATCTGCCCCCCTCTCCATCCTTCTCCCCCAGCTCCTTTTTTCTCCCCCCAGATCCAGCCCCACCCCTTCCAGTCTTCCCAAATAATCAGCTCCATTATGGTTCCAGATCCTTCCAGTATTATCTCTTCCAGTCCCAGTCCCCCCATCCCCCAGCATCAACCCATTTCTAGTCCAAGCCTTTCCCCAGTATCAGTCCCCATCCAGTCCCAGTCCCTCCAAGCATCATCTCCCTTCCAGTCCCCATCCCAGCTCCCCCCCCCCAGCATCAGCCCATTTCCAGTCTTAGCCCCCCAATATAAGTCTTCCTCCCGTTCCAGTCCCTCCCACCATCAGCTTCCTTCCAGTCCCTCCATCCTCCAGCATCAGCTTTTTGGCAGTCTTAGGCCCCCCCCCCCTGCATCAGCCCCCTCTAGTCCCAGTCTATCCCAGCATTATCTCCCTTTCAATAGCTCCTTCCAGTATCATCTCCCTTCCAGTCCCAGTTCCCCTATCCCCCAACCCATTTCCCATTCTAGCCCCCCATCCTCTTATAGTGCTAGCAGCTCCCCCATACCTCAAGGGGCCCCTTGCTTGTCTGAACAGCTTCAGAGGGAGTCAGTGAGGCCGGAAGCCTGGCTCCCCAGCTTACTGATGCACAGCCAAGGGAGTAAACAGATACAACAGCATTTCCTTTACTCCAGCAGCTATGCTAAGTCGCAGTCACCGGCTCTGCTGAGTTCCTAGAGACAGGGGCACTTCCTGTCTATTGCACAAAACAGGAAGTGCCCCTTTCTAAACTCCAGGAACTCAGTGGCACTGGTGGCTGCAAGTTAGCACAGCCGCATGAGTAAAGGAAAACGCTCCTCCCACGGCTAGAGGTGAGCCAGGGAGCAAGGTTTCAGGCCTCACTGGCTCTCTCTAAAGCCGATCACGTGTGCGTGTGCCGCCCCCCCCCCCCAAGCCTGCACATGCCTAGGGTCAGCTCTGCTTGGAGAGTGGGGACATCTAGTGACAGCGCCCCAGGAGGACGGTGCCTCCCTGACATACTTACCTCACTTACCTGGTAGCACCAGCCCTACCCCTCTCATTAAGAGTAGAAGCTTCTCTTGATAAGTTTAAGAAGGATTTAACAATACATTTGTTTGATCTGGCCTTTGGTGTGCTTGCAGGGTGAGGATGATCCTCATGTCTTCCCCAATTCTACTGGCATTCCTATGTTTTATTGGAGTTCTCTCTCTCTTATAGAAACATAGTAATATAAAGGCAGACAATGTTTTAAATCTCTGACATTTTATTACTATTGAACCCTGCCTTGATATCATGACAGGTTATTAAGCAAACGAAATAAACATAAACATCTATTTTAACTTTATTTTAAAAAGGCAACATAGGTGTTTAAATTACTTTATAAAGGATGGTGGTAGCCAGAATCCAGCTATGAGATGCTGTCCTTTATCATGGTAAAGGGGAAGGTGAAGTCGGTAAAAGCCCTCCCAACCCAACCACACTGCCTCTGAGTTACTTTCTGCAGTGACCTCTGGTCTGATGAAAACCTTTCTAGCACATCTGGGACTCCATCCAGTTTCCCAAGGGTTGTGCCCAGCTATTTCAACACCAGAGCTGTATTACTCGGTGTCTTTATCCTGTCTTGATACCACCTTTCTCCTGAAGTTTGGATGCCCCCGAAGCTGTTGGCCAGCTTAATTTCTCCAGATAGTCAGCACCATGTTCCCACCCCTTCCCTCCCCCCCCCCCCACATGAGTGAGGGTGTGTGTCTACAGGAGGGAAGACGTCTGGGTAGGTTGTGGTAAATGTGCAAGAGCTGCAAGATTGACAGCAGCTTGGCCAGGCTTGCTCAGAGGGGAGTAGATGTGTGTCAACTGGTGTTGCCATCATGTTGCAAGCCGAAGAGGTTGAGTTGATTTCTACAACTTCTTCCCCTACTGTAACTGTAAGTTTGGCTTCCTCTACTCTCACTTTTTCTCTAGTGCATCCAGATGCATTCACCTTGTAGTCCATTTCAAATGCTGTATCCAAATTGGGTAAACTTTTGCTATTACAGATGCATGTCCTGTCTTTACAGGTACAAGAAAATGTTTCCTCTATTAAATAGAACTCTGAAGAAATTTCCATGATAAAATCTTCAGTGGTTGAAACAGATACTAAAGTTCAATGTTTGGAGGGTTTGAAGTTTTTCTTAAGGTCATTTTGTTAGTTAAGGCCAAGATTGAGGCTTTGGAGAACTATGCTCACTTTTCTAATTTGCGGTTGATTAACTTCTCGAGATCTCCTCTGTATCAGTCAAAAATATGTTTAAAAAATATTTGCTGGAAATTCTGAACATTCCTGTTGAGTCTCATCTATTTATTTTCATCCTTATTATCTTCCTATGGCTAAGAAAGACTTTGGAGATCCTCAACAGTAAGATTTTCAACAAATGGATATTTATAATATTTCAGCAATTTTGGAGAATTTTGATGATCCCTGCTACTATATTAGTTACTTTCGCCTTATTGACCGATTGGGACTGCTTCTCAAAATGTAATTCAAGAAGAGGAATTTTACCTTTAAAAATTAACTGTTGGTATATTTCTGAATCTGTCTAGGGAAACTCAGAGGAGAAGGAGGGAGTTCCTCTTACTTAGACCAGGAGTACTTCATTTGGGGGCTTTATTTTTTTTCTGAAGTTTTCAAGTAAATGCCCAGTTAGTCTGTTAGTTATATTTTATTTGAGCCTGTCCAATTTATTTCCTTTATTAATTCACAAAGACCTATAGTTCCTCAAACCTCAGACTCCAGAAATCCATGAAATGATATCCTGGCTGCATTTTCTGGCTCCTTTCCTTAATAGTTTTTTTAAATCATATTTTCCTTGTGATCTCGCTCTCTTTTTTGGGCTTGACTGAACAGGCAGATTTGTGTTTTCCTACGTGGTAAAGCTGTGCTTTGATGTAATTGCATTCTGTTCTTTCTATTTCTGTACAAGTGCTTATGCTTGGACATATGTGTAAATTTAATAAAAATTTAATTTACAAAAATTACTTTATAAAACAGACGATCAGAACCAGCTCCTATAGTGCTTAAATGTTGATTCACAGATTTAACCTACTACACACACTTGTGTATCTCACAAAATATGTGGCTATATTAAACTCTGCCCCTCTATGACCAAACTACATTCCTGAGAATGCCTATACGTGATGTATATATACGTATATGGGGGGCTATTCAAAGGTCTTTAAATGGTTATCAGACCTGGAACATTTTGGAAGCATCACTTAACAGCAAACTCACGGACAGAACCAAAAATAGCTTTCTTCCCTTCTTCGTTTCCTCACTGCAAATATCATATGATATTCATAATATAAATAGTTGTAAATAGTTAAAGTTGCTTAACCCCAAAGCATGCCATGTATACTTTTAAAAATGTTAAGAGTTTAAGAGGCTCAATGTAAAAGTGTTTAATGTAAACAGTAATGAGTTTTAATGTAAACTGCTTTGACGCAAGCATATAAAACCTGTTAAATAAGTAAATAAATAAATGTCACTCTGCGGGATATTGAGTGGCGCTAAGATGACTAGTGCCACTGAGGAGCCCTGGGGGCTGCCGCTATATGCCCTGATGCTGGTATTCATCACTAACCAGGCAGCAGCGATATTGAACCGCTGCCTGGTTTTGATACACATCAAATTCAGGCACAAGAAGCCATGGCCTAACGTTTGCCACAGAATCTAACTGGGCAACGGCTGCATATTGTCACTGCTCGGTTAGCTTTGTGGCAATCCGGGTAGCCCAGATATTCAATGCTGGAGCTCGGATATGAGCCCTGCATTGAATATTTGGGTTTAAAGTTCAGCACCAGTGCCTGGCTGCTTTAGATCGACTAGCCACTGACAAGGAATTTTGGACTCAAAATGTCTTGTCACCAAGTATATCTATATGCAATGTGTGCCTTCAAGTCAATGCTGACTCAGCAGCTCCTGGGTTTTCTTGGCAGTGTGCTGGAAGTAGATTGGCAGGCCTTTCTTCTGAGGCAATAAAGGGCTAAGTGGCTTGCCCAAGGCCACAAGGAGTGCTAGTGGGAATCAAACGCTGGCCATTTGGTTACTATAGCAGTGCTCTAACTACTAGGCTACTCCTTCACTCCCATATGCATGCACTGTATACTGTAAGATAATTTTAAAAAGATCGTTCTTGTAATTATACCTTTTATACATGGAAAACCCTTTAATAAATTACCCCTCCACCCCAAAAAAACCAATGGATTAATGTGTGTTTTAATGCAGTTTTATAAATAGGTCTTTCTGCAAGCGAGCAAATTATCTTAATTCTAGTTGTTTTCTCTTCGAAACTTCTCTCAAATTTCTTCCCAGACAGCAAAAGAGAATTAAGTCCAAATACCATTTTAAGCAGACAAGAAACACTGCAGAAAATCTTGCCTTCCTCAGTTAGAGAAATGTATGTAGGAGGATTTGAAAGTGTCGTAAGTTTTTATAAATCCCAATGTGGTCACTTTTTCAGAGTAGTATATTCTGTCAATCAATTTTTTGACTCTCTGACACTTTCATCAAGATGAAATGTAATTCAAACAATAGGCATGATACTTATGCTAAATAAGCAAAAGGTCTTAGACTTTCTCCGGGCAATAAAATTACTCAGGCTGTAATCAGTTTTCTGAATAAATGTCCATATTGCATCAATGACCTTCCTATTGTTGCTAATAATAATTAACTTATGGTGTAATTCAAAATGCTTAGCTTCCATTGTAATAGAATTAAAGCAGTGCTTAGCTTTCAATCTGTTCCCCAACGCCAAACCTTTGCGCTTCCTCTGCGTTTCACTGCGGCTCAGTTTCCTCAGGGGGTTCTGTGTTTGAAAGCACTTTTATTCAGCTGATTGCTTGTTTGAAGACTACCTGCAGTCAGGGCCGGCCCGTCCATTGAGCAAGAATGTTCTTTGCACAGGGCCCCGCGTTTCAGGGGGCCCGCGCAAAGAACATTCTGCTTTTTTTAAAAATTACATTAAAAAAAAATAAAGGCTGGCTCTGGCTGCTGCCGCGGCCTCCACGGCAGAATGGAGTGTCCCGCGGGGCCCCCTCTTCTCGCTGAGCCCCTCTGCAAGGGCTTTCAGATTCGCGAAGGGAGAGCGTCTCCCTCACGTCTCTGTTAAGCCCGCAGGGGCTAATGGGAAATTTCCCATCTGCCCCTTTAGACGCGAGGGGCTGATGGGAAATTTCCCATTAGCCCCTGCGGGCTTAACAGAGACGCGAGGGAGACGCTCTCCCTTCGCGAATCTGAAAGCCCTTGCAGAGGGGCTCAACGAGAAGAGGGGGCCCCGCGGGACACTCCATTCTGCCGCGGAGGCCGCAGCAGCAGCCAGGCCTTCCAGCTGAATGTTGCTCCTTCAATTTAAAGTGGCTAAATCCTCCAAATTTCTTGGCTGGAACTCTAACTTTATCTTCTGCCTCAAACTGATAAGTTGCTGATTGTGCAGCGTGATGCAATTTTCTGAATTTCAAGGCGCTGCTGATACTTAGCTGGTTGTTGCACAAGAGCTCCGGCCCCAGCCTCTACCAGTGACTCTAAGCTAGCATGCATCATTTCTTTGAGGCCTCAAAGATCTGCAAGTACTGCCTTGTTGGATCACATACCTCCTTTGCTCAGTTCCATTTTCTCTGGTTTTGGAGGGTTGCGCTTAGTTCGTTTCTTCGTCGCATGTATAATCAGATCCGTATAAGGTAAAGGTTACCAGATGTTCCTGATTTTAGAGCTGTTTCCCCAATGCCTACCTATTTAGCATCCTCCTGTCTCCTATTTTAGCAATGGGGACAGAAGGGGGTTAGAAAAAAATATTTTCCATTTAGTGAATTGAGCATGTCAGTTTCTAGAATTTACATTCATTATCTTTATATTTTGCATAGTACGGGGGACATTTATTTAATTATATATTTTAAAGTTTTATAAATGTCTTATAATTCCTAAGCTGTAATACAATGATACATTCACAATAAGAAAACAAACATGAAACAGACTTACCAACACACAAAAAATCAATTTAAAACATAAGCCTCCCTAAACAGCAAAGTTTTCAAATTTTCCTGAAAGAAATAATATCATGATCCACATGAGGCACAAGAGGCAAAGCATTCCAAAACTTTGGTCCAGCGACGGAAAACACCCTTGAGCACATGGTTCCTTTTTTTATCACTGCTACAGTAGGAACAACAAGCAATGATTGATGCTCTGATCGCAAGTCCCTCCTAGGAACATTCCCTTGCTGCATCATGGTTCTATTTCTCTGTCAATTTATCTACTTGGAAGTGATATTGTTGCTGTCATGGGAGGGGCAGAGTAATTAACTCCTTTTCCCACTTCCATGCCTTCTTGCTGAAATCTGGAATTAAGGTGCCCCCTCCCCCACACACTTCAGATAGGTGTCCCAGGTTTGCCTGCAAAAGATCTGGTAATCTTAGACCCATATTACTATTATTCTTAGTTAGGGTTAAGACTGGTAATGGGCTGTGGGCTGATGGGGGATGTCTGGAAATGGGGTGATGGGGGGTTAGGACTGGTAATGGGCTAGGGGGGGTTAAGACTGATAATGGGCTGGGGGCTGTCTGGAAATGGGGTGATGGGGGGTTAGGACTGGTAATGGGCTGGGGGGGTTAAGACTGGTAATGGGCTGTGGGGGGGGGGGCTAGGACAGGAAATGGGCTGATGGGGAGGGGTTAGGACTTGTAATGGGCTATGGGGGGTTAAGACTGTTAATGGCATGTGGGATGATGGGGGCTTACTGGAAATGAAGTGATGGGGGGTTAGGACTGGTAATGGGCTGGGGGGGCTTAAGACTGGTAATGGGCTGTGGGCTAATCGGGGCTGTCTGGAAATGGGGTGATGGGGGGTTAGGACTGGTAATGGGCTATGGGGGGGTTAGGACTGATAATGGGCTATGGGGGGGCTAGGACAGGACATGGGCTGATGGGGAGGGGTTAGGACTTGAGGTGGGCTGATGTGGTTAGGACTGGTAATGGGCTGTGGGCTGATGGGGGGGTTAGGACTGGTAATGGGTTATGGGGGGCTGACTGGAAATGGGCTGATGGGGTTAAGACTGGAAGTGGGCTGATGGGGGGTTAGTACTGGTAATGGGTTATAGGGGGGGCTTAAACTGAAAATGGGGTGATGGGGGGTTAGGACTGGAAGTGGGTTGATGGGGGGCTAGGACTGGTAATGGGTTGGGGGGTTGCTATGACTGGAAATGGGCTGAGTGGAAAGGGAGGCTTGAACTGCAAATAGCTGATGGGGAGGGAGCTTGGAATGGAAATGGGCTGTGAGGGAAGGGAGCTAGGACTGAAAATGGGCTGATGGAGCAGCTAGGATAGGACTGGAAATGGGCTGTTGGGGGGAGCTAAGATTGGAAATGGGCTGTGGTGGGGGCTTGAATTGAAATGGACTCATGGAGGGGCTAGAACTGGAAGTAGGCTCATGGGGGGCTTGGACTGGAATTGGGCTGAGTGGAGGGGAGCTAGGATTTGACATGGGCTGATGGTGGGGCTAGGAAATGACTAGAAATGGGCTGATGGGGGGCTAGGATTGGAAATGAGCTGATGAAGGGACTCAGACTGAAAATGGATGGGGGAGCTAGGACTGGAAATGGGTTGATGCAGGGACTAGAAGGGAATGGATGCTGGGTGAGACTGGAACTAGAAGGGAGCTGATGTTGGGGGAGGATTAGAATGGGATGGGACTGGGAGAGTAAAATGGAGAGGGGAATTGAAAATAAAACAAAGGATATTATAATGCCTCTATATCGTTCCATGGTGAGACCGCACCTTGAATATTGTGTGCAATTCTGGTCGCCGTATCTTAAAAAGGATATAGAGTTATTAGAAAAGGTTCAGAGAAGAGCCACCAAAATGGTAAAGGGGATGGAAGGATACTCCTATGAAGAAAGGCTAAAAAGGTTAGGGCTCTTTAACCTGGAAAAGAGACGGCTGAGGGGAGATATGATAGAAGTCTATAAATTAATGAGCAGAGTGGAACGGGTAAACGTAGATCGATTGTTTACCTTATCAGAATATAGAAAGACTAGGGGACATGCAATGAAGGTACAGGGTAAACTATTTAAGACTAATAAGAGAAAATATTTTTTCACTCAACGTGTAATCAAACTCTGGAATTTGTTACCGGAGGATGTAGTAAAGGCTATTAGTGTAGCTGGGTTTAAAAAAGGTTTGGACAAGTTCCTGGAGGAAAGGTCCATAAGCCATTATTAAGAAGGGACCCAGGATATCAATGCTTGAACCAATACAAGCATTGTGGAACCTGTGTCCCTTGGGGAAACTGCTAGGTACATATGACCTAGATTGGCCACTGTTGGAAACAGAATACTGGGCTTGATGGACCTTGGTCTGACCCAGTATGGCATATCTTATGTTCTTATGTTCTTATGTAATATTTTGTGTGGGAGGGATGAAAAATCTACAATTGTCCGGGTATTGGGAGAGTAAGTGGGGATTGAGGATGGAGGGGTAAAATTTGTGTGGATGAAATAGGAATGAGGAAAGAGCAAAAGGAGAAAGATTAGTATGTTAAAGCAGATGTAGAGAGAGAGAATGAAAAAGAAAACTAGAAGAGAGAAGAAAGAACAAATCGACAGCAGACGATGGACAGTTAGCAGAAAACATGAAGAAACCAGAAGAAAGTGGCTGGAGCAATTGCAACTGAAAAAAAATGCACAAAAGGTAGAAAGATATCTCTTATTTTGAATTTATTAACTGGAATATGAAAGCTCTGGGAAATGTGCATCATTAACGTCTGTGCTTTGTTTGGTACAAGAGGAAATTAATTTATAGTTTTATTTCTACAGTGTTGTTGTACATTCCAAGTTTGGCTTTTGGGGTTCCCTGTTTAATTATTACCTTCCTGTTTCTAAATTGTGATTCCTTGTTTGCTGATGGTCTATGTTCTGCATGTGTAACTGAGCTGAGGTATTCTGTTTATGTAATTCCTATTTGACATTGCCACTTGTTCTCTTTCCCCAGTAGGTCATGTATTGTTATGCTCTGAAATGTATTGTTTTAATATTTGCAGTGCTACCTTTTGATAGTTAGGGTATGGTGCTTTGTGAGTCCTGGTAATGCTGTCAGGATACGGCGGGTTTGCTATGGGTTCTAAATGGGCAGCGTTTGTAGTAGTTCCTAATGTGCCTGGCGGTTGGCACTGGATTATAGTAATGTAGAAATCTTTTAGTCTTTCTTTATCCATACACTCATTAAGAGACATGTTTAATAAAAGTTAGTGTATGGTAACATTATGCAAATATTTATGCAAATAAGGCCACTTATGCAAATGAGGCCCCCGCACCGAGTCTCCGCACATGGCCCCGCACCCCCCTTGGGCCGCCCCTGCCTGCAGTGTCTTTATTTTGAGCCCACCGGCTTCAGTAAGTTTTTATAAGACAATCTTGCATGAATTTTCCCTTCAAAAATGTGCTTGAAGAAAGTGGATATGGTTCTGTTATAGAAAGTGAGTAAAAGGAGGAGGCAGGCTACCATAGACCCATTCAAAGGCATTTAAAAATATCTGGAGCAGAGGCCCAGAGGCCTTTTCACATATGTCTTCACTGTTGCCAGATTTTGATAATTAAAATTTAGAAAATACTAGTTAGGGGAAGGGGTCTGGTGTTTCTTTGTAACATCAAAAAACACATTTGGATTTTATAGCAAATCTGACATAGTCTAACTGTACTAATAAAGGCTCAACATACCCCCTGAAGAAGGTGTTGACGAAACGCATTGGGGTTTCATCAAATAAGGCACCTGTGACCTTCATTCGTCTCTTGCTTCTTGTGTTCTGTGATTTCTACTGCAAGAGCTCCCGCTCTTCCTTGTGTTCACTAATAAAGACTCAAACCATCACTTCCACCACACTACTTTTGAAAAACAGCACTACAAAGAAAGCCTAGAACAATATACCACTGTGATAGTGTGGTGTGCAGTGGGAGTGGCTTTTCATTAAAACAAGGCCAGACAGCAGTATAGGGAAAGCATAGTAACACAGTAACATAGTAAATGATGGCAGATAAAGACCAGTATGGTCCATCTAGTCTGCCCAGTAAGATGGCAGGAGTAGGTGCACCTGCCACTCTGTGCAGGCCACCTCTCCCCATGTCTTTAGGGGTGAACCCACCGCTCCATGAAGGACACCCCTTTTTGTTGAGAAATTAGATGGTTCAGTTTATTTTGATTTTATCCTGTTGCTGTAAAGGGAACCACTGTGTCTGTCCCATGCCATTTTGAATTCTGTCACTGTGTTTGCCCCCACCACTTCCATCGGGAGGGCATTCCAAGCATCCACCACCCTTTCAGTGAAAAAGTATTTCCTGACATTACCTTTCAATTTACCACCTTGCAGATTCATTTATGCCCTCTAGTTTTACAGCTTCCCCGTCTTTCGAAGAGATTTGTTTGTTCATTATTTCTCTTTAAGTATTTAAAGGTCTGAATCATATCTCCTCTATCCTTCCTCTCCTCCAAAGTGTACATATTTAGGTCTTCAAGTCTCTTCTCATAAGGCTTCTGATGCAGGCTCCAAAACATTTTGGTTGCCTTCCTCTGAACTGTTTCTAGTCTTTTTACATCCTTTGCAAGATATGGTCTCCAAATCTGAACACAGTATTCCTAGTGGGGTCTCACCAGTGACTTATATAGTGGCATTAGTACCTCTTCCTTTCTGCTGGTAATTCCTCTATGTATGCAGCCCAACATCCTCCTGGCTTTTGCCACCACCTTGTCGCACTGTTTTGCCACCTTGAGATCTACAGAAACAATTACACCAAGGTCCTTCTCCTGATCCGTGCACATCAACCTCTCACCCACAATTGCGTACATTTCCCTTGGATTTCTGCTACCCAAGTGCATGGCACTGCACTTCTTTGCATTACATTTTAATTGCCAAGCATTAGACCACTTTTCCAGCTTTTGTAGATCTTTCCTCATGTTAAACACTCCCTCGGGGGAGTCCACTCTGTTGCAAATTTTCGTGTCATCTGCAAAAAGACAGACTTTTCCATTCAGTCATTCCGCAATATCACTCACAAATACATTGAACAGTGCCAGGCCCAGGACCGAACCCTGGGGCACCCTGCTAATCACCTTCCTTTCATCTGAGTGAGCTCCATTTACCATCACCTTCTGTTGTCTGTCAGTTAACCAATTTCTGATCCAGTTTACCACCTTGGGACCCATCCCCAAACTACTGAGTTTATTGATAAGCCTCCTATGAGGAACAGTATCAAAGGCTTTTCTGAAATCCAGGTAAATGACATCCATCACATGCCGCTGATCTAGTTCTCTGGTCACCCAGTCAAGGAACTCAATCAGATTTGTTTGGCAAGATCGTCCTTCAGCAAAACCATGTTGCCTCGGATCTTGCAACCTGTTGGTTTTGAAAAAGTCCACTATTCGCTCTTTCATGAGTGCCTCCATTACTTTTCCTGCTACCGAGGTAAGGCTCACGGGCCTGTAGTTTGTCTCTTCTTCCCTGTCACCACTTTTGTGTAGAGGTATCAAATCAACTATTCTCCAGTCCTGAGGAACTTCTCCTGTTTCCAAAGATCTGTTGAAAACATCCTTTAACGGCCCTGCAAGAACCTCTCTGAGCTCTTTCAGTATCCTGGGATGTATCCCATCTGGTCCCATGGCCTTGTCCACTTTCAGTTTTGCAAGGTGTTCTAACACATCATCTTCTGTGAATGGTGTGGTATCTACTTTATTCCCATTTTTATATTTGGGAGTCACAGGTGGTCCTTTTCCAGGATTTTCTTTAGTAAAAACAGAGCAGAAGTATTTGTTTAGCAATTTCACTTTTTCAATGTCACTTTTCATGAGTCTGTTTCCAGCACTTCTGAGTCCTGCAATTCCACCTCTGATCTTCTTCCTTTCCCAAATATACCTGAAGAAAGTTTTGTCGCCACACTTCACATCTTTAGCCATCTTTTCCTCTGCCTTTGATTTTGCTTTCCTTATTTCTCTTTTTGTCTCTTTGATTTTGATCCTGTATTCATTTCTGTGTTCCTCTCTTTGCAAGATTTAAATTTTGCGAAAGCTGTGTTTTTTGCCTTTATTTGGGCAGCCACTTCTTTGGAAAACCAAATATGTTTCTTTCTCCTCCTGTTTTTATTTACTTTTCTTACATATTTATCTGTTGCGCATTTTATTGCCACCTTTAGTTTAACCCATTGCAATTCCACTTCCCTTATCCCCTTCCACCCTGCCAACTCCTCCTTTAGGTACTTGGCCATTTTACTGAAGTCAGTGTTTTTGAAATATAGGACTTTGAGCTTGCTGTGATTGGACTGCACCTTGACTTTTATCTCAAACCACACCTTGTGATGATCGCTGCTTCTCATAGGGGCACCCACCCAGACATTCGACACACTATCACTGTTGGTGAGCACTAAATCCAGCGTTGAGCTTTCCCTGGTTGCTTCCATCACCATTTGTCTAAGTAATGCATCTTGGAAAGCATCCACAATTTTTTTGCTTCTTTCCAGATTTGCAGAAGGAGTAATCCAATACACATCGGGTAGATTAAAGTCACCCAATATGATCGCTTCCCCCTTTGTGGCTCTCTTGGCAATATCTATAATCAATTCGTTATCTATCTCTTCGATTTGAGTCGGAGGTCTGTAGACTACAGCAGTATGGATGAGAGTGCCATCTCCTCTTTCCAGCACAATCCAGACTGCTTCTTCTTTTCCCCATGCCCCCTGCATTTCAGTAGCTTTAATATTGCTTTTGACAAGGCTACTCCTCCTCCTTTTCCATTTTCTCTGTCTCTTCTGAATAGATTATAGCCAGATATGGCTATATTCCAATCATGCGATTCATTAAACCATGTTTCTGTAATGGCCACAATTTCCAAGTCCATTTCCACCATTAGGGCTTCCAGGTCTGGAACTTTGTTGTTTAAGCTTTGAGCATTTGTGCTCATTGCTTTCCAGCATTTAACTGGCTTGCGTGTATTTTGCATTGATTTTGTTCTGCCCACTTCTTCCCACTTGCTTTTGATGTGTGGTTTAAAAGTGTGGCTGTTTCTGAAGTTATTCTGCTTTTGCAGGGAATGACGTCCTAAACTTGACCTTCCCCATCCATCACCCCCTTTTTCTAGTTAAAATGCATATCCACATTCTGCCTGAAATTTTCACTTAGGATTCTTTTCCCTGCAACAGAGAGATGTAGTCCATTAGCACAGTATAGTCTCTTGTTGGTCCATCTGTTTCCCCAGTCGCCTATAAATCTGAATCCTTCTTCTTTGCACCAGGTCTGGAGCCATGTGTTAAAGCTGTTTATGCAATGCAGCCTTTCTGCCCCTTTACCAAGAACAGGTAGAACTTCTGAGAATGCAAGTGTGTTAACAATGGGCTTCAGTTTCTCTCCCAGAGTTTGGAAGTCCCTTTGAACTGTAGTGGCACTGTTTCTAGCCAGGCCATTTGTATCCAAGTGGATGACAACATCAATTTTGGAGTGCTCACTTTCAGCGCTAATTACATCAACAATTTGGTTTGTATTCCTGCTAGCTGAAGAGCCTGGGAGGCATTTGACTAACTTCTCTCCTTTGAACTGTGTTCCCAAGTTGGTGCCTCTGATGATGGAATCACCAAGTAGTAGTAGTTTTCTGTTCCTTGAGATTTTCTTCATATTTGTTGCTTTATCAGGAGATTAGGCATTGACTGTCTCATTTAAGGGCCCTTCAGTTTCCATGGATTGGGCATCCTCATTAACCAAAGCAGAGAAGGCATTATGCAGTGATATTTCATGATGTACAGGGTGTTTCTGCGTTACAGGACGCAATCTACCAGAGCCCACTGTGATCCATTTGTTCCTGGGATGTTTGATTCTTTGTGGGAGCGGTGGTGGACTTTGTTTGGTTTGTATCCTAGAAGAGGTGCGTTTCATTGCAGCTACTTCTTCCCTTAATAGAGTCAATTCTTTATGCATGGCAGCTAACTTGAGGCATATAGGGCAAGCTCTTAGGTTCCAGAAGATTCTTCTCAGAATGAAGGCACCACAATTATTGCACTGAATACAAGATATGTGTGGTCCTAGAAAGAGAAGAGAACAGTTTTTATTCTGTTCCAGTTTGTTAAACCTTCACAAAGCAAAACCCAGAACAGACAATAGTTCTGGGAAAACAGAAATCAACTCACTTCTTTCTCAGCTTGTTAAACCTCCACAAGCTGGTTCTCCTGGCCCTTCCTCTAGCCCCAGCTAAAGTTCCTATATCAGAACTCTTTTGGATGGCTTGCCTTGGAAGGACTTCAGATTCCATGAGCCTCTCTTCCTCCTACAGCGTTCTTAACCTCTCTCTGTAAACCACATCCTTCTGGCCCTGAACTCTGGGCTTCAGACTCTCTTAAATGGGACAGTTGATAATCCCTTTGGAGAGGAACGGGTAGCATTCTATATACCCCATCACAGCTACTTACTGGGAAAGCAGAACAAGCTGAATTCCTGAAGATCCCTATATATAAATTACATACCACCAACATAATGCACTTCAGTTACAGGGGCAACACACAAATCAATCTTTACCAAATACAAATTCAGAGATTCCAAGGGTGAATCATCCCCAAGAGTGAGATTTGCTGCCCCAGGGACAGGGCTGGCTGAAGAGGTTGTAGCATCCTGAGCCAACTTTTGCATTTTCACCCCCTCTTAACTTGGTCACATCTTGCAGTACAAACTCTGCAAACGGGGTAAATTTTCAGCCCACTGGCTGCTTATATGCCCCCTTCCATTTAATTTAATCTGTGTATTCTGTGTCACTATCCATATAGATAGCAGCGCTGAATATACAGAGAGTGATGGCGTATTCATTGTATTATCTGTTTAGGTTAAGCCTGATATTCCATAAGCCTAAACTAAATGTGTAACTTACCTGAATAGTGGCTGAATATTACCACTATCTGGATAATTTTTTGGCCTATTCTTGCTCTTTCCCTAACATGCCTCACAAGGTATACAGATAATATCTGGCCATCTGCAATCTAAACAACATGATATTATCTGTATATTTTTGAAAATACACTGTTAGGCTAATTATGCATTTGCCAGAGAATGCCCAATTACCTTTGAAAATCAGTTTGATAGAACATATTCATTCATATGGAACACATCCAGGCTCACCAATAAAACTCTCCTAAAAAGATGCAACTCAACATACAAAAAGATTCTATTCAATGTTAGTCTCCCATCACTGACAACACCACCATCTCCCTCCACTGCTAGACATTGTGAATCATAACACAAAACCCTGCCAATGTGCACTTGATGCCAGCATCAAGAACTCACATTCCACCAACCCTACCTATGGAAAATCAACACTGCAAATATTCTAGAACTCCAGCAACCTCCAGTTGGAAAAAGAGAACAAGCAGAATTACTACAGATTCCTAGAGAGACTCTACATGTTAACAGAATCCCTTATCTCAGCTGCACATGGAAAACACAGACCATCACTATTTAAAGAATAAGGGCCCAATTTTTGAAGGCATTTATACAGGTAACTGCCCTAGTTACCCGTGTTAATGCCTTATCCGGGATTTTGAAAAGACACCTACACGGGTAGTGCCCTTTGAAAATCCTGTTTAAGTCCCTAACACGCCCAGATGCTATGCAGGTAGCATCGTGGCATGTTAGGGGCATTCCAGGGCGGAGCTGGGGCGGAGATAAGGGCTAACCGGGTAGCAGTGATTTTCTATGATACCCGCTTAATCCTCTGCACCTGCATTTCCTCCTGTAACAGACTATAACAAATGCATGTTTTCAAAGTGGACATATTTCATTCTCTAAAAATGACACTCTTTTGTATCTTTTTTGTCTGATAATTTTATTTTTCCATTTGGGTTGGTCCCAGTTTCTCTTTTTCACTTCCTCTTGTTGGTTTTCTTCTAAGTCCTTTTCCAGGATCCCATTTACCTGGAAGTTTCCCAAAAAGACACAGGTTCCACAATACTTGTAATGGGGCAAGCAGTGGATTTCCTGGGTCCCCTTTAAAAATGGTTTATGGACTTTTCCTTGTCCAAACCTTTTTTAAACCTAGCTACTATAACAGCTTTTACTACATCCCCCGGTAACAAATTCCAGAGTTTGATTACACGTTGAGTGAAAAAATAATTTGTTATTATTATTTGTCTTATTATTATTAGGTTACACTGTAGCTTCATTGCATGTCCTCTAGTCTTTCTATATTTTGATGGCATAAACAATCCATCTATGTTTATCCATTCCACTCCATTCATTAATTTATAGACCTCTATTATATTGTCCCTCAGTCGTCTCTTTTCCAGGTTGAAGAGACCTAACCTTTCTATCCTCTCTTCAAAAGGGTATCCTTCCATCCCCTTTACCATTTTGGTGGCTCTTCTCTGTACCTTTTCTAATAACACTTATACCCTTTTTAAGATATGGCGACCAGTCCCCATATAAGCCCATTTTCAGTACCAGCCCCCCATGGCCCCAGTATCAGCCCATTTCTAGGCCCTTCAGCCCCAATATCAGTACCATCCTTAGAATCAGCCAATTGCCAGTACCTGTCATTCTCCTAGCCCTTGTATCAGCCCATTGCCAGTATCAGTCATCCCCCCATTATCAGTCCATTTCTAGTAGGAGCCTCCCATAGCCCCAGTACCAGTCTATTGTCAGTATCAGCTCATTCTGTTTCTATGTTTCTATTTCTAGTATCAGCCCCCCAGTATCAATCCATTGCCAGTTCCAGCCCCCTCCCCATTCCTAGAATCACCCTTTTCCAGTCTTAGACCCCCTCCTGTCCTTGTTCCATCCCATATCTAGTCCCATAGTCCCAGCCCCAATATAAGCCTATTTCCAGTTCTCTCAGCCCAATGTCAGGCCATTTCCAGTACCAGCCTCCCACAGCCCTAGTATCAGCCCATTTCTACTACCATCCCAGTATCAGTCCATTGCCTGTATTAGTGATCACTCCATCCCCAGTATCAGCCCATTGACAGTATCAATCATTGTCCCAGCCCCACTATCAGCCCATTTCTAGTCCCCCTAGCCCAAGTATCAGTCCATTGCCTGTATTAGTGATCACTCCATCCCCAGTATCAGCCCATTGACAGTATCAATCATTGTCCCAGCCCCACTATCAGTCCATTTCTAGTCCCCCTAGCCCAAGTATCAGCACATTGCCTGTATAAACCCTTCTCCCAAGACCAATATCATCCCATTTACAGTCCCATACCTCCAGCCCCAATATCAGCCCATTTACAGTCCCCTCAGGCTTAATATTAGCCCATTTTTAGTATCAGCCCTTTGCCAGCCTCAGTCATCCTACCAGTCCCTATACCAGCCAATTTCCAGTCCTCCTGCTCCATTATCAGCCAATTTCCAGTACCATCCCCCTCTCCCAGGCCCATTATTAGCCCATTTCTAGTTCTAGCCCCTCCCAGTCCCAGTATCTGCCTATTTCCAGCCCCTAGCCTAGTTCCAGCCCCCACAGTTCCAGTATCAGCCTATTGCCACTTCCATTGCCTATTCCATTACCTATTCCGGTCCCAGTATCTGCCCATTCCCAGCCCCCCAGCCCAGTCCCAAACAATTTCCAATTTCAGCCACCCCCTTCCCTCTCCCTGCAGCAGTACAGCTGGAGGAGCATTTGTTTTTGCTCCCGCGGATGTATTAATGCTCAGCACGGTACCAAAAAGGAGCTAAGGATCCGCACAATATAAGAGAGAACAAAGAAACGGAGCCTGGACTGATATAGTAAACCTTGTTTATTGGTTGTCAGAACAATAAGTGGGATATAGAAGTTGCAATAGACAACTCCTTTGATGTAACTTTCAAATCAACCATGCATAATTCAAGTCAACCATGTACTATTTTCTTTTTTCCCCCCTTTTTCCACTGTTTTATTGCTTGAGTTTTTTATTACTTTGCGATTACTGGCCATTGTTTTTAGATATCAGTTGTCAATACAATAAGCACATTATATAAGCTGCATTTTTAAGAATATAATTTTCTGATGTAACTTTTAAGTATATGATGATTTCAAATTTAAGAGTGTCTCCACCTTTTTTATATTAGGTATTTTTATATTAGGTTTTTTTATACAATTTTCACATGGTTTTTACATGAGTTTTTCATACAATTTCTATAAGCCCTTTTTATATGCGTTTTATGATGGTTTCTTGATTTTTTCCTTTTTATATTTTTTACATACATTTTTTTGTGTCTCTTGAAGTACCTTGATTATTCATATATGTACTTTTTATATTACACATGTATATAGTTTTACTTTTATAAGTGGTATTTTTACAAATGTTTTTTATACTATATATGTGAGTTTTTATATATATGTAGATTTATTTATGTAATTAATTATTTATTATTAATTGGTTATATATTTGTTAATATGCATTGTTGATGTTTTAGAATTGTATATACTTGTTTTATGAGTATATATTTATTTATTTAATAATTTATTTGTTCATTGTCAGCCGTCAGTATCCCATAGGTTCAGTCCGGGATAACATTCAATTTGATCATATTAAGGTATTTATTTACTGTTTGCTTCTCCTCGTCTCTCTTCCTTCTCTTGGTATTTTAATATATATTTATTATTTCTTAATGTTTATATATTTTACAATATATTTTTATCTATTAGTGTGTTTTCTAATTAACTATTATGAATTAATAGTTTGTCCTTTAGATGTTTTAAGTGAAATTTATGGTTTTATTTATTATTTCATCAATATTTTATTGATTTATTTATTGATGTAATACAATTTTTTTATATTATGTGTTTAACTTATATGTTTATGTTTATTATTTTTGAGGTGTGTTCTCTAAGACCCCCTGAAGAAGGCCGGTGGCCGAAACGCGTTGGGGCGTAATAAACAAGGTTTACTATATCAGTCCAGGCTCCGCTTCTTTGTTCTCCCTTAATGCTCAGCACGGTCATGGGAGCATTTGCTTTTGCTCCCACAGCTGTTTTAATTTTTAAACAGTCACAACTCCAGGAGGCAGAGGGCAGGATGGGAGGGCAGAGGGCTTCCTATGCCCATATTGTGATACACCCTGAGCCAGTGATTCACTGGCTTATCTCTTAAGATGGCCCTGCCCAGGGAATGAGATTGAAGTCCAAAGAGTGAGATTGTTTCATATGGTGCATCCAGGGTATACATCTAGAAAGATTTAAATATTTTGCAAATGAAAAAGTAGCATAAAATGATATTTGCTTTTCTGTAGAGTCTGTGAAAGAATACAGGCATAGTGGAGGCAATATGGGTAAATTATCTGGACTGAAAATGTGCTCTTCACTCAATATACTTCACAGCACTTGTACTTGTAGCTACAGAGGAAAGGCATAGTACAACAGGAGGCAATACACAGTATGTGAGCTCAGATTTATTCCTACTGGCTAGGCCACTTGGTTTTTCTTCTTTGTCTTGTGTCTCATGAAAACAGTGATCAGGGTCAGTGCATTGGCACTAAGACTCAAATGGTTGAGAGAAGGGTATGAGAGTGAGCCTTCAAATGAGTGTGATATACTACTAATGAGTGAGACTTAGGGGTATGTCTACTAAGCCAGGCTAATGTTTAACCTGGACTATCTGCAACAAAGTCCCATGTTATTCAATGGGATCTACTTGCAGATAGCCCGGGTTAAACATTAGCTCAGCTTAGTAGACAGAACATCTCTGCAAATTAGAAGTAAGAAGACGCTAATTGAACTGGAAAACAAAAGAAGCCAAACTCCTTTTACAAAGTGCGACACTGAAGATATAGAAACAGAAACATATAATCTCTTGTACTTAGCTAAGTGCAATTCCAATCAATAAACTGAAAATTATATTCTTTTCTTTGCCTGTTCTGCCTTTTTGTAACAACCTATGTGTATTCATAAAATGGACTCCTAGACTGTCGGCACAGTGCCTAGGACCCATAAAAGTTTTAGGGCCTATGAAGCAAGACAAAATATTAAAAAGCAGATAAAATAAGGAAAAACTAGTGTGAGACAGAAATTTAATGCAACTAAAACTTCAAAATTTCATTTCAAAAACATAATTCCAGAATTTCTAGGGATTTTCTAAGCATGAAGGACCCGATATTCAAAGGCATTTACGCGGTTTACAGACCTGTACAATGCCCCTAAGCAGGATATTAAGCAACACTAATACAGTTAATGCCGCTGGATATTCGCTAGTGCCGCTGCTCGAAGCCCCGATGCACTGGGGCGTGTTGTGAGCATTCTGGGGCAGAGCTGAGACGTCATCCATTGCTAACCAGGCAGCAGCGATATTGAGCCGCTGCCTGGTTAGCAACCCACGGACAAATTTAGGCACGGCAAAAGCTGACCTAACTTTACCCCCAGAAGTTACCGGGCAGCAGCTCAGTATCAGTTAACTTCCAGGCTATGCGGTGACCCAGATATTTAATGTCGGTGGCCAGATATGGTCCCAGCATTGAGTATCCCGGGGTAAACTTCAATAGCAACTGCTATGCACTTTAGAAGTGCTAGCTGCCGCCGCTGAATATTGGGCCCAAATTTCTTTGACTTCTCTTTTCAGCAAAGTCTTTGATAATGTTCTTAACGTCCATATTTCAGTGAAGTGCTTAAGGCTTACAAAAATCAAAATTCTTCCCTGGCCATGCCAATACAAATAACATGGGCAGATAGTGCACAGTGACATTTAGTAAATATGGTCCTATGTGTGTACATATACATTTTTTAAAGTCTATATGAACATCACAGCTCAGCCCTAGCTTCACCCAAACTAGACTTTACGAAATGCCTATGTGTCATCTGCATAAAGGTACGTGTGCACATGTATGCACCCTGGTATTTCTATAAACACCGTTTTCTGCATATATTTAGAAACCCTCTCCATGCTTTAGATGTCTGAAAATGGGCATAAAGACATCCCTGGAGTCAATTTAGAAGCTGGATCTGTGGAGGTGCCCAGTGCGAGGATGTCCAAGTTGAAATGAGGATATGGTGTAGGTATGACAAGGACATACTCAAGAACTTGGACATCCTTGCCTAATTGCAGACGCGTCCTGAAAGTCCCAAGCAGAACCAAGCATGAACTGGCATCTGAAAAATGCTCATTTTCTCAGGCAAATGTCTGGAGAGTGTGGAGATGAAAGTATACTCATAACCCCTTTATTTTACAATTTGACATTGAATACTGACGGGATGGAGGCTCATGTTTTCATTTTCCTACACTACTGGATGCCCCCTTGTGCAACCTTGCCTGAGATGGAACTCCCCACCCCACGCTTTCATAGTAGGGATGTTTATATAGAGGCCAGCACAGGCGTCCACATCGGTGGCATCCGTGTTTCTAAAATTGGGCGGAAACATAAACATCCCCTGCATTTGTATGCATTTTCTGCCCTTGACGTCCCTGATTGCATTTGGATGCCCTTAACATGTAGAAAATATTTTATAAAATTATCCCCTTATTTTCTGATTGAGCACTTTATTATGAAGACATTAATTTGGACTTGGGAATTATTTTTCTTAAGAGAGAATTTGGACAAGGCTTTTAAATCAAAGATTACATACAAGTAGCACTTACCATTCTACACTAATGTTAAGGATAATCTTTCTTTCTGATATGTATTAACCCAAAATCGAATCACATCATTCTCATTTAACTGGCAAAATATAGGTAATTCCCAAAGTAAAATGCAAAGTAGTCCAGGAGTATTAAAATGATGAAGTGGAGTTATCATGGTTCTTAAAATATATGCTCCTAATTCACATTGGCTGCTAAAGTGTCAGGCGTAAATTACCTAAGTAGGTGAAATCTAATTGCTAAGTGGTACGTGTGCTGTGATGTAACATGTGAGGCCTTCTGGAAAGTAGAGAAAATGTTTGTCACATCCTATTTCATCCTGTGATTCCTTTTTTCATGCTTTCTCCTATTCACACCACATTTACTATTTATATCATTTTACTGTTAAGCTTTTCCTCTTCGGCATTAAGAAGTGACAGCTCAAGCTTCAACATGCAAGGGCTGAAAGGAAATTCTGCATAAATCTGTCTGGACTCATATTTAGAAGCAGAAAATAAATTAAGCTTAGCTCTGGATGCACCTTCCTGATTTTGGGAGTAAATACTGAACCTTTTTACAGGTGCCATTTGCACATATATAAAATGGATTTATATATATATATAAGTTGACATATGTATTTTGTTTAGTAAAACCTGATATCTCTCTTTCCACAGAATACTATATCAAAGTTGTTTAAGTACCAATTTTAGAATAGATGCTACATATACCTATGTCTTACAGCACATATTCAATTAAAAGAGGGGTGTTCCAGGTATATATGTGTTTTGTATTTTATAATGATAAAACACACCTACCTCTGAAGTTTTACTCGTACAGAAATTTTAAGTCATATCAAATCCTCAGCTCATTTCTCTTTTGTATCTAAAGCTTGGGGAAATATTTGAGAGGGGTATTATGCTCACCTCTCTGGCTTTCAAAACCATGTTTTTTTGGAACAAAGTTTGAGTTTCAGAGAATTGCTCCTTACTTAGCTCCTACCAGGCCTACCTCAGCCATTCCCAGGTAGTCTAAAAATACTGGGCAGGAATGATCCCTACTTGCTCCTGCCACTGCTGGCACTAGGATCAAAATAGTAATCATCAGCACGTTCTTCCAAAATGGCAGCCCAAATAGCATCTCTTTATCTGTCTCTGCACTTCTTATTGCATATGCACCATTCTAGAGACATGCTTCTAGATATTATGGGAGCTGTTTTAGAATCTTTTTTCGCATTTCGCATGTGGATGTACCAGCATATTAATTTATGTGTGCTTATATACCGTCTTTCACACAGCAAGGCAGTTTACAATGAACTCAAAACCTGCATTATAACATATATGCATTACATGGAACGTTTAAACAATAGCTTATAAAAGTGCAAAGTATATTGATATGGAAGCAGCCATTTTAGAAAGACCCAATTGTGCTTGTTTCCATCCCAATCACGTCCAAATTAGGGGGGGGGGGGAGGAACATGTTTGATTGGCACAGAAAGATACATCTGTAACCCCAATTTCATATTAGAGATGCACATTTAAGGTTGCAATCATCCATGTCCATATTTACATCTGTTCCTTGATACAACACTTTGGCCCACCCACTGTGCAACCAGAAACCAATGCACACATCCCCCACCTGAACACACAAGCTCACACTCTTTGTAAATAAGTTACTCTCCCTATGTATATAAGCTAAACTGTTATATATATATGATAAACTAGTTCTTGTCTGATCCAATCACTGTAACCCCTAGTTCCCATTTATATAAGCCAACACCTCAACACCTGTTTGACATAACCCCTGTTGATGTAACCCCTATTTGATATTTTCCATGTATAAAAACCAACACCTGCTTGATGTAACTATTATATCCTCCATTCAGTTTGCACTGCTTTGACCCGGAGAAAAGCAGTATATAAGCCAGCTAAATAAATAAATACCGAAACTGCTCATTTCGGTCAGCCCTCTACAGAAGGGATTAAGGGTGATATCCCCCTTAATCCCCCAATGCTTATCTCCCCTCTAAATTGAAAGAAGGTAAACTGTCATTGCTTAAGAATGGATGCACATCCTCTAATTTGCAAAATTGCCTCACCCACATGTGTAAGGAATGGCATATACAATGTGCATTCTGAAATGCTGTTGATTACATGTGTAAGTTGTCAAATTTCTCCCGTTAATATTTCACATGTATATGTTTCTAAAATGGCTTCTCCTGCTGCCTGTGGATAGCTCTTCATTCTGCTCAGATCTGTTTTTTTTTTTTTCAGGGATGTCCATCTTTAGGGACAGGGACATGCCGATTTTGGATCAAGAATACATGTGCTCATTCTCATCTACAATTGTCATAGATTCTGGATATTTTCACATCTACAACCCAGGAGACACCTATACAGCCTTTTTAAAATGTGCCTTGATATGGACTATCATCTTTGAAGAGTACACCAATCATCTCTGATCCAGCAAATGAAATGCAACATCATGCTGGTTGATGGTCGGATGGGACATTGGTAATTTTTTTAACTAAATGGGATTTTTTGAACAATAAAAAGTGTATGAATTTGGCACTGAGGAAGGTTGGGTGTTGTTGAAAAATACTATCTTGGCAGCCCAGACCAGCTGTATTCCACGCTTTAAGAAAAGTGGAAGGAAGTCCAAAAAACTGCCAGCATGGTTTAAAGGTGAGGTCTGAGAGGCTGTTGTTGCAAAAAAAGCATCTTTCAGGAAATGGAAAAAAGAGCCAAATGATGAAACCTGGGAACAGCACAAGCACTGGCAAATCAAATGCAAGGCATTGATAAAGCAGGCAAAGAGAGAATTTGAGAAGAAGCTTGCTGTGGAAGCAAAAACGTGAAATAAAGATTTTTTCAAGTACATTCACAGCAAAAAACCTGTGAGAGAGTCAGTTGGTCCATTAGATGATAGAGGAGTTAAAAGGGCACTAAGAGGCGACAAGGCGATAGCGGAGAGACTGAATGAATTCTTTGCTTCAGTCTTTACTGAGGAAGATGTAGGGATGTTACCCATGACTGAAGTGGTATTTAAAGGTGCGGAAGAATTGAAGGAAATATTGATATATCGGGAAGATGTATTACAACTATTAGATAAGCTGAAGAGTAGAAAATCACCTGGGCCAGATGGTATACATCCAAGGGTGTTAAAAGAACTGAAATATGAGATTGCAGACTTGCTATTAGTAATCTGTGAACTATCATTAAAATCATCTCTAATACCTGAAGATTGGAGGATCGCCAATGTAACACTAATTTTTAAAAAGGGTTCCAGGGGTGATCCGGGAAACTACAGACTGGTGAGCCTCACATCAGTACCGGGAAAAATGGTAGAAACCATCATAAAGAATAAAATTACTCAGCATGTAGATAGTCATGGCCTAATGGGAGACAGCCAACAAGGCTTTAGACAAGGAAGTTCTTGTCTTACTAATCTGTTATGTTTTTTTGAAACTGTGAATAAACAGGTGAACAAAGGTGAGTTGGTTAATATAGTGTATCTGGACTTTCAGAAAGCCTTTGACTAGGTCCCTCATCAGAGACTTTTGGCAAAACTAAAGAGTCATGGGATAGGAGGCAGTGTACTACTGTGGATCAAGAACTGGTTAAGAGATAGAAAGCAGAGGGTTGGGCTAAATGGCCAATTTTCCCAATGGAGAAAGGTGAATAGTGGTGTACACCAGGGTGCTGGGTCCGCTGCTTTTTGACATATTCATAAATGACCTGGAAAGTGGAATAACGAGTGAGGTTATCAAATTTGCAGATGACACAAAACTATTTAAAGTTGTTAAAACCCAAGAGGATTGTGGAAAATTGCAAGAGGATCTTGATAAATTAGAAGACAGGGCATCAAAATGGCAGATGAAATTTAATGTGGACAAGTGCAAAGTTATGCACCTAGGGAAGAACAACCCAAACTATGGTTACACGATGCAAGGTTCCACATTAGGAACCACCACCCAGGAAAAAGATTTAGGCGTCATTGTGGATAACATGGTAAAACCCTCGGCCCAGTGTGCAGCGGCAGCCAAGAGAGCAAATAGAATGCTGGTTATCATAAGGAAAGGAATGGAAAATAAAACAAAAGATATTATAATGCCTCTATACCATTCCATGGCGAGATCACACCTTGAATATTGTGTGCAATTCTGGTCGCCGTATCTTAAAAAGGATATAGGGTTATTAGAAAAGGTTCAGAGAAGAGCCACCAAAATGGTAAAGGGGATGGAAGGATACTCCTATGAAGAAAGGCTGAAAAGGTTAGGGCTCTTTAACCTGGAAAAGAGACGGCTGAGGGGAGATATGATAGAAGTCTATAAATTAATGAACGGAGTGGAACGGGTAAACGTAGATCGATTGTTTACGTTATCAGAATATAGAAAGACTAGGGGACATGCAATGAAGCTACAGGGTAAACTATTTAAGACTAATAAAAGAAAATATTTTTTCATTCAACGTGTAATCAAACTCTGGAATTTGTTACCGGAGGATGTAGTAAAGGCTGTTAGTGTAGCTGGGTTTAAAAAAGGTTTGGACAAGTTCCTGGAGGAAAGGTCCATAAAGCATTATTAAGAAGGCACCCAGGATATCAATGCTTGACCCAGTACAAGCATTGTAGAACCTTTGTCTTTTGGGGAAACTGCTAGGTACCTATGACCTAGATTGGCCACTGTTGGAAACAGGATACTGGGCTTGATGGACCTTGGTCTGACCCAGTATGGCATATCTTATGTTCTTATGTTTAAAAAGTCTTTTGGGACTAATGGGCATGACAACACAGGAATTTTAATATATAATGGTTAGTCTGTTCCATGTACAGTATAAGGGCCATAAATGGATTATTTATGATATATTGAAGGGAGGTTGCTTTGAACTGGTCTATGGAGCATGTTTGTGCTATTGATTACTAGGTGCTTGATTGGGATCACATTGTATCTGGATTATTTGATAACGGCAACATAAGCCTGTTTATGAGTTTATTAAATAAGCCCTTAGGGGTCCTTTTGCTAAAGGAGCCTTCTACTAAAGGGCACAACTAGCAGTGCATGTTCTGGTGCATGCTGAAGGCACACTGGGACATACATTGACTGCTAGCACAGGGCCAAGACAGTTAGTGTGGAATGATTTCTGCCCTCACTGTGCAACCCACGTTAGGGTCACGAGTGTGGGGGGTTAGAGGCATAGAGGGAGGCGTGGTGAGATGTACATACCTGTTGTAATTCTATACTTTTAGCTTTTATGTTTGATTGCAGGCTGCATGGTTTTCTCTTGATCCCTGATGCAGGTGGTATATGCCGAAACATGGCTGTGTCGGGTCTGAATAAATTTGAAGGGTCAACGAATGCTCTCCGGGTATGAATGTGTGCGTGTACTCTAAACATACAGTATAGGACCTGATATGCAATGTGATTAACCACTGCTAGGAGCCCAAATGCTAGCTGGCTAACATTGGGGCATTCGGGTGGCAGAGAGGGGGATAGCTGGGCAGCGGTGATATTCAGCTGCTGCCCAGTTATCCCTCTGAGGTGAAAGTTAGGTACCTCAAATGCTTTCACCGCTGAAGCTGACTGGGCAGCAGCTGAATATCACTGCTTCAGGGTTACCTTTGCCCCTATCCAGCCGATCCAGATATTCAATGACTGTGGCCAGATATAGCCCCGGCCTTGAATATTCGGGTCTAAAGTTCAGCGGCGGCGGCTAGCCGTCTTAAAAGGGCTAGCTGACACTGCTGAATATCGAACCCATATTCACATTTCTTATGAAATATGCATGCCCCACACAGTCTATGTCTCCAAGAATGCTTACACATGGTAAACATGCAAGTACATGCCATCTTGTCGGTGCACAAACATATGTGTGCTTATAGCATTTCATGATTTATAAAAGACCTTTTCTGCATACAAAAAAAAATTTATGCATGTAATTTAGAATCTATTGTAACCACTGCTGGTTACAGTTCCATGGAAACTGAACAGTTGTCTGCACCGACAGATTTTTACCCTTCTCCCAGAATGACACCTTTGTGCAAGTGAGGGAGGAATCAAGCGAGAATTTCCATACTCGACCAGGATGGAGATTGATGCAGATATAAAGTAGATATGGATATACATTTATTATTTATACTTTAGCACAAAGGGCATGAGTTTTTCTTATTAAGGATAATGACATTAGTTTGCCAAATGCATATCAGGCTAATACACATTTAAAATTCTATTACTGCATTACTTATTAATCAGTGGAACTTTAAATTTAGTTCAGAAATTATTTGAATAATATCATTATTCTATCCATTTGTTCTAAAAGCGCCTGCCTGACAAAATGAAAAAAAAAATCCACTATTGGTAAAATAATTGTTTGTACAGCAGCCCTTGTATAAATCAACTTCAATAAATACTTCTGTTACTGAGCTTCAAAGATAATTGCCTAGGCAAAACTGGTGTGATGTGCTAAGTTTAGATAAGTTATAATGATTTCTGATTTTCAAACAAAATTATATAATATATGGCAAGGTGCTGTGCAAGCTTATCAAATATTTATTGTCAATAGTCAGAAACTAATATAACAGGTCTGCCTCAATTTGGAGTCAAGCTCTTTTGAGGCCTTAAATAATGTAGTTGGTGTTGAATGATAATATTAATGTTTAATTGAAGTATGATAGTTGCATTTAGGGAGGTAATTACTAACCTGCGGTTACTCAGTACTACAGGTTAATGACTCCTGCAGTAAAGGAATAATGTAGCTTGTAGTGATCACTGCAAGCCATGTTAATCCAAGGGAAAAATAATGCCAGTTATTTTTCCTAACCAAAAATGACAAGGAATCACATTCCAGTCAATGATACAATCTGCCCTTTGGATGTCACTTTAGACAGTATTCTTTCCTTGCCTCATATATCTCAATTCTAAGAAAACTTTCCTCTCCTTTAGGAGAATTTGTAAATTGATGCCCTCTCTTCACCAAAAAGCTTTAAATACTCTTCTACAAGCTCTCATTTTCTCTAGACTGGACTATTGAACTCACTCTTTATTTTATTTATTTAACAGTTTTTATATACCGTCTTTCTTCGATTCAAGATGGTTTACATTGAACATAATGTAACAGTGGGGTATGTTTACTAAACCGTCTTAACGTGCGCCCGGCGATAGTGTTCAGGCTGCCTTAAAAGGAGTGGGCGTTTCAGTCTTAAAGTAGCAAAACGGGATTATCGCGTGATAATGCGCGCTGCTGCGCACATTATCGGGTGAAGTGCCGGTGAGCACGTTAACGCGCGGTAATCTTAAGTAGGCGCCCAGACATGCAAACATAGAAGCAGAAGTGTAGCACAATGGTTAATACACTGACTGATGATACAGGGGTCATGAGTTCAATCACCCAGTATGCCTAATGCATAAGGCTGGCTGAGGCATCAGCTTTGACATGTAAGTATTGTTTCTTGAGGCATTTTATTTGTATTTTAATTATTGCTGCCAGCAAACACACCCTCACGTGTCATAACCTAAGGTGCCGCATAAGGCACCCTATAAGGCACTCCATAGGGCATATTATAAAGTGCACTGTCCGCCATGGCACCCTATAATGTCCCCTATAGGGCACCCTATAAGGCGCTCCATAGGGCACCTTATAAGGCACCTTATATGGGCTGTAACCATAAGGTGCCTCAGAAGGCGCTTTATAGGGCGCCCTATAGGGTGCCTTATAAAGCGCCTTCTGAGGCACCTTATGGTTACAGTACTCTGAGCCTGTTTTTCCTGAGGGTGTTTTTCTGAGCCTGTTTTTCCTGGCAGCACTAATGTACATTAAAAATAGACAATGCTTTGGACAACCCTATCAAATAACCCCACTGTGGGTTTGAACCTATAACCTGTGGCTCTACAGGCAGTGAAGTAACCAGTGGGCTACAGCTGCTAACAAACCCTTGGCTGGCTGCAGAAGGACTGCACGTCACCACACAAACAGTCTGCTGTGATCACCAGGATAGGGTTAGCCCACTCGTACCCATGATGCACTGCACATGCAAATCAGCAGTCTACAGATGATCACAAGATGGGGTATGCACCCCCACAGCACCTCAACCTGGTAGGGGGTACTGACCATGTGTGTTACTGGCACAGAGTAGCTACACACCATCACATTGCGTGGGTACTGTGCTCACCCTGAGGGTGAGGTGGGGCACCAAGCACCAGGTCCACAGCACCTTCGACGGCAGAAATAGGCCATGCTGCAAGTCCCCAGCAGTGCTAGTGTGTGAGATAGGTAGTTCCTGCAGACACACCTTGGATACATCTGTATTTCTCAGTCAGGTTTAGCCCTTATGGACCCATAGGCAGATTATGTACCACAACCCAACCCAACCTCTGGGGCTGAGGGTGGGAAACAGGGTCTCCCACCAACAGATCCACATTCTACCTCCCTGCACTGGTGGCAGTAGAGAGGACCATCAACCCCAGTCCTGCTGGGGAACAGAAACCCCACAGGGCAGTCAATGCAGCTCTGTACACATCCATAAAGCAATAGCAGACAGACATTAGGCCTGGAAATGCTCAGCTGCACCCCACCACTATCTGATATTCTCCTGCAGCAAGCCTCCAGCCACTGCACCCTGCAAAGGTGTTCCAGCAAGACATTATACTAGTTGCAGACAGTCTGCTAGCTAGTCCATGTTCCTGGAGGAGATGCATGCACCCAGAACTGGGATGTCAGCATACACACCAAGCAGATAAATCAGTGATTAAGCCCCAAAAGGGAACCCATAAATATCACATGAAAGAAATACTATATAGCACTATGGGTGAACCTAGCCATGCCGTGGTCACTGCTCAGTCAGGGTGAGAGTGATCTCCCAGCAGGACATGCTATGGCCACCCTGTCTGTGCAGGTAGTGGCCGGACACTACAATATCCCAGCCATTGCCCTATGCCCTGTGCAGATGCATCCTGGACAGACCACCCTGTCCGGGCTATATCCATGGTACCTTGCTCCTCATTATGCACATTGGCAGACCAATACTGGCAACAGTGCTGGCAGTGTGGGCTGTGGAGGGTGTTTGCAGCCACCACACACTGGATAGACAGACACACACTCCCACACCTATGCCAGCATTGTACAACTATAGAGGTGTTTGGCAGCCCTGGCCACCGCTCCAGTCCTGGGCATAGTGCAGGCATGGCTATGGTATGCAATATTGTTGGGGTCACTCCCCAGGGTGGTAAACACTGTCAGACACAAGACCTGTAGCACACTCCACAGACATCAGAAAGGTTGCCATGATGCAGCTCAATCAGAAAATTGTACTTAACTTCGGAATTGCTATCTGCCAGTAATCATAGCAACCTTCTGATAGCTGTGTACCGTATTCCCAGGTTTAGGGTGGCATTGCTAAGGTATGCAAGTGCTAGTATTGGGAGATGCACGCAGGGCCCAATGTCCTGCCTCTCCAGGAGGCATTGGATAATGGAGCCTGTGGGTGCGGGTGTGTCTGCCCCTGTTGGCTGCTGCTTTACAGCAGAGGTTCCCAACTCCAGTCCTGGTGTGCCAAACACTGTTCGGGTTTTCATGCTGTCCCTCATGAATATGCATGAGATACATCTTCATACCATGGGGGCGGCGCATAGAAATGCAGCACAGGCATCTTTATTAGAGGCAGCATGGAACCTGAATGGTGCTTGGCCCTCCAGGACTGCATTTGGCAGACTCTTCTCTAGGTAATGCGCCTGTTTATGGTGTCTGTGCTCTGTAGGGTAAAATGTAGGGGTTTTGGGCATGTTTACGTCATCTGCAATAAAGGTTCTGTCTGTATTAGCATGTTTTAGTAGTGGGTAAAATATGGGGACTGGGTTGGCAGGAACTTGAACCTGTGACCTTCTGTCTCTGAACACACTGGTTGTGTGCACTGCACCACACTGTTGCCACAGAAACAGTGCATTCCCTGGTGATACCATGACTGTTCGTACGGCAGGGCCTGTCTGTTGCAGTGCATGGCACCCACCTACACAGGGCTAGGTCATGGTCTGCTCTGGGCAGCTGCCACTGCCCCCCTATACCACCAGTACCCCTCTGCCACCATGCTGACATGCCCTTCTGCTGGTGGTGCGCAGTCTCAGGCCATCCAGTGTGCAGGTTGGCGGCTGCCTATGGTGCGTGTTCTGGGGTAGGGGTTCCTGCATAGATGTCCACGCTTCCCTCCCAACACCGCCTGCCAATGTTCTGTGCCCTTGGAGGTACCTGCTTGGTACTATCCCCTGTGACACTGTGATAAACACACTTGTGCCCATGTTGGGCCCTCATCAGTTGCTGTCTGGCTGCTGTACAGTTTCAGCATTCCTAAGTGCCACCTAGGCATCTGCCTAGTCCATACTGTGCCCCAGCTGCACCACAGCATGTGCCGCCTGCAGCCCTCTGTATCCCATTTTCAAGCATCAGTCCAGTTGGCCATTCCAACATGCCTGCCCTGCTGTTGCCGCACATGTGCACGCCATAGGAAACCTGTTTGATGGAGAGGAAAACCCTGCACAGCGCAATTTCACTGTGGGCTCATTCACCTTGTATGGGGACGGAGCATGGACCCTTCCAGAATTCATATCCTTTTTTTGGTGCTTTCTTGGGAGTGTTTTTTGATGTTTCCCATTGAGATCACTATTGCCCAGCTTGGTTATTTTATTTTTCCATTTTCTTCTGTTCATTTTCACTGTTTATTTGCCCTTTTGTTCCGTGCACATGTATCACACTTATCACTTTTGTAGGTTTCCCTGGTTTTGCTGTACATTGCTGACGGAAATGGTTTCTTTTCCCTTTAAATCATCTCTAATGCCAGGGTTTCACTGGCGTTAGTTTTCAGCCTCGGATTTCACATCGTTAGTGTGCGGGGAGACTCTCTCCTCCCACTCTCCACCCATTGACCCCTTTTCTCCGCCCTGGGGAGCCTTCCTCCGCCCTCCGGGAGCCTTTCCCCGCCTTCAGTGCTCGTTTGCGCCGCTGCACGCATTATCGCGCGATAAGGCACCTGTGAGCCTGTAAAAGCACCATTATTGCGCAATAAGGTACCTTATCACACGATAACGTCACAGAGCGCACGTTAAGACGGTTTAGTAAACATACCCCAGTGTGTCTCAACAGGTTAAACACTCTTAACAGGGATCCTGTGGGTACAACTCAAAAGGATTCACCTGATACAGGAAATGGCTGTGAAGATGATCTATGAAGCCAAATGGCATGACTATACTACCTCTCTCCTTAAGGAGAAACACTGGCTTTCTGATCAGCAACAGAACAAGTTTAGAAATCATATTTATGACATTCCAGGCACTCTAAACTGGATTCCGCCTATGCCTAAATTTTATCCTGATGCTTTTTATTCCACTCTGCAATCTGAGAACTGCTCAGACCAACTTACTGACTGTCCCTTCATATAGAATACGTTGCTCTGAAACTGTAATAAAGTCCTGCTTTACCTGACTGTCCCCACCCACCTTTCTTGAATAATCCTGATGTTTTGATTAAAACCTGGCTCATCGAACAATCATTTGTGGCAAATGAGTTTTCAGAGCACAGTTTGCCTAGCCTTATTCACAGCTTCACCTTTATCTACCTTTTCCCTATTATGTCCAACATATAAGAAGTCTTATGGTATCTTATTGCCATGCTAGTCCACTCCCTTTCTCTTTTCTCCATTGTTGTTACGCTACTATATTCATCAGGTATGTTTATTTATTTCATTCTTTTTTATACCGTGGTCTTAAAAATCAGTGCGGTTTACAATAAACATTAGTTTGTACAATGCAAGCAGAACATACATTGAACTTACAGAGAACAGGTAAGCAACTTGGTTTAAACGGGGAGAATTAAATAAGTTAAGTAATTAAAACAACTGATGATAATGTGACAGACATGAAGGATGAACTTGGTTATGTAATGTCACCGGCCTGAGAATAGTACTGAAGGAAATGGTGATGCTTTAGGGCCTTCCTAAATTGTGCGAGGTCAGTAACAGACCGGATATGGGCAGGAAGAGAATTCCAAAGTGTGGGCGCATAAAACATAAAGGCTCGGTTCTTGGTCACAAGGGAACATTTTATTATAGCAGTAGGAACAGTGAGTGTGTAAGCAATGATCGATCTTCTGGATCTATTCTGAGGAGTGAGGTGAACAAGATCCATGAAGGAGGCAGAAGAAAGCTTGTTAAGGGCTTTAAAGGTAAGCAGCATTATGTTTGCTTTTTTCACTTCTGGGCTTTGCAAACTACCTAAAAAGCATACTCTGTCTAAGAAGGTACAGTATATCAAATATCTCTATTAAGAAAATAACGTATCCATATTTCAAGAAGTCCACAATTAGTTGGGGGGTCCCCCCTATTGGCATGACTAAGGAGTCAAGGCTTCCCAAAATATGCCACCCCCATCCTCACAAGTTTCTAATACCTCCAAAACCACAATCCAACTCCTTGCCTTTAGATCCCCAGCCCCCCAGTACCATGATCAGAAGTTCTCTAAACCCTTCCCCCCACCCCAGATCCTCCTGCAACTACTTCTAGATCTGTCTGGTGGGAAAGCCCCCACACTCACTTCCAACTGGGCAGGTGTTGGTTCAAAATGGTGGCAGCAATCCCCTAATGCTAGACTAGTGCTACTACCACTGGAGGTGACCTCTAGTAGTAGTAGCACAAAACTAGGGGATTGTGGCTACTGTTTTGAACCCAGCACCAGCCAAGTTGGGAGCGAGGGGATTATTACCATATTGGTACCACTAGACCACCTAGCATAACCAAAGATAGGCCTGGGGGGCTTAAGAGGGTTCAGACTTGAATTATATTTTGAGGGTGATTAGAGGTTTATGAGGAGAAGGGGTGAGGTATTTGAGAGTCTTTAACTCCTGGGTGGTGCTGAGAAGTGGGGACCCCCAAACCACCTGTGAATTTCTTCAAACATGGCTCCTTTAAGATTGAGGCTGGAACATTGGGTCATGTGTTAGAATCGAGTCCTGATGCAGCAAGCCTTGAGCTTGGCACATTCTTGCACACAACTCTAAAATGTTCATCGCTCAGAGGTTTTCAAGGGCTTTCCCATTGTTGTTCACTGTTTCAGTGCCACTACTGAAGCCCGATTTTTGTGCATGCTGTAAAAGTAAGGTGGTGGGGGTGGCAGCAGTGGTGGTAGAGGGGGAAATGCTGCGCTGCTGTCCTCCCAAAGCCTGTTGCTCAGGCAGATACTTAATCTGCATAATGGCAGGACTGGCCCTCTTTGACAAGATGCATGCCCTTCAACCCCAAGTGTACCAGTTTGCGGCCAGTCTGTGAAGAAATTGGAGGGGAAAATGAATTTTGGATTTTTCAGTGTCATTTTCAGATTAAAAACTAAATGAAATGAAATAGGAAATTTTGGTGCTATTTCCCATGTTGTTTCAAATGAATGCACATCCCTACTGATAATTACATTAGATCTGACAGCTACCTATGATACTGTTCCTTATGGGAGGTTGATTCAGAGGTTAGAAACTTTGAGGCCGATTCTGTATTGGCCATCCTGTCCCTGTATGGCTGATCAGAATTGGGGCGTACAGAGGTCTACTGGCCTGGACGTGCAGCCTGTGCCCCGATTCTGATCGGCCATATGTCCTGCCGATCCCCGTCTAGCACAGCCAGGCTCCGGAATGGAGCCAGAGTGCCATGGTGTCCCATCGCCATGGCACCACGGCTCCATTCAGGAGCTACGATTCCCAGCCGCCAGTGAAAACATCCTTTCCCTGCAGCCCAACTTCCTATCTGGCCTCCCATGGCCAGGGTCGGGCTGCAGGGATCCCCCTGCACCCCTTCACCTCTTGTCTAAGCCTGGCATCGCAGTCCCCTGACATCTAGGGGAACTTAATCCACCTTCCAGGTGGAATAAGTCCCCCGTCTCCTTGGCTGACCCTGGTCATACAAGGCCGACCTCGGAATCGGCTCTGTACATCCGGGGTCACTCTCTGCCCACCATCCAATCTTACTCTACCTTTGTCCCACTCCCTCCTTCCCTATCCCCTGTTTCCTCACCATCTCCTGTATGTTTGCGTGTGCATTTTCTTTCTTTCCCCTCTTTCCTTTACATGAATTGTAGTTCCTTTTCCTTTCCGTTTTCATTTGCTTTGTTATATTGTAAACAGCCCTGATGTAAGGGGGGCAGTATATCAAATGTCTGAATAATGAACAGAGCTCCCTGTAGAAATCACCATTTACTGGTACGATAATCCAACTATATGAGATCCTAGTTTCCAAAGGGGATCTATCAAGGATTCACAGATTCAGAAGGAGTACTAACACTTTTACTAACAACAAACTGAGTTAAATGAGAGGGATCAAAAAAAGATATAATTAACACCCTGATATTTTATCAAACATTTACATAAGTAATGCAAGAAAAATAGACACCCCCCCCCCCCCAGTTGCAGAACCTTAGGACGCAGCAGCAAAAACGGCTGTCTGCATTTCTGGGTGGCCTTAGAGACATCTGGAAACATACGGATAGGAGCTCCCATAAACAACTTATCTCTAGCCTTAAAATACAGCCTTATTAACCAGTCTCGATCTGGTTCCAAAGCCAGTATTAGCAAAAGTGATGATCACTGAATGGCCTCAGGATCAGAGGTCTCCAAAAAGCCTGTTGGGTCCAAAGAGTCAAAGGATGTTTTTTGAAGTGATTAAGATGAAGAAAGTCCTTTACTCTTTGCAGTGGGCAAATAGAAAACTCTAGCAAGAGGTGGAAATGATTCTAATGCTATCTTTAACACAGAAGTGTGATATGAATGCAAAAGCTCCTTCGAGGGAATAGTAGGCACCCTTGGAAGTTAAGGAGACTCTGTCTTACTGAGTTCTCCAATGATTCAATCTTCAAATGAATATTTGAGATATCTTTAGTCACAGTACCTGACACAGGAGTAACATCCTCCACTTTTGCTTCTCTAGTTGTTACTGCAGTCACTGTTTGCTTCTGCTGTTGCAGAGCCTGAGCGTAACCAGAAAAGAAGGATTGAAAAGAAGCAAATTGGGAAAGAAAAAATGACTTTGTTGCCTGTAGGCCACTCCACAAAGTTTCAAGCGTAATAACTGTTGGTTTCTGCAACATGGGTTTCAACTGATGAACATCAGAGACCAGATGTTGAACAATACCAGCCTGATCCTCATCAGAAAGTCATAGCACAATCTCCGCTCTGGCATCCTTGGCTCTGTGCTCTACAGCAAGATCTGCGGCTTCCAAAGAGGCTGCTGCGGCACTTTCTCCCTCCACCGGCAATCAAGTTGAATCCCCCAGCATACAGGAGAGTTAACCAATCATGTATCCATGTCGGGAATAGAGGGCCTCGCTGGAGCTGACCTCATCTCCGGGCTCAAGATGACATTGGGCTCAGAGAGTCGCGAAGTGCCTCCTTCTGCTCCTGCCATCCCCAGTGAGCCTTCCTGCTCCAGAGTTCTCTCACTTGCACCAGCGGGCTGGACGAAGGTATCAAGCGGCCCCCTTAACCCCAAGTGTGCTCCTCGAAGGCTCCCAAACTCTGGCTTTCCACATATGAAGCATACTGACACAGCTAATAAACAATTTAACGCTAAGAAGAGAGCCATCGGGAGATGGGTTAGCACGCGTCCGCCATCTTGGATCCTCCCCTCCTTGGTACATTATTTTAGGAGAAGCATACTCAAGTAATATTATGGAATATCAGGATCGTAGGGTACCCAAAAGGTTTGTGTTATCAGCACAATTATTCAGCATTTATATGGTGCCCTTTGGTCAACTATTAGGCTGGTGGAGGGATGCAATATCACTTGTATGTTTATTATTACATTTGATCCAAGCCAGGATCAGTAAAAGGTTGTTGCTTTATTAAATGAATATTTGTAGGTTGTTGCTAGATGTTGTGCTGTAGATAAAGGCTAAATTCTAATGACTAAAATGGCATAGTATAGTAGAGGAGGTTCAGTGCTGATACAGAAACTAAATTTAGAAGGGGTGCAATTGGAACTTAATTCATATATTCACATTTTTGATGTTCAAGTAGATGATCAGTTAAGCATGGATGGGCAAATGTCAACAGTTACATGTTTTGTGTCCTATAGCAATTCTGCAAATTGCATCTTTTTGTTGATAGAAAAGTTATTTTTTGACAATTATCCATGCTTTGATAACATCACATATATTGCAGATTATTGCAATATTATGTATCATGGTTTACAGGGGTACCTGGTGAAGAGCTGAAGAGAAATTAAAACATGATCATGTAATGCCTCTTTTAAAGGAGTTGCATTGGCTGCCAATAATTCAGAGAGTCAAACTTAAGGTTCTATAATTGGTCTTTCGGTGTTTGATCATGGGCCAACTATTGTATATGGCAAACTTGCGTCAATGTTGTGTAAGGGGAATGGTTTTGTATTCATCCCAGGTTCTTCACTTTCCACAGATAAGGTTGAATGCCATGCAACATGCGTGCTTCCAGTGTTTTGTAGTAGATTTAGAAAACAGTTTCTGAATAATATAAAAGCTGAGAAGAACCATCTGTGCTTCAAGAACCTTGAAAAGGCATGGTTGTTTGAGAAGACTTCTTTACTGGGGACAGGGAGGTTGGCCTGGTTAGGGTGCACCAGTGCTGGGTAGTTGGGGAGTATTGGGGGTGGCCTTTGGGTTCAGGGGACTTCGAAGGGCAGTTCTTGGATGAGTGTTTTTGCTGTCAAGGAGGGGGTGCTGAAGGGTGTATCAGATCTGGGCGGTGATTCAAATGTGGTGAGGATGTGAGTGTGGGGGAACAGGACTGGTGGGACCTCTATGGAGAGGCTTCTGTTGTAGTGATGGATAGGCAGAAAAGGGCTTTGACTAAGGAACCATTTTTTAAAATGGCATTTGAGCAGTGGCCACGTTAGCGGACTGCTGGTAGCACAGCTGCACAATGCCATACCCATGCTGCCACAAACCTGCCTCAGTCCTGAACAAACCTACACTACACACTTAAAGGATAATTCTATAATGACCTCCAATGCATGCACACTAGGCACAAGCACTTATACCTACCCCATGGCTGATGCAAATGCCTGCACCCAGATTTTGGAAAGCACACACATAGAATATAGTATTTTATAATCAACATGCTTACCCCTGCGTGCTGCCTCTGCTCCACCCCAGTTCCGCCCCTATGCATACCCACCCTTTAATAAAAGGGTCTCATAATTGGGCGCTTATGTACTAAAACTGTGTTGTTGTTTAACACAGGAATTAGCATGTGATAAATGTGAAAAACACCATTTTGGTATATGGAATGGACGGAGAATAAGCATGGACTCCCCTTACAGATAACTCTGAGATTGTTACCACGTATTAAGCCTGATTTTGCATAGAGGCTGAAGGTGGGAAATGAGACTTTCAGGACGTTCACATTTTCTGGTATTTTACAAAAGTCTCTGCAGTCGCAAAGGTGGTGCAAAAGCCGAGGGAACTTGTGCAAAATATATATGCAATGGAAAATATATATATATACATTTTTGACTCCCCTCTAGCCACATCCAAAACACAGCCTTTTGAAATCTCTGCATCCTGGGAATCTAAACATGTAAATAGTTGCATTTACATGTGTAACCAATTTACACATGTAAATTCTGCAATTTACATGTGTAGATGCTTCTCAAATATACTGTATATACCAACAGAAAATGGAGCCACTAGTATATTTTACAAGTCATAAGCACACAAAAGTACTGCTCTTAAACGGCAAAATAGTAAATTAGCCTGGGTATGGCGTTACTATATATGAATAAAGGGCCTCAGATGAGGGAATCTGGTTCCTGCCACACTGTCTGGTAAGCTAAGCAAACAAAGATCAAACAACCCCCCAACAACTAGCTTTCATTGGCCCATATCCTAGAAATGTAAATGTTTTAAATGCATTTAAAAATTACTTAGCTGCCAGTTGTAGAAATCCATATGAATTCCAGACCACAGGACACTACATGATACTTTGTCAACTTGAGTTTCGCCAAACTATGTTGTCATGTCTATACTGTTTGTTTCCCTTGTTTATACCTTGTATTTCTTGTGACCGCTTTGATTGAAGGAAAAGGCGGTATAAAAAACTTGTTAAATAAATAAATAAATAAAATAAATAAAACTACATTTATGGGGCTGCCTCAGGACACATCAATAGCGGAGATACCAAACTGAAACGGTATATATGTATTCCACCACAGCTGTATGATGAATTAAAAGCAGGCGGCAGTGCGTGAGCAGACAAACCCTTCCCACAAAGCAGGTGATGTCATAATGCTGACATCTACTCTATTGCCTCATTCAAATCATTAGGAACCAGAGCATTCAAGGTAAAGATCTATCTCTGTTCAAGCCAGACAAGGCAATCTACTGCATTGTCCTGTTGAAGGACTATAATGCAATCGATCACTGCCCACTTCAAATCTTGCCACTAATGTGCAGCATCTAAACAGTGTTGTATCCACTGAATTTGCCAAACAAAACTTATGTTCACTAAGTCTGGTCTTTACCATGTGACACATTCTGCCGACATAAGTCTTGGTTGGCACAAGGGCAAATGATAGCATATATTGCCCATGTTGTTCGACAATCAGTCTGATATTTCAAAAAATATTATGTCCCATATGGGTAACTGGTATGTTGAACTAGACATACTAGTGGGGATTGCCCAGTATCACACATTTTTGGATATCCACATTTGGGTAGATACCCATACTGGACGTCAATATTTTTGACTATATGACTATATGAATAAAGGGCCTCAGAAGAGGGAACCTGGTATCTGATATTTCAAAAAATATTGATGTCCTGTATGGGAGACTGCTATAATTTTCAATAGAGATGAGAAGTAAGGTCTATTTTAGGAAAGAGAGGAAAAATGATAAAGAAGGGTACGAAGACCCTGCAAATCTCCTTTTCAGTGAGGTGTATGCTACTGCAGCATGAACAAGCTCTAGCAAACCAACAAGATGCTTGCAAATTTATTTATTTGGTAACATTTTTATACCGCTCCTTCCAGCTATCAGGAATGGTTTACATTAAACATTTAACTCAACCAGAACAGTTATATCTAATGGGTTTATAACTATGTACATCTAACCGGATTTGTAGATGTTCAAAAGTGAATACCAAGCATGAAATCAGACAGAGAAGAACCATGCTACAATCACAATGATCTCTTTTATTTCAGGCTCAATCAATAGATCATTGTCTTCATTGGAATGCTAACAAGTAACCATTGACTAATTTAATTTCAAAGTCATGAATAGCCTTGAGAACCGTTGTCTTGACTTTTGCAATAACCAAATTGCTGTGAAATCACAACTCTGTAAAATTATTCTCACTAGATATCAGTATAGTAGACCAATTAAGCCTTGTTTTGCAAAGGACATCTTGTTAGCTGTGCTGCATTGCATAGACATCAATTTTCTACAGAGGTATATGTGACCCCTTCCTTTGGGAATTCATTTTTGTTTCACACATTTTAAACAATACAATTATGTTATTTCTTTATAGAACATTCTCAAGTAGTTGCAAGGGATAGAGAGGGGCTGGGAAAAGTAATTTTATTCAGAAATAGAGGCTGCTCAGTGAATCATATAAGTTGAACAGGTTGTCTCCTCCTACTACTACTAATACTATGAAACATTTATATAGCACTGGAAGTTATACACAGTAGGGATTTGCATTCATTTGAAACAACGTGGGAAATGAAAGTGACATTCCCCATGTTGTTTTCTGTCACTTTTAGCCCTAAATAATGGAAAAGAACCCCAGAAATGTTTATTTCGAACTTGTGTTATCATTACTTTGCCCTAATGCTCAATAGGCGCACTAATGAGCAAGAAGGTAAACTATTAAGTAATAGGGTGTACTACTGAGGACATTATCCCTAAATTTAAAAAAAACAAAAACAAAAAAAACCCCTAAAATAAACCAAAAACCTGAAGGAAAATGAAGATAGAAGGACAGTAAGAAAGAAATCTGAATGCTGAAGTATAGTCAGAATGTTAGGCTCGTATTTCCTCCCTCTCTTCTTCTCCCTTCACTTCCAGTAATAGATGGCTCGATGCAGTGGAATCTGTAATGAAATCTGTGGTGGAATCTGTAATAGGAACTTTTAATAGAGGGAAAATGCCTTGGATTATAAGTGCAACTGTTTCTCTGTGTGGTTTATTTAAAAAAAAATCACATTCTGTAAATTCATTTTTAAACAGGTTTATAAATATCTAGTTCATCTGTGCTCAGTAATTATTATTAGGTATAGAAAATATCACATAGCAGCACACATTTTGAGTGTGGTTCATTTAGATACCTAAAAATTTGAAGTGCTCATAAATCACCTATATGCACATGTACTTACGAATTAACACGTGCAGAATCAATTCAAACACATATAAAAGGTTTTGTGTGCATATAATGTGCACATAAATTTAGAAACAAATATGCCAAATGAACTGAAAAAAAAAATGCCCCAAAATTGGGAAAACGTTTTTGGTTTATGTCCTTAATATCAAACATTATTCTTCATTAAATTTAAAATTATGTTTTCATTTTCATTTTATCTTGTCTAACCATATCGAGAGAGGTCTTATACCATGAGTGACTTTACCTGCAATACCAAGTAGACTTTTATTTCTTATCTAGAACCTCTTCCTTTGTTTCTCTTCTTTCAGCATTTATAGATAAATAAGGTAATCTAAGCCCTGCAACCTCACACAATATTCATATTCACAATAACACTGCACTAAGCAAGTCTTAGGGGCATGTTTACTAAACATTCCTAACGTGCGGGGCCGCGCTAGTGTGCCTGTGCCATATAAGGAGTGGGCGGTTCAGGCAGAAAATAGAAAAAAAACGGTAGTAAGCCACCGGACGTGTGTGCGTCGCGCTAATGTGCGGGGGTCGACATTAGCGCGTGGAAAGGCAAAGTGGCGCACTGCTGAGCATACAAAACAACAGAGCCGTGGTACAACGGTGAAGACACTGACCAATGGTGCAGGGGCCATGGGTTCAATCCCCCAGTGTGCACAACGACAAAGGTCAGCTGAGGCAGTAACTGTAGTGATTAACATTGTTTTAGGAGGCAAATTAATTTGGAACGGCATAAGGCGGCGCACAGTTATTTTTGGGCAGCAGAAGGCGGCGCACTGGTCCCCTTGGGCGGCAGAAGGCGGCGCGCTGATGCACAAGCACAGGAACAGAGCCACAGCACAATGGTTAAAACACTGACCAATGGTGCAGGGATCAGGGGTTCAACTCCTCACAATGCCCAGTGAAAAATGCCTGCTGAGGCAGTATGTATTATGTTGTGGAGTGCTGTAGGAGGCTGTATAATTTTATTTTGTCATCACTACTAGCAAACGCACTCTCCCAGCATGTTAACATACGGCGGCCCATAAGGCACATGTTACAGTGCACTGTTCGCCAAGGCACCCTTGAATGACCCCTATAGGGCAGCATGTATGTTGCGACACAGGATAATGTATAGTGCACCCTATAGGGATGGCAACCATAAGGTGGCCTACAGGGCGCCCTATGAAGCACCCTCAGAGGCACCTAATGGGTATAGTAAGCTGAGGGTGGTCTTGCCGGCATAGACATATGTACAGTAAATAAAAATAAAGCTGTGGACAGCCCTACCAAAGGGCCCCACTGTGGGTTTGAACCCATGACCTCTGGCTGCACAGGCAGTGATGTAACCATTGCGCTACAGCTCCATAGCTGTAAGCAAGCCCCTGGCTGGCTGCAGATAGCCTACACGTCACCTCACAGACAGTCTGCTGGTGTCAACAGGATAGGGTTAGGCCACCCGTACCCATGATGCACTGCACATGCAAATTAGCTGTCCGCAGATGGACACACGATGGGGAATGCACCCCCACAGCACCTCGGCCCTGTTGGGGGAAGTGACCGGGTGCACCCACACAGCACCTTGGCCTAGTAGGGGGCACTGACCGGGTGTTTTACTGGCACACAGTAGCCACACACCGTTACATCGTGCGGGTACTGTGCTCACCCTGAGTGTGCAATGAGGTGGCCAGGACCAGGTCAACAACACCTGCCATGGCTGATGGAGGCCAAGCGGGTGTTCCATAGCAGTGTTAATGTGTAAGATAGCTAGTTTCTGCACAAACACCATGGATATCCCTGTCTGCCGCCATCAGGCGCACCCCCCCCCCCCCCCCCCCCGTGGCAAACATGGTCCCCATCAAGTGATCCACACTCTACCTCCCTGCAAAGGTGGCAGTAGAGGGCACCCCCCCCCCAAAAGGCAGGCAGCTCCATACACAGCCATAACACAATAGCAGACAGACATAAGCCCAGGGTATGGTAAGCTGCACTCCACCACCAGATATTCCCCTGCAGCAAGCCAACAGCCACTACACCCTGCAAGCCATTATAGCAAGACATTTACCAGCTACAAACAGTCTGCTGGTTAGTCCATAGTGCATGTTCCCAATGGAGATGCATACACAGCAAGCAGATAGATCAGTGACTGGGCCCCAAAGAGAAACCCATATCTATCACATGAGAGAACTACTATACAGCACTATGGGGGAGGGGCTAGCCATGCTGTGGTCACTGCACAGTCAGGGTGAGCATGATCCCCCAGAAGGACATGCTTTGGCCACCCTGTCTGTGTAGGTGGTGGCCGGACACTACAATATCCCAGCCAATGTCCCTGCCAGGGCCCTATGTCCAGTGCAGATGCATCCTGGCCACGCCACCCTGCCCTGGCTATACCCATGGTACCTTGCACCTCATTATGCACATTGACTGGCCAATACTGGCAACAGTGCTGGCAGTGCGGGCTGTTGAAGGGGCTTGCAGCCAACACCCACTGTATAGACAGACACACACTTCCACACCTCTGCCATCATGGTGCTACGATTGAGGGGGTAAGTAGCCTTGCCCACCAAACCGGTCCTGAGCACGGCAAGGCATGGATATGGTACGCATTACAGCTGGTGGTCACTCCCCAGGGTGGTAAGCACCGTCAGAGGCCAGGCCTGGAGCATGCCCCACAAACACCTAACAGATTGTTTGGATGGGGTCAACTAGCAGTATGTACGTAACGTATGGATAACTGCCTGCCTGTGCTCCTAGCAAACGTCTCCGAGCTGTGTACTGTATACCTCAGGTGTAGGGTGACATTGGTAAGTTATGCAAGTGCTCGTTTTGGGTGCTGCATGCACGGTCCAATGTTCTGCCTTTCCAGGAGACATTGGCCAATGGGGCCTGTGGGTGTGGGTGTGTCTGCCCTTGATGGCTGCTGCTTTACGGCACAGATTCCCAACTCCAGTCCAGGTTTGCATCACACTGTTCGGGTTTTCCTGCTATCCCTCATGAATATGCATGGGCTACATCTACATGCCATGGGGGTGGTGCATAGATATACAGCACAGGCATTTGTATGCGTGTCAGCATGGAACCTGACTGGTGTGTGGCCCACCAGGACTGCATTTGGGTGATTCTGCTCTAGGTACTGCCCCTGTTCATGGTGTCTGTGCTCAGTGGGGTAAAAGATAGATGTCTTACCATTGCATATGTCCCCGCCATGAAAGGTGTGTCCTTACTATCACTGTTTAGTTGTGGGAAAAATATGTGGGCAGGATTGGCAGTAGCCCCAGCTGGGCTTTGAACCTGTGACCTTCTGTTCTTGTATGCACTGTTTGTGTGCACTGCACCACTGTGTAGCCACAGATTGGTTGGATTCCCTGGACTGTCCATGACTGTGGATCCGGCAGGACCTGTCTGTTGCAGTGGACTGTGCCAGCCTGCACATGGCTAGGCCTCTGTCTTCTGTGGTTAGCAGCCACTGCCCCCCTGCACCACATGTACTTGTCCGCCAACATGCTGGCATGAACGTCTCTCAGAAAAAGCAGTTGACCTGATTGCAATGTGGCAGTATGGGACTGCATTTGGGGGACTTGGCTGTAGGTAATGCCCATTGTTGTGGTGTGTGTGCGGTGTTGGGTAAAATATGGGTGTTTTCCCCATGCATACAGGGGTGTCTGCGCTATCTTTATTTAGTGGTGGGTAAAATATAGGGACTGGGCTGGCAGGTGCCCCAGCTGGGTTTTGAACCTCTGCCCTCTGGTCCTAGAGGTAATGACTCTGTCCGCTGTACCACACTTTGGCCACAGAGACAGTGCAGCCCCTGGAGGCAGTAAGCCTGGCAGGATGGAGTCACAAACCCTGCTCTACGCAATTCTACTGTGGGCATATGCACCCTGTCTGGTGACAGACGTGCACATAAACCCCGGAAATGACCTCGGGTAATGTGGGAACGAAATATCACCACGCTGGGCAACAGTGATATTAATGGGCAACCATAGCAAACACTCCCAGGAAAGCTCCAAAACGTGGAAATGTTTTTTGGAAGAGTCTCCTCTCAGTAGACCCTTCCAAAATTCATTTCTTTTTTCTGGAGCTTTGCTGGGTGTGATTTCTGTATTTGACCATCACTATAACTGTTCCCCAGCTGAATTACTCTTTTTAATGGTTCTGTTGTGGTCATTTTCTATTTTTATTTTCACTTTTGTGCTGTGCACATGTATCACACTGCTCACGTTTTGCTGGTTTCCCCGGTTTTCCTGTACATTGCTGACGGAAATGGTTTCTCTTCCCTTTAAATGCTTTTTACATGCAAATTCGGGCCCGGTACTGTGCGGGGAGCCTCTCCCCTCCCACTCTCCACCCATTGACCCCGTCCCTCCGCCCCTCCGGAGCCTTCCTCCGCCCTCCTTTCGCCGTTCCACGCCTCTATCGGACATTTGCGGGCCCGCACTTGTACGGGGCCCGTTAGTGAGCCGCGTACCTGTGCGGGGGTGACACGCACGTGTGCGGGGCGTTTAAACGCGTTTCTGCGCGTTTCAGTGCCGCGTTGCCGTGCGCTATTTTGCGGCGCGCTATTTTGCGGATTTTAGTAAACATGCCCCTTACACTTTAATGGGAATACAAGGCTGCAACTTCTATTAACCAATGCCACACAAAGCCTGAACATACCCGAGCGTATCACAGAACAGTATGACACCCCCCCCCCCCCTGTGAACAACCGCCACAGTCCAGCAAGATTTCCCACCCCCAGACCACCAGGCTTGCAGGAATCATGAATTAATAACCACAACATGCCTCCTACCTATATTTCAGCCCAGCAAGAGGCTCTGATGCCAATATAACACCTTATACTTGCAACCCCCAGGCATATCTTCCCTTTCATAACTGGCCTCACTAACCAGCTCAGGTTATCTGCTAAAACAATCATAACACCTAATAAAGCAGAAACAAAATGTAAGTCAGCTATGAAGGAGAGTGAAACAGAGAAACAAAGAAAATGACAGCAGATAAAGACCATTTGGCCTATCCAGTCTGTACATCCATGAGAACCATTAAGTTCTACAATCCCTTCCTCTCTCTCAGAGGTCCTTTGTTTTACTCCAGGCTTTCTTGAATTCAGATACAGTTCTCATCTCCACCACCTCCACTAGGAGGCTGTTTCATGCATCCACCATCCTTTCTGTAAAGAAATATTTTCTCAGATAACTCCTGAGTCTATCCCCTTTCACTTTCATCCTACGACCCCTCATTCCAGGGCTTCCTTTCAACTGGAAGCAATGGTGAATGTTCCAGCGGGGGCCCCCAAGCAAAATTTTGCTGATGGCCTCCCCTATTTTGGCCCTCTCTGGCGACTCAATCCCCCATGTCAGCAGCATCATGCCCCCCCCCCCGTCAATCTCCCCCTTCACTCTAGCAGCGGTGGCCCCACATGGCAAACTTACTTTTATCTGTTTGCCGCACTGCCTCTGTTCCATGCCCAGAGGTATTCCGCCCGGGTCAAAGTCTTTGACACAGGAGGAACACCTCCAGGCCTAGAACAGAGACAGCATGGCAAACAGATAACAGTAACTTCTCCATGCTGCCGTGTGGGCCTCCTTCTTACCCAGACCCCCCCCCCCTCCCCACATTTCAGGGACTGCTTGCACGGAATTTATGCTACTGACTGGAAGAGGACCACCTCCTGTGCATTTATGCCATTAAGGTATGTAAATCCTCTATCATATCACCCCTCTCCTGCCTTTCGTCCAAAGTATAAATTTTGATCTTTCAATCTATCCCTATAGGCCTTATGGTGAAGACCGCTGACCATTTTAGTAGCTGATTTCTGGACTACTCCATCCTGTTTATATCCTTTTCAAGGTGATTCTCCATGCTGCCGTGTGGGCCTCCTTCTTACCCGGACCCCCCCCACACACACACACACATTTCAGGGACTGCTTGCACGGATTTTATGCTACTGACTGGAAGAGGACCACCTCCTGTGCATTTATGCCATTAAGGTATGTAAATCCTCTATCACAGCGATGGCGAACCTATGGCACGCGTGCCAGCTGTGGCACGCGAAGGCCTTGCAGCTGGCACGCGGGAAGGTCCGCAAAAAAAGAAAAAGCTGGCTCTGACTGCTGCCGCGGACGCAAGGGCTTTCAGATTCGCGAGGGAGAGCGTCTCCCTCGCGTCTCTGTTAAGCCCGCAGGGGCTAATGGGAAATTTCCCATCAGCCCCTTTAGACGCGAGGGACTGATGGGAAATTTCCCATTAGCCCCTGCGGGCTTAACAGAGACGCGAGGGAGATGCTCTCCCTCGCGAATCTGAAAGCCCTTGCAGAGGGGCTTAGCGGGCGGAGGGGGCCCCGCGGGACATTGCAATCTGCCGCGGCAGCAGCCAGAGCCTGCTTTTTTTTTTTTTTAAATTTGCCAGAGGGGGGGGGGTTAGGACTTCTAATGGGCTAGGGGGGGGGTTAGGACTTCAAATGGGCGGGCGGGCGGGCGGGGGGGTAAGGACTGCTAATGGGCGGGAGGGGGGGTGGGCGGGGGGGTTAGGACTGCTAATGGGCGGGTGGGGGGAGTAGGACTGCTAATGGGCAGGGGGGGTTAGGACTGCTAATGGGCAGGGTGGGCGGGCGGGGGGGGGTAGGACTGCTAATGGGCTGGGGGGTTAGGACTGCTAATGGGCGGGCGGGCGAGCGGGCGGGCGGGGGTAGGACTGTTAATGGGCTGGGGGGGTAGGACTGCTAATGGGCTGTGGGCTGATGGGGGCTGTCTGGAAATGGGGTGATGGGGGTTAGGACTGGTAATGGGTTATAGGGGGGGCTTAAACTGAAAATGGGTGATGGGGGTTTAGGACTGGAAGTGGGTTGATGGGGGGGGCTAGGACTGGTATTGGGTTGGGGGGTTGCTAGGACTGGAAATGGGCTGATGGGGGGCTAGGACTGGAAATGGGCTGATGCAGGGACTAGAAGGGAATGGATGCTGGGTGAGGCTGGAACTAGAAGGGAGCTGATGTTGGGGGAGGATTAGAATGGGATGGGGCTGGGAGAGTAAAATGGAGAGGGGAAAAATATTTTGTGTGGGAGGGATAAAAAATCTACAATTGGCCGGGTATTGGGAGAGTAAGTGGGGATTGAGGATGGAGGGGTAAAATTTGAGTGGATGAAATAGGAATGAGGAAAGAGCAAAAGGAGAAAGATTAGTATGTTAAAGCGGATGTAGAGAGAGAGAATGGAAAAAAAAAACTAGAAGAGAGAAGAAAGGACAAATGGACAGCAGATGATGGAGAGTTAGCAGAAAACATGAAGAAACCAGAAGAAAGTGGCTGGAGCAATTGCAACTGTGTAACTGAGCTGAGGTATTCTGTTTATGTAATTCCTTTTTGACATTGCCACTTGTTCTCTTTCCCCAGTAGGTCATGTATTGTTGTTGTCTGAAATGTATTGGTTTAATATTTGCAGTGTTGCCTTTTGATAGGTATGGTGTGGTGCTTTGTGAGTCCTGGTAGTGCTGTTAGGATACGGCGGGTTTGCTATTGGTTCTAAATGGGCAGTGTTTGTAGTAGTTCCTAATGTGCCTGGCGGTTGGCACTGGATTATAGTAATGTAGAAATCTTTTAGTCTGTCTTTATCCATACACTCATTAAGAGACATGTTTACTAAAAGTTAGTGTATGTTAGCATTATGCAAATATTTATGCAAATTGACGTGCTGGCACTTTGAGGAAATTCTTTGGTTTTGTGCGGCAGTTTGGGCACTCGGGCTCAAAAAGGTTAGCCATCACTGCTCTATCATATCGCCCCTCTCCTGCCTTTCCTCCAAAGTATAAATTTTGATCTTTCAATCTATCCCTATAGGCCTTATGGTGAAGACCGCTGACCATTTTAGTAGCTGATTTCTGGACTACTCCATCCTGTTTATATCCTTTTCAAGGTGATTCTCCAGAACTGTACACAGTACTCAGGGCCAGTGCTACCATGAGATGAACTAGGAAGTCTTCTAGAGTGCCAGTTGTCCTAGGACATTGCTGCTGCTGCTGCTGCTGCTGTCTTTATCCAGGGCTTGCAACAGCAGAAATGCCTCTAAACAGCACTGCAGCAATTACTGAAACTTCTGCTACTATGGTGATGTTTATGCTTCTGTTCCTCCAACACAGACTTAAGGAAATCGAATTAGAGGGAGCATAATCAAGAACAGCATTGGCGGGCTGGAGTTATGGTAAATGCTGCAGCACCATTTTAAAGACATTGCCACCGCTGCAAGCCCCAGAGAGCTGCAGTAGCAGTGGCCACAGTGGGGGAAGGAGCAGGGGCAGGGGAGGGCCTGGAATGAGGTTTGCATAGGGCACCTCATATTCTTGCACTGTCCCTGACAGTACTGTAAATAATGTCTCACTAGAGACTCTAAAAAGGCATTATCACCTCCTTTTTCCTGCTGGCCATTCCTCTAACCAAGTATCCATCTGGCTTTTGTAATCATTTTTTCTATCTGTTTGGCCACTTTAACATTACTTGATATGATTGCCCCTAGGTCTCATTTGACTTTCATGCACTGAAGTACTTCATCCCTTATGTTTTGAAGCCCAAATGCATGACCTTGCATTTTTTTAGCATTAAATCTTAGCTGACAGTTCTAGACCATTCTTCAAGTTTAACTAGATCTCTCCTCATATTATCCTTGCTTTCCAATGAGTCTACCTAGTTGTAGATTTTAAGCATACCTTTTCTGACAGACTTCACACAATATTGCTTGCAAAAATTTAATCCTGCTGCTGCAAGCCCTGCCTTTATCCAGAGCTTGCAGCAGCAGCAATGCCTTTAAATAGCACTGCAACAATTACTGAAAGGTCTGGTACTATGGTGATGTTTGTGCTTCTGTCCCTCCAACACAGACTTCCTGTTTGCAAGTATAAAGTGTTATGTTGGTATTAGAGCCTCTTGCTGGGCTAAAATATAGATAGGAGGCATGTTGTGGTTATTAATTCATGATTCCTGCAAGTCTGGTGGTCTGGGGGTAGGAAATCTTGCTGGACTGTGGAGGGTGTTCACGGAGGGGGTTCATACTGTTCTGTGCTATGCTCGGGTATGTTCAGGCTTCATGTAGCAAAAGAGAGATGAATGTGGGAGGGGGTGGTGGGGAAGGGATGGGAGGAGATGAGGGGGAAGGGGCAGGGAAGGAAGGGGGTAGAAGGAAGTGGGGAGTGAGGGGAAGGGGGGAGAGGGGAAGAGTTGAAAGTGGGAAAATGGGTGATAAGGAGGTTCAGTGAATAAAGACAAAAAATATAAAGCTGTGATGTAGCAATTGTTCTGGTTGAGGATTTTGTGTTGTTATATTGTGCATGTATTCCATGTGCAGTTTGTATGGACATTTCTTGTTGTAATTGTCTGAAAGCATTTAAATTAAAAAAAAAAAAAAAAGAAGAGTAACAAGGACCAATTCTGAGTCACGTCACTAGATATACCTCTATTTCCCAGTGAGCTCCTGACTCGGTGGGGAGAAGACATGGCTAATGAAGCTCTGAGTTTAGCTTTCTAGTTCTACAGTGGCTGAGAGAGGCCCAGTCAGTATTCTAGGGCTTGGGGAAATCATTCTATCCCAGGCTCATGCTTCTTGTCCTAATCAAGTGGGAGAATCTTCCTCTCCATGTGAAGAACCTGTAGGGCTCCAGGAGGAGTTCTGCAAGGACCCCAGGTAAATCATGGGGAGGACAATAGAGAAGAGTTTTTGGTCCCTAGCAAGACCCCTGTATTTTCATGTTTTGGTCTCCCTTCTCCTAGGAAATCAGATGGTCAGCATGGAGAGAAGAGGTTTAGAAAGAGACCTGTTGGGAAAGACTCTATGAAGCCTCCAACATTAAGAACCTCATCTATCAGAATACATGGTAAGAAGAGGGTTTTCCTGAATTGGAGTTTAAAAAAGTCTGTTAAAGTGACTACTGCCTTCGGCTTTTTAGACCTTGATTCTTTGCTTTCCAATTCCACCGAGGACAGCTGTGAAGAAGCTGAAACCTCAGAACTCTCTGGGGAGAAGTATAAACCTGTGGCTAAAATGCTTGTAGTTAATGGTGTGAGGCATCCATGGACACATAAGGAGAAGGCCGAGAAACTTCATCAACAGATTCAGACATGGAGCCCGATCCACAATGGGGCACATCCAGGCCGACTGGATGGCCCCAATGAAGACAGGGCCGGCAGCACCCGATTCTGCACCAAGGGAACAAAACACTCCCGTGGGTGCAGGATTGGGCCCTTGGAGATGGCCTGGCTGGCCCAGCATTACTGTGGGGATGTCCTCTCTGCAGCATTGTGGCAGGTGCAGGCCTGTGACCCACAGTGTCCGAACATAAGCAGGCCAGCATGGCTAGCTTGACCTGTAAATGAGGCCTGTGGAGAGGCATATAGGATTGCACATCCCCCAATATGCTGCTATTGTAAGATAGAACTCAGTAGAAGTATTGAATTAGCTTAGGTAAGCAGAACTGTAGTATTGAAAGATGGAAAAATACAGAAAAACATGTTTAAAAGTTACTGATAAGAAAAAGTACATCTGCAAAGAAATAATTAGGAGTGCTGACAGATGAGTTGCAGAGCCCAGCTCCTCTGCATGTACAAATTGGTTCTATAACCTTGAAAGTGTGAAAGTAACAAGTTGATGAACTGACCATTGTAATTGGGACTAGAAGGGGGGTATGCAGGTGTCATGCCCACTGGAGGGACATAACTGGATAAACTTATCAGTACCACCGGGACCAATAGAAGAGGTACGGGAGGTACGGGAGATTACCGGGACCAATGAAATGTTTTTCTATACCTAGAATGGAACAGAAGTCTATAAAAGTTGTTGTAATGCTTGAAAACTTTGCTCAGCCATTTTGAAATTGACTGGTTCGAGACTTGTGCACAAATAAATGACCTTCTGAACAGACTCCTGGTATCATTGGTTTGTCTGCGCTTTGCTGCTACATATTCCTTGGTGCGTTGGCCGGGAAGTTGTGGAATCAAAGTGTATATAGGGCAATATACCACGACTTTCCGCCTCTATAGGCTTGGTCCTGCCGGGATCGCGCCCTTCCGACGAGGGCTGCTCCCTGGCGCCACCGGTCCCTTGTATCGGAGGGAGCTGGTCGGACCTCGGCGGGTGACGAGCCCGGCTGGAATCAACGCCTCGAACCCGAGTGAGGGGAGTCCGAGGTCCAACTCATGCGCCTGCTTGGGAAGTTTGAGGACCGGATCCGGTGAGTATAGTTTTGATTTTGGGTCTAGACAGAAATAGAAAGCGCAGTACTGCCATTGGAACTTGGAACTTTGGAATTTGTAATCTCGAGATATTGGGAATTGGTAAGAGAGCATGATCACCTCTCAAGGAAGAGCCGAGTAGCCTGGCATGGGAATTCGCTGGGTGAAACCCTCATCCTTTTTGTAATTGGGAAATTGGAAAAGACTAGTCAGAATAGATAGAAACAAATGCATTCTGGGATACGTTGCTAGCATGATTGTGTGAACGAAGTGTGAATGAGAGGTCTGGCAGCACGGACCAAGTGAAGGCGGACCCCTGAGTAGTGCATTTCCTGACCGGGCGACCGCGTTCAGGTCGCGAAAAGGGGGAAGCGATTGTCGTCTTGTCTTGTTATTTGTACTCCTTATACGTTCCAGGGCCGTGAGGACCCCTTACCCACGGTCCGCCCTGCTTTTCCCTTCTGTCTGTTGTTGCGCGCACACATCGAAATGGGAGGGGCGGGGTTCTACTAGAAACACTCCACTAGAATGTATGATCGCACATTTTAAAGAGGGATATTCAGGAGATTATGGTATTAAAATGACAGCAAGCCCGTTTGCAAATTTTGTGTACTAGGGAGTGGCCCGATCTAGACCCATCTGGCCCCGAGAGGGAACGTTCAAAGTAGAGATTATACAGTCAATACACCGTTAGAGTGCGGGGGTAGCGCACCCCGATCAGTACCCCTATATAGATTCCTGGTTAAGTATTTGTGAAGATCGCCGCCCCCTGGGCGCAGCGCTGTTATGAGGAAACAGTGCAGAATAATGTTAGCTAAAACAGATTCTAGACAGAAAAACGGAACAGCCTAGAATGAAAGAGCAGGATACGAAAGCCAGAAAGAAGCCCATCCTGGCAGATCCTGATTCCCCAGAAATAACTCTCAGGCAGCCCGAACCCCAGGTCCAGTAAGAGTAGCCCGGCGTCCTGCCCCAGAAAACCCAGAGACGGCCAGAGCCGAGGCGGGACCCAACCCCTGATCCCCCTCCTGGAGAAGAGAAAAAAGGAAGAATTAGCGAGAAAAGAAGAGGAGGACCTAGAAAGCGGGTCAGAAGTGGAGACAGAAGAAGGAAGAAAGAGAGAATCCCCCAGATGAGGAGGAGGAAAGTGTACAAATAATTGAGAAGCTAGTGTTAGCACTAGCACGCCAGTGACAGTGAAACCCAAAGCAAAAAACCTGTTGAGAAATAAAAGAAAGTGACTCCTGCAAAGGCAACGACAATAACCATTAGATCCCAAAAGACGACTGTGGCAGCTAAACTGTTTCCCTTACGGCAAGTCCCGGGAGTGCCCGTAAAGAATGATAATGATGAAGTGGTAGCGGGACCCCTAACTTATGTGTATATCCCTTTCTCTACAACTGATTTATTAAATTGGAGGTCGCACTATGCCTCCTATACTAGTAAGCCCCAGGAGCTGACAGAATTAGTAACTAGTATTATGGAAACTCACCAACCCACTTGGCCAGATTGCCGTCAGCTCCTGACCACCCTATTCACTACAGAAGAACGAGCAAAGAATTAGAAAAGCAGCTATTGAATGGATGGCAGAGAAAACCCTGCAGCTCGGCACAGGGGCAGAATATAATAGACCGTAGGGAAGCAGCTCAGAGCGAATTCCCGAATGAAGACCCCCAATGGGATCCAAATACAGATGAAGGATCCACAGCCCTAGCCCGTTTTCGCCAAGGCTTTTTACAAGGCCTGAAAAGGGGGGGCCAGAAAAGCTATGAACCTTTCCAAAGTTACAGGAGTAATTCAAGGAATAGATGAGAGCCCAGCAGATTTTTTATGAGAGATTAACTGAAGCATAACAGAATGTATACTCCCTATGATCCCGAGGCACCAGGAAGTTTATGGTATGGTGAATTCTGCTTTGTAAACCAGTCTCAAACCAGACATTAGACGCAAATTACAGAAGTTAGAAGGGTTTGCGGGCAGTGAATGCAACACAGGTTACTGGAAGTCGCTCATAAAGTGTATGTGAATCGTGATACTGAAAGACAGAGAGAATGTGATAGAAAGATGAAGAAGAAAGCTGATTTTTTGGCTGCTCGGCCATAGTGGAACAGGAAAAGGGGAGGTGTCCCTAGTCGAAGGAGCAGAGGAAGAGGGCGGGGTCAAGGCGGGAGGCCGGACCCAGAGACTAGGCGTGAACCAATGCGCCTATTGTGCAGAGAGGAAGGACATTGGAGAGGATATGTGCCGCCGCAACTCGAAGACGCCCAGCATGATGACGACAGCAGCCATCAGTGGCGAGAAGAAAGACGAAGCTATCCCCGAAGCCGAGGAGGAGCCAATCGAGAACAATTCCAGTTGAGAAAGAGGAGGAACCATTTCAAGCATTGGCCACACCAGCCCATGATGAGAATGACGTGGATTAGGACAGACCGGGCTCCAAGTTTGCTTTTAGGTCTCCAGGAGCCTATGGTCGGAAATACAAATAGGAGACCAAATTATGGACTTTATGGTTGATACTGGAGCACAAACATTCAGTAATAGACAAAAAGATAGCCCCATTCACTACAAAAGCAGTCACCATTATAGGAGCAACTGGTGCCAAAGCCACAAAGTCTTTTCTTCAGAAACCGAATATGCAGTCTAGGAGGACAGCAAAGTAACTCATCAATTCCTTTACATGCCAGAATGTCCAGTACCACTACTGGGACGGGATATGCTAGCCAAGCTTCAAGCACAAATATCTTTCTCATTGAGCAAGGAGAAATGCAAATGACCGTAAATTCCCAAGCCAAACCAGCAGGAGTGATGCTGCTGGACAGTTCCCCGAGAAGAAGAATGGAGATACTACATTGATGATTCGATACAAGATACCTATTTTTGAACAAACTTGAAAAGTATTTTGATGCACCACCTGGAGTATGGGCCAGAAGGCAGTCCCCCAGGCCTAGCCAAACATATAGCTCCAGTGATTGTAACCCTTAAGCCTAGTGGCTACACCAGTGCACGTCAAACAGTACCCTCTCCCAAGAGCCGCAATTGAAGGCATTCATCGCCACCTACAAAGATTGCTTGAGTATGGCCTACTAAAAGTATGCCAATCCCCATGGAACACTCCACTTTTGCCAGTAAAGAAGCCTGGGACAAGATGATTATCGCCCAGTGCAAGATTTGAGAAGAGTAAATGATGCAGCTGAGACCATACATCCAGTCGTACCCAATCCTTACACCCTCTTAGGACTGATACCTGCTGAAGCTACCCATTTCACTGTACTGGATTTAAAAGACGCATTCTTTTGCATAAGATTAGCCCCTGTAAGCCAAATATTGTTTGCATTCGAATGGAAGGACCCCATATCTGGAAGAGGGGGCAAACTTACATGGACAAGATTACCCCAAGGATACAATAATTCTCCTACCATCTTTAGTGCCGCACTGAATCAAGACCTTTCAATCTATCCAGTAGCCCCGGGGAAGAGAGTGCTTCTCCAATACGTGGATGATCTGTTGATAGCTGCCGGTATCAGAAAGTGAATGTATACTAGCCACCAAAGATCTCTTGCAGTTACTAGAGGAAGCTGGATACAAAGTTTCCAGAGCCAAACGCACAGCTATGCCAAAAAGAAGTGAAATACCTGGTGTTCGTATCACCCAAGGAAGCAGAAGCAGAAGATTAGGCTGAGTAAGAAAAGAAGCAGTATGTAGTATTCCATCTCCAACTACCAGTATTCAAGTCAGTGCCTTTCTGGGAGCGGCTGGATATTGACGAATTTGGATACCCAACTTTGACCAAATTGCCAAACCACTGTATGAAGCCACAAAAGGAGAAGAGAAGTCACCACTGGAGTGGGGACTTGAGCAGGACACAGCCTTCCAGAAGTTAAAAGAAGAATTGATGTCATCACCAGCACTTGGACTACCAGATGTCCACAAACCTTTTCACTTGTTTGTACATGAAGCACAGGGAAATGCCCTAGGCATGTTGACTCAGAAATTAGGAAATTGGGAGCGACCTGTAGCCTACCTATCGAAACAATTGGACCCTGTGGCCAAAGGATGGCCACCTTGCTTGAGAGCAGTTGCAGCTACAGCACTACTAGTGAGTGAAGCAGACAAACTCATACTAGGACAGAACATACGAGTCACTGTGCCACATGCAGTCCTTGCCCTTATGGAACAAAAAGCAAATTATTGGCTCACCAATTCCCGAATGTTGAAGTAACCAGAGCATGTTATGTGAAAAACCCACAAATACAACTTGAAGTGAGCCATGCCTTGAACCCAGCCACCTTGATACCCATCAGTGAAGAACTCCCAGAACATGACTGTATCGAAGTCATGGAGACTGTGTTCTCCAGCCGACCTGACTTGACAGATGTGCCCATAGACAATCCTGACCAAACCTATTATGTTGATGGGAGCAGTCTCATCCTTGATGGACGACGCTTGTGCCGAATATGCAGTCGTCACTCAACACGAAGTAGTTGAAATCATCAGCCTAGCCTCAGGCACATCAGACCAGAAAGCCGAATTGATAGCACTCACCAGAGCATTGTTGTTAGGAGAAAAACTTTATACTGAATGTATATACAGATTTCCAAATATGCCTTCACTACCCTGCATGCCCATGGAGCTCTCTATAAAGAAAGAGGACTCATCACATCCGGAGGAAAATCAGTCAAATATGGTCCCGAAATATTGATGTTGCTTGATGCAGTCTGGGCCCCCAACACGTGTAGCTGTTATGCATTGCAGAGGACATCAAGCAGGAAAAGGAGAAGTTGCCCGAGGAAATAGATTTGCAGGATGCCTCAGCACGACAAGCAGCTATGACAGGACAAATTGCCCCACAAGCTACGCCAATGCAAGCAGCATTGTTTCCAGTACCTTTGGAATCTATGGAGCCCCACGATATACCACCAAAGAATTGGACTACTATTGTGACAAAGAAAATGGAGTCTTGAAAGACGGATGGCTTGCGCGGCCACCAGCAGCGGGCAGTCAACCTCCAGGACGCATAGTAAGTCCTGACCGGTGAGGACCCTCCTTTGTCAAAGCTGGCCACGACGCCACCCACTCTGGGAAGAGTGCTCTGGAAAAAAGCACTTCAGACCACATTTCTACATCCCTCTGATGACAACCATATCTGCTTCCAGTAGCACGACAGTGTCAAACTTGTGCCAAGAATAATGCCAAGCAAGGCCTATTACAGCACCCCGAGTTCAGTCAAGAGGTGTGACCCCCATTGCACAACCTCCAAGTTGATTTCACCGAAATGCCAAAAGCCAATGGGTACCATTAACTATTAGTATTAGTTTGTACTTTCTCTGGGTGGGTAGAAGCATTCCCAACCAGAACTGAGAAAGCCCGAGAAGTTCCCAAAGTCTTAATGAGAGAGATTGTCCCCAGATTCGGACTTCCAGCAGTAATAGGGTCAGACAATGGACCCACATTTGTCTCCCAAGGTACTCAGCAGTTAGCAAAAGCCTTGCAGATACAATGGAAACTCCACACTGCATACAGACCCCAGAGTTCAGGGAAAGTTGAGCGAATGAATCGTACCTTGAAAGCCCAAATGTCTAAGCTTGGTCAGGAGGACACAATTGAAGTGGCCCCAAGTGCTTCCATAGCTTTATTCAGAATACGCTCAGCTCCTGTAAAGTCAACAGGATTTTCCCCTTTTGAAGTTTTGTATGGTAAACCCCCACCAATAGTGCAGGGGATCAAAGGAGGGTCTAGCCCAAATTGGTTCAGAAATAACCAGACAAGAAACTTCTAGCTCTTAGTTTTGTTCTGCAGACTCTCCATACGTGGATCCAAGACCAGTTGCCTATCAACTTGACTGATCCATTTCATCCCTACCAGCCTGTAACTTCGGTGTGGATCATAGATTGGAATAAGATACCGTTGGAACCCCATTGGTAGGGAACGTACACCGTCATCCTGTCTACCCCTACTGCAGTAAAGGTAGCAGAGATCGACGCCTGGATAACCACCACGGTGCCAGAAGTTCAAGCCCGCCGCGCCGATCCTGAACCCAGAGCGGTGGACAGCCAGAAACAGCACCCTGATGTACCCTTGCGAGTTACTCGTGAGACCCGGCAACCAGCCAGCATAGGGACACTTCATCCACAAGTGCTTTGCAGCAGCCCAAGTCTTTCGAAGAGGATTGCCTGTGTTTCCATGCCCCAGCAACCAGCTTTGTTTCAACGAAGCCCAATTTGTGTGTGGATTTGCCCCCCCCTACTTTGAGGGACTACATTGACGCCCTAAGCCAGACTCCACAAGCCACGCCATGAATTGCTAAAGTTGCGTCAATGTGTATGGACAACCTTGAGGATCTTCAATCAACACTCAGCCAAACGTTTAATTGCCTTCATTAGCAAATGGGACGACCATCGAATAATAGACCGTCGTGACTCAAGGGGCCCACCTCACGCACAGCCTGAGGATTCAGAAGAAACTCCACATCAACATCGACATGCATCTCTACTTTTGCTTTGCTGTGGTTGCCTTCTTTGGAGGAGCGTTTTTGACACACCAGACTTATGCTGTACCTCCATGCACTGCCTGCATTACTTCTACTAGAATTGGACTGAAAGTAAACTCAGACTTTGCCGTTATCATTCTTACTATACCTGCGAGGGGACAGTAACTCTGGTGTATCTATAACATCCACTGAAAACTAAATGTTTGAACACTCATGGGAAAAAATTAAAACAGCCTATAGATCCGCCATCAGAATAATCATATTACACGATTGGAAATAAAGATGGCGAAGGATGCAGATGCACCTATATTCGCTGCAACGCGCCAGTCCACTTAAGGACATTAATAAAACCCTGCTCACTGTTTTGGACTTTGGACTGCACTGCAATGCCCTATTACTAGAGATAGTTACTCCACCTGCTGGTACATGGGAGAAAGCGTTGTTTATCGAAATGAACATAAAGTATTATGTGTCCAGAAGGTGCCAACAGGGATGGAGACAAGTGTACAGGTAAAAAGGGAACAGCCCCCTATAGTACTGGCCCAGCAGCTAGACTTACTATGGCACGTATTGGGGATGTGTTGTTTATGCTACCTGGATATACTGGTATTAACTGATGAGAAAATAGATAAACGAATGGACTCCTTTCACACCAGCCAACCACAAATGATAAATGTCAGAAAGCTGCCTTGTAACCCCATTACACTTTATCGTTATACACAATCCCAATGCATGGCAACAAGGATATATAGTTTTTGGTTGATGTATTGCTGGAGGAGCCAATAGATCCACGGGACCATTGTGTATATCAGATCGCCGAATACCCAAGCCCACAAGTAATCTAAATATAATATTACATAATACTTTTTATGAAGCCCATGCACTTGTAAATTAAGTTTGAGATCCCTCACCCCGAACAGAATTTATTTCTAGAACATTAGCAGGAGCCAGTAGTAATATAGTCCTTAAGAGCACAGATTGTTATTTCTGTGGCGGAACCCAAATGGTCGCAGAGATCAGTGGCCATGGGAAAGCCCAAGAAATTGAACTTATTCCATAATTTATAATCAGACTGAATTACACAAAGACTACCAGTGAATGGGTGTTAGCGCACTCCAATCGTTGGACGTCTTTGCTATGCCAGAATGGGACCAACAGTTCACCCAAAAGGTAGGACAGCTGCGTCTGTCCTTAGCCAAAAGTACTATAAGGCCACAAACACGAAGATCGCATGGTGGTCAGGAATTGCGGACCATCCGGAACCTCCTAAACACATTAGACCAGATTTCCTGAACTTGCAGGTCTATGGACTAACCTTGCTGAAGTCCAAGCCTGGCAAGCCCACATTGGCCTATTATTGGATCTGTGGAAACCGAGCATATGCACAACTCCCACCACACTGGGGAGGAGCATGTGTCTTAGGAACCATCCGCACCTTCTTTCTTCCTGGTAAAACACTGACACATGGAGAACAATTAGGAGACCCAGTATACAACTACCCAACCGACAAAAAAGAGCAACTAAGACACAAGAGCAGAGCGAGGCCTTATCGGCAGATAGGCACGTGGCGAGATAAGAAATGGGCAGGCGTGATGATTGGCCACCAGAAAGAACTAATTGAATATTATGGGACCCGCCCACTTGGAATGATGATGGTCTGTATGGGTTATCGTACACCAATTTATTATGATGAATCGTATGTATTCGTCTTACAAGCACGTAGTTGAAATAATAACACTCACATGATAATAGTCATGCTCTCACGCGTTTAGCTTAGACACAAGTACACAGATGCGACACTGCGATATCGCAGAACCGCGTAGCACTTGATTATTTGTTAGCAGCTGCAGGAGGAGTATGTGGTAAAGTGAACTTAACCAATTTGCTGTTTGACAAACTAGATGATAAAGGTCACGTAGTTGAAGAAATTGCGAAAAGTATGCAACGACATACGACATGCTTATGTGACAGTACAGACGTGGCACTCATTGAAATTTCCTAATTGGTTGTTGCTAACCTCTTTTCATGGTGTGTTGTGAGGATTTCGGATTTAAGACTTTCATCGTCCCATTGGTTTACTAATCCTTGTTGCTGTTATCTTATTATTAAAATGTGTTTAATCCCATGTTGTATGCGTGACATTCCATAACACTATTGATAGATACAGTAGCAGAGGAAGCCCGCAACAAAAAATCATGGCTTTATTATCCAGCCATTTCCCGTAGAAATCCTTTAGCCAGGATGTGATTCGTTCAGGAAAGTGATTTAATTTCCACACATTATTAAGTAATAGGGTGAGATTAATCAAAGGGGGGAAGGTGGCAGGTGCAGGCCTGTGACCCACCAGTGTCCGAACATCACAGCAGGCCAGCATGGCTAGCTTGACCTGGTAAATGAGGCCTGTGGAGAGTCATATAGGATTGAACATCCACCAATATGCTGCTATTGTAAGATAGAACCTCATTAGCAGTATTGAATGTAGCTCTAGGTAAGCAGAAACTGTAGTATTGAAAGATGGAAACATACCAGAAAAACATGTTTAAAAGTCACTGATAAGAAAATCAGTACATCTGCCCCCAAAGAACTAATTAGGAGTGTTGACAGATGAGTTTGCCAGAGTTCCTCCCAGCTCACTCCGAACGTACAAATTGGTTCTATAACCTTGAAAGTGTGAAAGTAACCAAGTTGATGCAACACTGCCACCATTGTAATTGGGACTAGAAGGGGGCGTATGCAGGTGTCCTGCCCACTGGAGGGACATAACCTGGACAACTTATCAGTACCGGGACCAATAGAAGACGGTACGGGAGGGTTACGGGAGATTTACGGAGACCAATGAAATGTTTTTTATATACCTAGAATGGAACAGAAGTCTATATAAAAGTTGTTGTAATGCTTGAAAACTTTGCTCAGCCATTTTGAAATTGATTGGTTCGAGACTTGTGCACAAATATAATGATTTGGACCCTTCTGAACAGATCTGGTATCATTGGCTTTGTCTGCGACTTTGCTGCTACAGAATCACATGTCCTTTGTCACCGGGACCCCCAGAATCCCACAGCCCAAGCCAGATGGGGGCTTCCAGTGTCCCAGTCGGGACATGGTAGGGGACCTCACCCACTGCTCTGAGGCTGGCTCCAGTTTGTCCTGGCCTGCCAACTCTGGTGGGGTCCGGCCACCACTTATCCCACATCCAAGGTGGAATAAACAGGACATCCCCATGG